>CM058042.1:54027301-54334911 GCA_030169165.1 Centaurea solstitialis | reverse complement strand
AGACAGCTTTTCTGAACGGAAAGTTAACAGAAGACGTCTATATGGAACAACCAGAGGGATTTATAGATCCTAAGAATCCTAATAAGGTGTGTAAACTGCTAAAATCCATTTAAATATTAAAGCAACCATCTCGAAGCTGGAACTTACACTTTGATGAGCGAATCAAAGAATTTGGTTTCGCCAAAAGTGAGTTCGAGCCGTGTGTTTACACTAAGTTCAGTGGGAGCATGGTAACCTTCTTGGTCTTGTACGTAGATGACATTCTACTCATAGGAAATGATGTACCAACTTTACAGAGTGTAAAGAGTTGGTTAAGCAAATGTTTCCAGATGAAAGACCTTGGAGAAGCCGCTTATATACTTGGCATAAAGATCTACAGAAATAGATCTAAGCGGCTTATCGGACTTAGCCAAAGTACGTTCATTGATAAAATCCTGAAGAAATTCAGGATGGATGAATCCAAGAAAGGATTTATCCCGATGCAACATGGCATAGTGTTAAGTAAAACACAGTGTCCTGCTTCTAGTCAAGATCAGGACAAGATGAAATCGGTTCCATATGCATCAGCAATTGGATCGATTATGTATGCCATGTTATGTACTAGGCCCGATGTTGCTTACTCAGTAAGTGTTACGAGCAGATATCAACAGAATCCAGGAGAACCTCATTGGGTGGCTGTCAAGAACATTCTCAAGTACCTGAGAAGAACGAAAGATTTGTTCTTGGTCTTTGGAGGTTCTAAGGATGAAATTAGTGTCAACGGCTATTCTGACGCTAGTTTCCAGACCGACAGAGATGATTTTAGATCACAGTCAGGGTACGTTTTCACCCTAAACGGAGGCGCGATCTCATGGAAGAGCTCGAAGCAGGACACGATTTCAGACTCAACTACAGAAGCGGAGTACATTGCAGCATCTGATGCTGCAAAAGAAGCTGTCTGGCTAAGGAATTTTCTGTCGGATCTCAGAGTGGTTGCCAGTGTCTCTAGACCGATCGATATATTCTGTGATAACTCGTGAGCCATAGCGCAAGCAAAGGAACCTAGAGAGCATCACAAGTCAAGACACGTGCTCAGAAAATATCACCTTATCCGAGAGATCATTGGAAGAGGAGATGTGAGAATATGCAAGATTCCAACAGAAGAAAACGTTGCAGATCCGCTGACAAAGCCACTAGCAAGGGTGAAGCATGAGGCACATGCAAATTCCATTGGGATGCAGTACCTGGACGCCAGTAGCTAGTTTTAGTTTATTAATTATTACTATAGTTTAATTTAGAACAATTCAATCATGTAAAGTTCTTAATGTAATGGAGGTTTTAATTCATGATTGTTTTAGATTAACTATTTTACGCATATTTAACATATCCATGATTTTACAAAGTTTTGTATGAAATCTAAATTTCCGTAGCCACTTATTGGAATGGGAATTTCAATAGGGAGTTTAACGCTATTATAAATACTTGATGATTTATTCGAAGTAGAGAATAAAAGCACAAGTGATGTGACCAAGTATTTATAGATATTCATCAGAGTGCTTGGGTATTGGAAGTGACCAATATCAAGTCTGCTTCATGGAGCACCAGTCATAAGCATTGACTTGATAGGTTGTCCTTAGACTTGAGATACTTGGTTTGGGAACATGAGGACTACTGTATTCTTAGCACATCCTAACGATGCACCGTAATAGGGCGGCCATACGGGACGTGACTAGATGCAGCGGAAAACGTGGATCCAAATGCAAGTAGTCAAGAAGGGATTTGCACCTCTTTGATAAAAGAGAGATATTTCCGGGCCCCTTGACGGTCAAGATTGGCAGAAAACGCGTGGTCACGCTCGGATAGAATAACAGGTGTTATTTAGTAATATCCGTTACTGCAGGCAATTGAAACCAGAGTCAAGAAATACTTGAACTAGAGAAATGAATCCTCCACTCCATGTCTCAAGTTCACTTTAGAAATATCGCGTGCAAAAGGAATGAACCTGTGTACAAATTCAAGCGTGAATTGTATCTCTGGATATAAGAGATCTTATAACCTGGTTAACCTAAGTGTCTGGCTAGGGACCTCCTTAGGCTAATGGTGACAGTACAGTTACATGTCTAGCACAAGTGGGAGTCTGTTAAGATTGTGTGCGAGACAGTAACAGGGTTACCGTGTCCAATGTTATAAGACACTAGTAGGTCACACCGCTGCACACTAAATTGAGAATATTTGGAATGTGTGTGAAATAATTAATTGATTATTAATTATTAAAAAAAAGGGAAAAGGATAAATAATTAGTAAAGTTATTTATCAGTTAATTAATCAGTTGGATTAATTAAAGAGGAAAATTAAAAAGGGGAATTATATAATTGATTAATCAGTTTGATTAATAAATTATAAGATAATTATAAGAGGATTTATAATTGGTATCCAACACTGCCAATTTTAATCCTATAAATAAAAGGCTTTAGATTATCAAATAAATGAATCCAACCTAATTATTGCTTAACCCTCAAGAAACTATTTTTTCTCTCCCTCTCTCTCCTTGTCGACGGCATACACACAAGACGCAAAACCAGTCGGTTTTGTTCTTCCAATCACGGTGGTCTAGCAACCTTTCTCGCGAAGTGTCAGTAGCGGTGTAACCCCTACCAGTAGTTCAGATTATTTTCTCGCATAAAGGTAATCCTTGGAACACCCTATAATTGTATCTGTAGTAGTTTGGGATTGGATCCGTTCTTGGGGATCTAGGTTTTGTTTTTCCGCTGCGTGTATGTAGCCTACGATTCCCAACAACATTTTGGAGAAATATTCCTAGAATAAAAAGCTATTGCAATATTTAACAAATGTTGGTGTTTGTGTTTAACAAGTAAAATCTAAAGAGGCCTCTAAACACAAGATCTTGATGCAACATACATTTGTTTTGAAAGAATCATTTTAAAGAACTCACATATAATAACTAAAGCATTTAACTTGTGTTCAATGTGTTATGCCCTCCATATCTCACAATGAAGAATCACTGACTCTTTTCGCAATCTTGTTCCTGGAAACAAAAAATAAATTTTTTTTGCATTTTAAAGGCAAAACTAAACAATAGTCAGTCATACCCATGCATGTATTAGTCAACAAAATATTCACTCTCAATCACGTGGAGTTTCTTATTGGCAATCGCCGTTCTTATTATCTTCCTATTTATGTTTTTTTTACCAGATTTTGGCAAAACTCACCACAATAGTTTGGTCATTTGCTTAACATATTTTTGAGAAATAAATCATGAATTTAATATTTCTCGCGGTTTGAACCTTAGTTATCTAGTTGTTAAAGGAATAACACCATGATATTGATAACCTTTGGACTATTAACAAGTATTAAACTTTGATAATTTCAATTATGTTTGGTTACTCCTGAGTCCAAGACCCAAAAATACACGATTTACATATTTCCATATAAATTAAATATCAAAACATGTCACATACAACACCAATTTTCCTCGAGATTGTTCCTATAAGTGGTTAACACGAAATGTTCATTAGGCCACTCACAACATCTTTAACTCCATGAATATTGTTACGGTTAAGAATATTTTCGTTGTCAAAGCTCTAGAGTAACTAGCATCATACACTAGCCCTAGGAATATGGTTTCAAAATTCTCCATTAAAATACACAAGTTATAAAATACACTATAAGATTTAAATTTTGGTTCTTGTTCTCTCCGGTGTAAAAGTGTTTGTAAAGTTTTACATTAAGTTGTGTTCTACATATACAAACTCGTTTTCGTTAATACAAACTATAATCTCATACTCGTATAATTGAATTACAAAAACATTGTGTTTTTTTATCTTTTTTTTCATGGAGATCGAGGTGGGCTCGTATTTTAACATGTTAAACATAGGATTTTGCATATGTATTTGGGCTCACTACAAGAAATTACACATAGAACGACAAACGCTATATATAGCGACAACTCGCAATTCTCCCTGTAGGTAATATAAAATATCTTTTTTACACATTATTGATAGATAGGTTCAATCTTTACACATTATAGTGACAATATGTATGCCATGGTATACAGAGCTACAACCACGAGCCAATTGTGACAAACTCAATAGCGACAAGTGTCATTGCTACATCATTTGCGACGATCAATGGAGCATCACGACAACTTTTGTTTTCTCAGAAGGATAGATTTGTTGTAGCGGCTTTAGATTTCTTGAATGTTCTTTTGAGGTGGGGTCTTCTTTTGAAAATTTGACTTTCTTCTCTTTCAAGTTAATTAGTATTAACGATTATCTTGGTGGGTTCTCTTTCTTTTTTTCTCTCTATGTGATGGTTTTCACTTCGTTCACCCTATATTAGTGTTGCCCTATATTGTACCTTACTTCTCTCTTTTAAGTCAATATTGGTCAAAGTAAGGTAGTTGCTTAATTAATGCCCTGTATTGAAACCATCACTTCGTTCACCCTTTTAAGTCAATATTGGTCAAAGTAAGGTAGTTGCTTAATTACTGACTGTGTTAAATAAATGAATTAACAAACCAAAAAATATACTATAATCCTATGAACGTGAGAAAAAAAAAAAGTTGACTTGTTAGTTGATGCACAAAAAGTTCAATAAACACCTTTCATGAAACATAAAGGTGCACGAATACTAACAAAGTGGATGGATGGACCCTTCTGGAATCTAATTCCAATGCTTCATGTTTTTCATGTTTTTGTTTTCTCGTCTATATAAACATCATGTTTGCCTCTCATATTTTCGGCATCAATCAACCATTGAATCCTAATACATAATTACAACTCAAATTCTCGATGGCTGCCCACCAAGGAGTACCAACCGGTCGACAATTGTTACGCCTACCCCATATTGGTCGCACATTTACGTCACCAACCCCGCACCCTCATCCAACACCATCGACCCCACCACTTTTTACTCCTAGATTTCAAACCACCCCACATCGAAACATGGGTCCTGGAACAAATTACCCAAAAAGTGAGGCAAGCAAAAAATTAGAAACTTCTCAGAAGAAGTTGGATGCTCATAACACTGAAATAGGGATTATAACAATTGAATATGAGAGCAGTGGAACTATGATCACAAATCAGTTGACCCCTTCGGGCAAAAAGACTCACAAACATTCCCAGTGGCGGCCATGTGTCCTTTTCTCAAAGACCGAGAGGATCTCATAAAGTTCAGAGAAAGAGAGAGAAGATTGCAGAGTCATCGTCTTTTGTAGAATTAATAATATGAATGTTCTTTTTACATCACTATAGATGAATTCTTATTCCTTGTTGTATGGTCATTATAAAAAAAAATGTTTAGTTACATGCATAACACTATATTTATGTATATGTGTGCATGTGTATTTGATGTGATGAGAAGCTCTATATGCTTGTTAAATAATAAATTAACATACAATCTTTTTTTTTTCGTTATTATGTTTCAGTCCTTTGTTTGGTAATTAATTGGTGTCTCTTTTGCATGCCACCGGTGGCTTGGTTTGGATATTGAGTTAAAAGTATAAATCTTCGATAAAAATTACTTCTCTCTTTAAGAAATTTTTGAAGAATAAATTAATTATTATATTTTTAAAGTATTATTTAGATTTAATAAATATTGTTAATCTTTTTATCTAATCATTTTATTTAAAAGACTTTATTTCAATGATATAATAAAAAACAATTTATATCTCTTGGTAATTAGTTTTAGAATATCTCCAAATTTGGAGAGAATTACACTCTCTTTTCTACTTTTTGATCTATTTTGGAGAAAGTTTTGCAAAAGATGTTGTTGGAGCCTAAATTTAACTAAAATCTTCCTTTTCTTTATTTTGAAGAAGCTATTAGAGATGCTTTCTTTTGCTGCTGATCCATTTCTAAATTCCGAGCTCGAGTTTTCTTACATCACCGCTTCTCCACTTGGTGAAAATATTTTTTGTTGTTTATGATCCATTATGCTTTAATGGAAGTCTTCCAAGTGTTGGATGAAATGCTCCATGGGATGTTTAATATTTTTCTACTGTTTTGTGATATGTTTTATTGAAGTCCTTCGTAGAATCCAAATTTGGTGTGGAATTTAAAGGGTGAAAATGGGAAGTATTTTGTTACAGGTGGTAGCAGTGAATGGGAAGTTTCCAGGTCTAACGCTAAATTAGATGAAAGCCTCCTAATTACATGGTGATGGTATGATTTAGCTATAGCTTAAAGTGGTATAATAATCTAAACAATGGAGTCTAACATCCGCTAGATTCGTACCATTTCAGAACCGATTTTGAAGTCACTGTTTCTGTTAATTAAGGGTGTCATTAAGTTCATAATGCTATGTGGTTTTCCAGATAAGAAATATGGTAAGATATCTTCGATCCGTCCTAGGTATTTTTTGTTTGTAGTAAGATATCATAAATTTTTCTTTTTAATGGCAGATAACCCACGTACACGTCCCAACACGAAGTCGACAAGGTATCCGGAGATTCATAGGAGCACCCGACTAATCCTCGACAACCATGAACCGACCCTAGAATTAGTTCTTTTCTCTTCTGTTTGATATTTTTAAGGTGATGAAACTCATTTTCAGTTACATCTTTAAATGACAACATGGGTCACACATCTTTTTTGAGTTAGCGTTTCGCCAAAAGAGTACGAGAATGAGAAATGATAAAGAATCACTGTTAGGGTTGTTGCACCTTTTGATTTTGTAGATTATAGTCTAAGTTGTTGTTGGAAGAGATATCTTTAATGAAATTATGAAATGTTTTGTCGTTATTTGGCACTTCCAAACTTAACCCAAAGCCTTTTGAACATGGTAATTTCAATTATTACTACTTGCTATCATATCCTAAGTATTAGTTTTCGTCTTTAAAGTTAGTCGAAGAAAGTTCCAAAGGATGTAGTTATTCAATATCTATTGCTAAGAAATTTTTCTATGCCCTAATATCTATTGCTAAGAAAATTTTCTATGCCCTAGCTAGTAGAAAATGGGAACGAATAATATTGTGATCACAGAATTCATAGTGTAAGAAAATGAGTTATTTTTAGCATTTCCATATCCTTTGTGAGTACCAATTACTTCTATGTTTGGGGTTTAATGTTTTTTTTTATCATACCAGTATATTGCTAGTTTGATTTCAAATGTAGGGATTACCAGTTGATTTTGGTGGTTGATTGCAGCTTGTACAAAGTTCTTCTCATGTCATCACAAGACATGTCGGGTTTCAGCTGTTCTTTTGTTACTAAGTTGCAATTGTAACTATAGTGCCGCAAACCTTAGGTCACGTTTATACCATGAGAAGACTTACTATATCATGTTAACTACAAAGTATTTCCAAGAGATCTTGTAAAATTAAATGTGTCTTGGTGGAACGTTTGCATCCCACTGCATTGAGCCGGTACAAAACTAGTAAATTATAAAAAATATTTAATCCGTCGCGCTACAACAAAGTTGAGCTAATAGGACGCCCAAATACGAGCAGAAGACCGTGGTGGGAGAAGAAGAAAAGAAAAATCTAAAAAAGTGTCGCACATGGGTCAAGCTACAAAATTATCCAAAAAGTATTGAGAAAAGCAAAAGTTTAGAAACGTCAAAGAAGCATGAGAATCTTGGGAAAAGATTATAACAATTAATAGAAGAACTTAATAGACCACCAACTTAATTATTGTGTTTAGGTAATATTCGGAGGAGGTGAATAGTTTAGATATTGTATTTACAACATAATAGGTGGATTTTGATTCTTTATATCATGCTGTTTTATGTGATGAGCAGATTTGCAAGGTATTATAGATGATGCTCCGTATAGGTTTTAGGACTTATAACCGGTTCTTTCCTCATCGTTGTTATGAGGTATTGATTTCCACCTTTAAATAGTAGATTTTCACAAAGTTAGCCCATACAATTTTATTGAAAATATAGAGCCACTTATACACATCTAAATAGTTAGAAAAGGAAACTTCAGCCTTTAGTACGTAGCTTAAAATGTTTTGCTGAATATCAAAGAGAAAAGGAGTATAAAACTAAGATTCCTCACAATCTAATTATTAGCGTGGAGGGGGCGGGTCGGGAGTACACCTAGGGCCCACAAAAAAGTAGGGGCCCAAAATTTTACATATATCATATAGTAGTAATTAAAAAAATTGTAAATAAAAGTGATACAAATGTTTTAGTATCTAATAGGATCTTTTTTGGGGATTATCTTTAGGCCCAAAACATAATTAATTACAATGTCAACGAAAATATGTAAAAAAACATTAATTGGTCGTTCACTTTATAGTATTCATTATTGTTTTTCTAAGTTTTTTATTTACGACCAAATCTAAAACTACTTAATTGATTATTCTTTGATATATTTAGTATTAAATTGGCATTATAAGACGCCTAAAATATCTAAGCTTCGTAATAAAATACTTTATAATTTATAAGACTCAAGTTTAAAGAAGCATACCAAAAACGTCTGATCTAAAAGTGTTATAATATGTTTTTAGGACATCTCTTTGGCATTTTACAAGTTTTTACAGATGTTTTTAAACAAATTGTCATATTAACTAATATTTATGACACTATTTGAAATATTATCATATAATCACAATTCACAATGTAGGTTCCAAATCAACCACAATAAACACTTAGGGGCTGTTTGTTTAGGTCTGTATGAAGCCATCCAGAGCCAATGTATGAATCGCTCAGATCTCTTGGTTGTTTGGCATCCATTTTTTCCAGACCTGAATGGTTCAATTACGTCTGATTCGCTCCTTCTCAATTCATCTCCCGTCCGATTCAGAGCGTCTACCTTTCCCACATTACCCTTCTCTCAAAGACGCTTCATCATCATCTGGTGCTCGATTCGCTCCTCAAATGGCATAGAAGCTTCACCATCACCATCGATTTCACACCTCTTCCATTCCTGCCTTTGTTAATTGAAAGAAGGTAACCACCAATTTCTCCTTCTTCACAGTGCCGACGATTTTAATTTCTTCACAGTATAGCTTGATTAATCAGAATCTCTCCAATAATGCAACCAATTTGGACCATCGATTTCTATTGATAACTTGAATGTCATTTACTTTTGGGCCATCTATTTGCTATTTTATGCTATTCCATATCTTGAATATCATTCACTGTTTGATATGTTATAAAGAAGACAATTCACTATATGATTCACACTGCAAATTAATTGTTTGGTTTTCCACCATTCATTGTTTCTTGTCGCTGATTCTTGTTTAGGTGTTCTTTGTCATCACCTTTCTAGGTTAGAATATAATTTTTTAAGTGGGTTTTTATTTATAAGCCCAATTTTTATTTTTATTTTTGCATTTGAAGCTTTTCGTTTCAATCTTTAATTTGAAGTTTTGATTCATAAAAATATCAAGAATGTTCAATCATCACCAAGTTAAATTTTTAGTCAAAATGTTTTCAGGGTCTTTGGTTTTAAGCCCATACTTTTTCTGCATTTGATCTTGAATTTGTAAAATTTCTATTGAGAATCCTCTGAAAAAGCTTTGATAATCACCATTCATAGACATTGTATTATATAAAAACCATTCACCATGTGATTCACACCTATTGTTATGGTTTTCGACCATAAAAACTCACAGGTGGATTGGATCGTCCGGCTATCGGGAGGCTACTGAGGAGTACTTTGATTTAAGATCTCATGCTACGGGGGTTTCGATTCAGCAGCTAAATCGGATGGAGTGACAACCGTTGTGCCTGCGGATCCGTCGTAACACGCTACAAAAGGTTCGCCTTTGACGCCGGAATGATCAACAACCTCGAGTTTGGCTAAAGTGGCGGGGTTATGCCTCGTAACCTTACCGAAACCGGAGACTAGGTGCAGGCTCCTTTTCTATGAAGTTTCGAAGGCACAATAGATTGGAGCATATATCAATTTGTATGTCTTCTTTAGTTAAACTACATGTTGCTCAATGTGTTTTGAGTTTTTGGGCACTATACTGTTTTGGCTATTTGTGGCAAGTTTGTACTGAAACTTTCTGTGGTAATGAATATATTTTTGTTTGCTTCTAAAAAAATCATTCAACAATCAACAGGATTAAGGGTAAATTGGTAATTTGGTGTCATTCAGACAGTTGATTCAGAACTATTTCCAAACAATCATTTTACAATTGATACCTAAATCATACAGAGTCTCTAACCATACTGGCCATTTAATCATTCAGTACTAAATCATTCAGTAACTCCCAAACAGCCCCTTAGATTTTTATAGTGTAAACATTAAGTACAAGATCTAAGAGTGATGGAGTAATGATCATGATGAAATAATATATACTAAGGGGCTGTTTACCAAATCTTGTCTGTCTGTCTGTATGGATAAATTTGTCTGTCTGGATAAATTGATGCTGATGTTTACCTTTTTAGCTGAATCAACAGTCTGAATGATTGAAATGACCGATTTACCCTTAAACATTATTATAAATCGTTTTATGAATTCTTTGACAAAACCTTATATTAAAAAATTGTTTATATAATAAAAATAGTTTCTAAGAGGGGTAATCAAATACACACCATGCATTTTGTAAACACATACACATCAATCACAACCATTCAATTAGTAAGCTAATGGTTGAGATGAAAAGGGGAGTAAAGTGTTACTTTTTAGAAATAGTAAACCTAAAATGAAAAATATGGAATCTTCTTGAGGGCATTATGGTCAAAATGAAATGCAAATCAAAATTAGAAACAAACCCTTCCAAAAATATGGCTCATGCAAATTTAAAATTTGAAATTCTCCATATTAAAAAAAATCTCCATATCTTGATAATATCGTCGTTATCAAAATTCTTAATTTAAAAAAAAGAGTTCTCCATTTTAAAAAGTAAATTCTAGCATTACATTGTTTATGTAAAAAATTACAC
This sequence comes from Centaurea solstitialis, assembly GCA_030169165.1. Lineage (NCBI taxonomy): Eukaryota > Viridiplantae > Streptophyta > Magnoliopsida > Asterales > Asteraceae > Centaurea > Centaurea solstitialis. Next base: position 54,324,070 of record CM058042.1, on the reverse strand, counting down.
AACTCGATGTCGTAAGAAACTTGTGTGAGGCTTAACCGTCGAGAGAAAGAAATTACAATCAATGAGAAGTGCGGAAAAGTAAAATGAGACAAATAATTTGATGACGCAGGAAAAACCTCTCGAAGGAGGAAAAAACCTGCGGTCGACCTAGAAGGTAAGCCGACAATGCACTATGATCACCAAACAGGGGTGTTGTCCTTCGAGTATACAGCTTCGGTCGTACGATTACAAGAGAAATAACGATGAAATCGAATGTAAATTACAACTGATGATTAGAGAATAGCTAATAGAGAATTTGTGAGCTTTGAGTAGACTTCGTGTCTTCAAATGTTGGCTTGATCCTTCTTTTATAGCAACTTCAAAATAACCGTCCAACGGTATTGTGGTTTATCATTGTCCAAATCGTAACCGTCCAACGTTATTGTTGATATTTAATGCTCGGAGAGTAACTGTCCAACGGTGCTGGTTGAGAGTTAATGTCCAGATTGTAACTGCTGCGAGAATCTTGCTTGTAACGGCCTGTCTTGATGTCGCTGGTTACCATCGAACGATATATAATTTACGATGTGTTCGTTGTAGTGATGAACTCCAACGAGCATGGCATAGTACTCAATCTCAGACTTTCTCAAAGATGGACAATTGTTGGATATTATAATTAGCTTGCCTGCATCAAAGACATAAACTTCGTATGTTTATTCGTTAGTACCGTCGTACGATATTATAGTCATCGTTCGACTTATTCGATGTATTCATTCGATATTCAATGATCTTTGTTCGATAGCTCTTTTAGGTTTTATCTTAGGACCTTATCTTAATACAGGACCATTGTCCTAACATTTGTCTTACGATTATAGTCGGTCGTCGTGCGATTGTGGATTTTTACCCTAACAATTTGCCCCCAAGATTTAGAAAATAATTCTAATTTTATCTAAATCTTTAATTCGCTGGACAAGGAGTAAAAATACGTTGCTTAACGGTCGAATTAACGTTAGGAATATAGCCGTTACTCTGGACGCGTGCCTTCTAACGGCTAATTGGCGACGCGTGTCCTGCTTCTTTTTGATGACTCATCCAGGATTTGATTACTATAAATATGAGGATTTAGATTAAAGAAAGATTTTACAAAATCTTTTTCAATTCTCGTTTGATTCGCAAAATCAATTCTTAATCGTAATCCGACTTTATTCTCGGCAAGGATTTCGTGCGACTAGGCATATAAGGTACCTCTCTCCTTCTTGTTTCATGCGTTTGAAGTCAATAGCCAAGAAAAGTAATAGAGGTTTGGACGTTCTTAGGTTTATTCGTTTAAGGAATAGTTTAGGTCGACTAGATTTCATCATGTCAAGCGAAGTTTGCAGTTCGATCACAGAAAGTTTAGAGGTAGGAGAGTTAAGAGAATTGGCTGGGTTACCAGAGGGTGCCCAAATAAGGGTGGCTGGAGAGGTTAGGCCAGCGGATACTCCGACGGGTTTCTTTGCCCTGTTCGAATATCCGTTTAAGATCGGATTTCGATGGCCTTACTCTCCACTTTCTCGAGCCTTCATGTCTCGTTTCAACTTATCTCCGGGGCAACTGATTCCCCAATTCTGGCGAGGCATCCTGGTGATCGAACGGGTGACCAAGGATTGGGGTCGTCGTGCGTTCTCCGTGGACGACCTTCTCGCTGCTTACAACGTGACGAGACTGCCCTACAACCGTTATGGGTTATTTCCTAAGGGCAGGAATGATACCATGCTTGTTCATCGCACGCAAGTGAATGATCGAGGGTGGAAGTCTCGTTACGTCTTCGTCCAGACGTCTTCGGTCACTGACGAATCTTGGGTTGTTCCTGAGTGGAACTCAAATGGTAACTTTAGGCGTTGGTCTTTCTTTATTGCATTTTTTGTTTATTTCCATGTATTAATCGTACATTTTTCTTTTGCAGCTGTCAATTTTACGTTTGAAACCACCGCGGAGTCGACGGAGCTGATTTCACACTTCCTTAGCTATAGTGTGACAGATCGTACGTACTGTTAGTAATTGTGTGCATAAGTTGACAAACCAGAGATTATACATCCAATGTTATAAGTCACTTGAGGGTCACACCTGTGAGGATCTGTAAACCAAACAAGTATTTAATCCCAGTTTGGGGAGATTGGATTTATAATAGTAAATTATAAATCAGTTGGGTAACTTCAGTCTGAAATCCCAAAGTTGGAGGGTTGATAATTAATTATTAGAGTTGTATATTTATTAGTTAAATAAATATATAATTAGTTTAATAATTAATTAGTTAAGTAATTATCTAGTTTAAATAGAATAAGGAAATATTCTTTTCTTTGGGAGAAAGAAAAGAATAGTTCTATTTAAGATAATTATCTTTTGAATAAAGGAAGCTTAGATATATGGAAACTCTTCCATATAAATAAGGCTTACCAGCTTATTATTCAACACAGACAATTCATTAAGCAATCAGCTTTTCTGAAAAACCCCTTTTCTCTCCCTCTCTCTCCTAACCACCGCCGACTATCTCTCCCTCCCGGAACCAGTTCGGTTTTGCTCGGTAGCTGTTCGGGATTGAAGTTCTGCTAGAGGAACGTTTGTAGGATCAATTACGGGTGGATCAATCTCAAGCAATCCAGGTAACCTTTCTAGATCCATAATTATTAGTATTAGTAATTATAACCAACGGATCCGTGGTTTTCGGGTTTTTTATCCAAACCGCTTCCGCTCGATCAAACCAGTTTGGTTTGATCCGATAAAACTTTTAATCAAGTCGGTTATTAGTTTTATGTTTAATCTTGATCTGGTTGGTTCGAGATACGTCGTATTATTCGGGTCAGTTTGATTCGGATATCACAGAAAAACCCAACAGTGGTATCAGAGCCACAGTTTTCTCGTTCGTTATAATTAATCTGTTTATAAGATCAGATAAATTAAAATTGTTTTCGTCTCAAGTTCTTAATTTATTGCTTTAAAATAAAACACCCATCGATAACAAACCAACGATCGGCGGTGGAACGGCGGCAGTTAGCCGGCCGAACCGCCAGGCCGATCGCCGGCCACGAAATCACCCCACACACGCCGGCCGCACCACAGCTTGTGGTGGCGGCGTCGGCTGTTAGGATCGACCACCAAAACCGCACCCCAGATCGGAGGTCGCGGTGGTTGGTGGTGGCCGTGGTCCGCTGAATCAAGCGATGGCCGAAGCCGTACTCGGCCAAGGCCGATGAATGTCAAATCGCAAGCCGGCGATAGCCGCGCCGCAACCACCAGAAGCCACAAACGTGGTGGTGGACGGCGGTATTCGCGATGGTGGCCGGTCGATTGACCACGGCGATGGCAGTGGCGAGTTGCTGCCGCTTTCGCCGATCGAACAAAGGTGGTGGTCGATTACCACCAGATCGGTGGTAATCGACGGCGTCAATGGCCGAATCCCAAACGGCGGCGAGCGATGGTGGTGGCGTTTGCCATCGTTATCGAATCAGAGGCAACCGGGGCGGCGAATGGCGGTGGTGGCTGTTCACAACGGCTAGCGGCGGCGGCGATGGTAATCTTGGTTGCCGTCGTCGTCGAAACCACAAATCGACAACCGCGTCGATAGTAGTAGTCGCGGTGTTGTGGCGGCAGATGGCGGTGGTCAGATTCGGTGATAACCAAAGTCGCACGCGGCCAAGGTTAATCACGGTCGAACACCGACCGGACCGAACCACGTCGGTTGCGGCCGAGTCCCGTCGCACGTAAGCGCCGCTCCACCAGTTCGGTGGAGAGTGAACGATGATCGCCGGCGTGATCATCACCAGATTGGTGGTAGTCGACGGCTGTAGTTTTCGATGGTGGTGGCTTTGGCCGCCGCTATCGACGGACGATGGGTTCGGCGGCGATGGTGGCTTGTTCGCTACCGTTGCCGATCGCATCCAAGCCAGAGATAATGGTGTTTTTTTGTTCGCAACCGCGGATCACGACGGCAATGGTGGCCGATTGCTACCATTATCGGATTGATGGCGGCATCGATTGTTTTTCGAGCAAATCGCGAAACCCTAACGGGTCCAAAATTACCAGTTTGGTAATGGGCCTGTAAGCCCAGTTTTTGGACCAAGTTTATGGCCCAAATAGTTTTTGATGGTTTTGGCCCTTTTACCCGAATTAATTTGTTTTAAGTTTTATTGAACCAGTTATTTGACCCGATTGGCCAAATAGGCTTCGTGTTGTGTTCTGATCAGTTTGTCAAACCACGATACAGTTTACGAGCCAGTAATCTTTTGATCGACCAGTTTGTTCGGTAAAACCCGGTTCGAAATAAATTTGGATAAAAGGCGAATATTTTGGCAAATTGGTTTGATTTATAAAATAGGTTTATAGTCTATAAGCCTTGGTAATTTTATAAATTAAGTAAAACTAATTTCAGATTAAAATATTAGTTTCGGTTTATAAAACAGTTTGTTTTTATAAATCAGTTAAAACCATGTTTTGCGATAAATGAGACGAATTAATTTTTTACGGATCTAGGTTTACTCTTCCCGCTTTTATTATATTGCGTATTTCTATGCTTTATATATAATTGCGTGATTGCTTAGATTTATATATGCCAGTTTGAGCGTATATATAATTTTTGTCTATTATAGTGTTTGCCAACTTAGACCTTTGTTTTGTTTCTGGGGAGGCCTGCGAGCCACTTACAACCCCTTTGTAATAATGACCATAGGATAGATATTTTATTATTCTTTTTCTTTTCTGGAGTCTTTCCTCTTCCCGGAGTCCTGACAGAGACGGCGAGGTCAGTGGGAGCTGCTGGAATCTTTCTTTTCCTTCCGGAGTCCTGACAGAGACAGCGAGGCCAGTGGGAGCTGCGCGTCTTTTGAAGATTTAAGAAAATAGGTCATTATTGGTCCCTAGGAACATAGTTGGCAAAACCTATAATTAGTTATCGTTAATTGCGTAGTTTTTTAATTTATTAATCAACTGCGTGGTTGTTTATTTTTCGTGATAGTAGATAAATAAGTGTTTTTATCAAACATGTTTTAAAATAGGAGAGTTTTAAAACTGAATTTAAATCACGAAATCGAATAGGTTTTATTTTAAAATTACCAGTTTTTTAAAAACCTTTTTAATGGCAAGTTTTATTAATAAAACCTAGTAGATTGTTTTCGGAAAGGCAAAGTTGACAAAACGGTTAGTTTTGGTCAACTAGTAGGTTATCAAAACAGTTAGTTTTGACTAACCAGTATGCTTTTAAAACAGTTAGTTTAATTAGCTAATGTTTTAAAACAGTTAGTTTTAAAACAGAATGTATGTTCAAAACAGTTAGTTTAAAAACATCAGTTGCCTTTTAAACAATCATTTTTCCAAAGTTACTTTCACAAAACTGGATTCTAAAGGTTTTTCATAAAAATTTTCAAAAACCCCGAAAATCATAGATCAGTAGTGCAACCCATCTAGGGGCACCTTCGGCGTAAAGTACATAGGCATTGTAAGTGATCACACATTCAACGTCTGTGTTCAAACTGAAGCTGAAGGGGTTACATAACTCTGCGAATTATCTCCGGGTGGTACCGGCCAGAGTATAGTGATCAGGTCCCCAAAATGGTGAGATCTGTTTTGGTACTATAATGTTCACCGGGTGGTACCGGGCCAAAAAGCACTAAGAGGGACTAAAACATGCACAGGTAGTTGCCATAAGTCCCGAAAAGATCTAGGAGTCATGTCAGCTAGATATGATTGGTAAAAGTCCTTACCTACCGAAATAAATATGGGTCTGATGGAGCAAGAACATTACGCACATCAGGACGTATAAAATAAGGATCCTAGTCCAATAAATTGATCATTTAAGGGTTTATTGATATTTATTGGAATTTAGTCTATTCACAAGTTGCTAAAACCATTTTATTTTATGTGTAGATGGCTAACACCGTAACCAATACAAACAATCTTTCTCTCCGTTCTATCCTAGAGAAGGATAAACTCACAGGACCGAACTTCCTTGACTGGGAGCGCAATCTTATGATTGTGCTCAGGCATGAAAGGAAATGGTACGTCCTCGAAGAGCCTTTACCAGAGGCCCCACCAGCAAATGCACCGGCTGCTACTAGAAATGCTCATAAGAAGCATACGGATGATTTGCTAGATGTAGGTTGTCTAATGCTTGCAACCATGAGCCCAGATCTGCAAGCAGGGCTCATGAATACTAGTGCTTACGACATGATCCGCCAGCTGAGGGACATGTTCCAAACGCAAGCTCGCACAGAGCGTTATGATGCCACGAAGGCATTTAACGAGTGCAAGATGATCAAGGGGGCCTCAGTAAGCGACCATGTGATGAAAATGAAACGTCACATGGACCACCTGGAAAGGCTAGGGCACCCAGTCCCGCTGCAGTTGGCAACGGACACAATACTCAACTCACTGTCAGAAGACTACAAGCCTTTTGTGGTCAATTATAACATGAATAACATGGAAAAGTCAATAGCAGAATTGCACTCCATGCTTAAGACTGCTGAGTTGAATATGGGAGCCAAGAGTAAGCCCAAGGATGTGCTTATGGTGAGGAACGGAGGAGTAAAGAAGAAACATGGGCAGGGGAGCATCAGCAAAGGAAAGGGTCCAGCACCGGACATCCAGAATGCACCCCAAGTTCGTGAAAAAGTCAAAGGCAAGGGCAAGGGCAAGAAAGTTAAGGCCAACAAAGCAAGGACCGAAAATCGTTGCTTCACATGCAATGAAGTTGGTCATTGGAGGCAAAACTGCCCAAAGCGTCATGAAGCAGGTATGTAAAACCTCAGTTATTCATGATCGCTTAAGTTTCTCGCTATCTACTTGTTTACAAGTGTACTGACGCCTAGTGCAAATAACCATTGCAGGTGGTCAAAAGTGAGAGCCCAGGAGTTGCAGAAGATCTAAAAGGAGCACAAGTTTTTTATTAATTATTCAGTTATCAAGACATTTAATTTTTGGTTTTGAGGTTTTAAAACAGTTATGTATTTCATTATTACATTCTTTTTGCGAAGTACTTATAAATTTTATTTATTGAATGTTTTAAAAGTTTTAAAAATTATTGTCTTGATATAGAATGTTTCTTGTGCATATTGTGAATCTAATAAAGTCAAGTTTTGACTTTGATTCAAGTTTAGATCTTAGTTATTGACTGTCACACTAACACTGATACTTTAAAAAGTATTATATATGAAAACCGTCAAAAACATACGAAGTACTATAGTTATAGGAATAATGTTTTTGAATAAAATAGTTATGAGTAATAGATTATATAAAGTGATTTATAATCAAGGACTAATTACTCATATGTTTTTAAGGAATTTAGGATATTATCTCAGATGTAGTTGATAATATCAGTATTTATAAAACTAGAGAAATTCCAAGGTATGGAATTAGGATTTTATTAAAGTCCAGTTAAGTTTTATAAATGCTGAAATTCCAGTGTATCATTACTTAAAATAGAATTGACTAAGTAGTCAAGTTTTGACTAAGTCAATAGTTAATTTTGAGTAATAGTCAGTTTTCATATAAGTTAGTGGGAGCCCAATTTATTCTCTATCCAGTTTGTGATAAAGAATAAAAGATACAATTATTGATTTAATATATCTAGGAACTATAGTCCAGGGAGGATATAGATTCACGAGATATAAGTATATCTAGGAATTGTAATCCAAGTAGGATATAAATTCACGAGATATAGTATCTACCTTTTAGTCAAAGGATAGATCAGTAATTTTTAAAGTCTTGAAACTAGATAAAGTTATGCTTGACTTTAAAAGGAGAAATCAATAATTCGATATGTTGGTAAAATTAAGCAAGTTATCTAAAATGCCAAAGTTAAATTTCCTGCAAATTACCAGTTAGGTAAATGGAAATTTTATCTGATTTCAGGTAGAAATCATTCATCTACACAGCAGCTAAGAAAAGTTGCAGTATAACTTTTATATATTCAGGGTAACTCGGAGTTTGTCCAGATCTCCAAGTACAGGGAATATGATAAAAGAAGTATATTTTTGTTTTATAGTGTTAGCAAAACAAAATTAGCCGTAACAAGTATAAAATACTAGTGGGTATTAAACTTGTGACGTTTATGGTTGTGACTTTGATTAATTTGGTAAACATTAATCAAAAGGTTTAAATTAAAGTTGGGTGATACTTTATTTAGACCAGTATTTAACAAACGTTGGATAGACGCAGAAAAGATGATTAAAGAGATGTCATTAATTTTGTCATTATTACAGAGTGTAATATGGACTATGCAAAATTAGTCTCTTAACCACCTTTTATTTTGCATGTTTTACCATCCAGGAATAAAACTAGTTTCCAGTTTTTATTCGAAAATTGTCCGTGACAACTTATCGTGGTGGGAACCCGATAGGGCGTTAAAGTCATTGTGAGGTTTTTGGGTAGTTATGAACAGAGGATGAATAACAGTTACAAGTGATGTAAACCAAAAACCTGCACGGATATTCGATAGAGTAGCGAGTATCGGACGTGATCCGCAGTTGAGATTACTTCTTGGATTCTGTCATAAGTAAATCTCACAGTGGTTGTCCTTATCACCTGAGGTATTTGGTTTAATATCATGAGGACTGCTGTTTACTTAGTGCGTCCCAACGCTACGCCGTAACAGGGTGGCCATAAAGGGCGTAACTAGATTCAGCGGAAGCCGTGGTGTTAGATGCAAATATGCAAGATGGGATTTGCGCCTCTTCTCTGAAGAGAGATATTTCTGGGCCCCTTGACTGACTGATCTTACTGATGAAGCGCACGGCCGTGCCCAAACGAACTGATTTGTTCTTTGTCGTTTACCTATCAGTAGAAGTCGGATAGTCAAGAAACATAATCTTGAGTGTTAAGAGTTGACTTAATCCAGGCTCACACTCACAGATGAAATATCGTGACGCAAAGGGAAAAGCCAATATACCCAAATTTATGAACAATGAGTTCATGAATTCGTTTTCCTTATGGAAATGTTTTATCACCTACCTGGGTATAAGAGTGCCTATAACCTGGTTAGCCTAAGTGCCTGTCTAGGGGCCTCCTTAGGTCCGTGTGATCAAGGCGGTATTGCCAACTTGCACAAGTGGGAGTCTGTTAGTAATTGTGTGCATAAGTTGACAAACCAGAGATTATACATCCAATGTTATAAGTCACTTGAGGGTCACACCTGTGAGGATCTGTAAACCAAACAAGTATTTAATCCCAGTTTGGGGAGATTGGATTTATAATAGTAAATTATAAATCAGTTGGGTAACTTCAGTCTGAAATCCCAAAGTTGGAGGGTTGATAATTAATTATTAGAGTTGTATATTTATTAGTTAAATAAATATATAATTAGTTTAATAATTAATTAGTTAAGTAATTATCTAGTTTAAATAGAATAAGGAAATATTCTTTTCTTTGGGAGAAAGAAAAGAATAGTTCTATTTAAGATAATTATCTTTTGAATAAAGGAAGCTTAGATATATGGAAACTCTTCCATATAAATAAGGCTTACCAGCTTATTATTCAACACAGACAATTCATTAAGCAATCAGCTTTTCTGAAAAACCCCTTTTCTCTCCCTCTCTCTCCTAACCACCGCCGACTATCTCTCCCTCCCGGAACCAGTTCGGTTTTGCTCGGTAGCTGTTCGGGATTGAAGTTCTGCTAGAGGAACGTTTGTAGGATCAATTACGGGTGGATCAATCTCAAGCAATCCAGGTAACCTTTCTAGATCCATAATTATTAGTATTAGTAATTATAACCAACGGATCCGTGGTTTTCGGGTTTTTTATCCAAACCGCTTCCGCTCGATCAAACCAGTTTGGTTTGATCCGATAAAACTTTTAATCAAGTCGGTTATTAGTTTTATGTTTAATCTTGATCTGGTTGGTTCGAGATACGTCGTATTATTCGGGTCAGTTTGATTCGGATATCACAGAAAAACCCAACACGTACAGGATGCCGAAGGGTGGTGAAGAAAGCGACGTCGAACCAGAGGTGCAAGTGATCGAAGGAGCAGATATGGAAGGTAATGTTTTTTTACGATAACAATTAGTTTTACTCTTTTTGTCGCATGTTTCTAACTCTGGCATTCCTTCATATGCAGGTTCTGCTTCTAAGAAGACGTCGGCGATGGAGGCGGCTGCTCGTGCTGCCAAGAGGAAGGCTGCGGCCCAAGAGGGTCTAGTGGCTAAACGTACGAGGTCGTCGTACGTTTCTCTGGATACCCCACCTAAGGATGCCGCACGAAAGGCTGAAGGTAGGATTGAGGCAATCCCTCTTAACTTCGCTCCTCCTGCGAAGGAAAAGGGTACATCGAGCCAGCCTTCTTCGAAGGCTGGTAAGGGTAAGGAGAAGGAGGGGTCTGGTCTTACGACCATGACCATCAACATGCCCTCCGACTTTATGGTGGACGACGTCATCAGGACGAAGTCCATCTTCCCTATTCTAGAGCAGTTTCACATCCCTGCTCAAAAAGCGCGCATGGAGGAGGTAGACATCGAGGATCTGGATGCCTCCGTCGCGGGCATCTCCTTTCTGGTAAGTATTTTTCATGTCCTACGTCTTTTTGATCTTTTTCGTTCATCTGTCTGATTTTCTTTTTTCTTTTTTTGCAGGCTCTCCAAACAAGTCTTAGCCTTCATACTCGGATGGCTAAGATTAAGGAGGAAATGGCGTCGAACCAAAACGATGCCAAGGTGGCCAGGAAGGAGGCCGACAAGGCCAAGAAGAAGCTGGCCCAGCTGACCGATGAGGTTAACACCAAGTCAGTCCAGATTGGGGACCTTGAATCGAAGCTGGAAAGCAGCGATCGGTTCCAGGTTCAACAACGGGAACGGCTAAAATTGGCCTTGGATCGCACGAAGGAGCTGGAGAAGGAGCTGCTAACCGCTCGACAGGAGAAGGCTGAGAGGGAAGAGGCATTGTCGTCCAAGATCCAGGAGCTTGAGGAAGACGCTTCCTTGGGCCAAGTGGTCGCACGTACTGCGGTGATGCGACGTGCAGCTGCTGGGACTATCACTTCTCAGATGGCGAGCGAAGAGGTGGCCTCTTTTGTGCAAGTGATGGGTTCCGAAGATCTCCTCGACGAAGAAGATCTAAAGGACTTGGACGAAGAAGCTGTTAGGATTATGTACAAGATAGTAACAGGGTTTACCATGTCCAATGTTATAAGACACTAGTGGGTCACACTGCTACACACCCAATTAGAGATCAAATGGTTTTGATGAAATAATTAGTACAAATTAATTATTGAGTGAGAGATAAATAATAAATAGTTATTTATTATTTAGTTATATGTAAAATATCAGTTAGAATATTTTATTGGATTAATTAATAGTTAATTAATTAATTAAAGGGTTAAGTTATTTAATTAATAGTTAATTAATTAAATAAAGAGTTTGAGTTTGATTAAATAACCTTAACGGACCTTTTAATCAAACGGGCATTCTTTATTGGGTACTGCCATATTTAATTTTATAAATATGGCAAACCCTAGTCAGTTTATTCATTCAATCAATCTTAACTGAAAAGAAACCCCAGAGAAAAACCAAAAACCCTCCCATCTCTCTCTCTCCATCGATTTTCTAGAGGAACCCACGGCGGTCTAGCAGCCAATCTCACGGTGGTGCAGTAGTGGTGTATTCCCCGCCAGCAGTCCAGTTCCGTTTGTGTAAACCAACAACGAGGTAATTTTTCGTAACCCTCTTTTTGTGTCTGTATGAGTTTAGGATTGGATCCTCGATTGGGAATCGGGCAGTTTTATTCCGCTGTGCATGTTTTGTAGCCTACGATTCCCAACAGTGGTATCAGAGCCACTTCCTAAACCTACAGATCAGGTTTATATAATTGTTGGATAAATAGGTTTTATAAAAATTATGTTTTTATCGTAAATCTATCGAATCGAAAAGCCGTGGTGGAACGACGGCAGTTAGCCGATCGAACCACCGACCACCGGAAAAACAACGCCGGCTGCACCACCGACTGTGGTTGCGGCGTCGGCTGTCGTGATCGCCGGCCGCACCACCCGATTGGTGGTTGCGGCGTCGGCTGCAGTCCAAGGCCACCACCGCACCACCGATTGTGGTGGTGGTGGCGATTCCCGAATCACCGATCGATGGCGGCAGCCGTAGCTGCTGTCGGTCGATGGTGGCGGCGGTGGTTAATTGAAATCGACATAGCCACACCACCGATTGTGGTGGTGGCGGTCGATGGTGGTTGTTTTACGTGAGCCGATCGAGCGGCGATGGTGGTGGCTGTGGCTGCTACTGTCGTCGCATCCGCGGCGATGGTGGTGGTTGTGGCTGCCGCTATCGTCGCATCCACGGTGACGGTGGTGGCGCTAAGCTGCTGCCGTCGTTGGTGGTCTAGCGATGGCGGTGGCGTGGTTTTGTTTTCGCCGGAACAGCGGCGGCGATGGCGGCAATTGTTGCTGTCGTCGTCGCGATCGAGATCGACAGCCACGGCGGCGGTCGATGGCTGCCGTTGGGTGGCGTCGGCCGTTGCCGGTTGTTCTCAAACGGGCGGCGATGGTGGCGTTCGTCGTCATCGTCGTTAGCGGAAACAAACCAGTGGTCACGATTAGTTGATCAATTGATTAATGAGATCGTAACCAATATGTTTTTCGATAAGTTTTTCGTAAACGGGTCCCATGCGAGATTCGTTTTCGGATAGGTCTGGAATTGAGAATCGTTTTTACCAGATAGGTTAAAACAGTTCAAGATTGAATTAATTTTAAGTTTCCAAAATTAATTGTTAATTTTATAATTATCCAATTGCGTTTAATTATTTAATTATGTTGAGTCATAGCTGAACCCTTTTAGACCCGTGGTTGTGTTTTTAATTTTATCTGTTTTATAAGGGAGGCCTGCGTGCCGTTTACAACCCTTTTTGTAATTTTAATTATTTTTATTAGATTAGTTGGGAGGCCTGCGTGCCATTTACAACCCATTTGTAATAATTATTTTTAATTACATCGAGACGGAGACAAGACGACGGCCATGGATCTCGCAGCCAGTGGGAGTGCCAGAAGTTGAAGACTTTTGTCACTTAGGGTTGAGACCGTTGTTTTGTGTTGACTCACAGAACAACATTAGTTTAAGGGTTTAGGCTATGACTGTGCTTTTTATATTTAAATTGCGTGGTTGTTTAATTTACGTAATTGCTATTAAATATAAATTGTCCTTTTTTTTGAACAAATTGTTTAAAAATAAAAGGATACAAATACAGTTAGTATTTGGATCCAGTTTTTCAAAGTTTTTGAAAAAGGAAACTGGCAATTTTGACCCTTGTTCAAATCATAGATTAGTAAGTGCAACCCACTTTGGAGGCACCTCCGGTGTAAGGTACATAGGGCGTTGTAAGTGCACACACTATGAACGCCCGTGTTCAAACCGAAACTGGAGGGTGATAAAACTCTGCGAATTATCTCCGGGTGGTACCGGCCAGAGTTTGTCCAGGTACCGGGTGGTGCAATCTATTTTGGTAATTATTTATTCACTGGGTGGTACCAGGCCAAAAATGCACTAGAGGGACTAAATATGCACGGATTATAAATATCCGATGTCCCGACGATCTAGAAGTCGTATTTTCGAGTTAAAATACGATTGGTATAGTTTTACCTACCATAGATCGCATGAGTCGGTTTGACATGATCACATGCTTCCCGACACATGTGAAATGTGGATTCTAGTCTAATAAATTTATTTTAAGGGTAATAATTTATTAGAATTTCATAATTATAAACTAAATTGGAATTTATATTCTTCTGTAGATGTCTCCAATTAGCATTCCGTTTTATTCACCTGAGGAATCACTTCGCCTTATTATGGGCAAGTGGAAGCTTACGGGCCAGAACTTTCCAGTTTGGAAGTTACATTTACAGAATGTTTTAAGTGCCTAGGGTAAGCTTTATGTGATCAATAAGCCCATGTCACGACCTAAAAGCAATGCCCCTGAAGAGGAATTTGCTGAGTATTTTAGATTCATGGCAGATGAATCGGATGTAATGTCCATTCTACTTTTCTCTATGTCACCCGAGTTCACGGGAGATTTAAGAGTAAAATTCTGCCATGAGGTTGTGAAAAATGTGGAGAACCAGTTAGGTCTCTACAAGCATACGGGTAAGCTTTTGATCATGCAAGAGATTCTCTCCCTGAAGCTGCAAAAGGGTCAGTCAGTTAAAAACCATCTTATTGAAATAAGAAGGCTTTTTAAATGTTTATCACGTCTGGGGTACAAGATGACTCAGGAAGAGTTAGTGTATCTCATGTGGTTTTCCCTCACAAAAGAAGTTCAGGACACAGCTAGTGCCTACATGAAGGAACCAGAGAATGACGTGGATAAAGTTCATGAAGATATTCTGGCCAGTCTAGAGCCAGTACCCGAACCTGCAAATCTCATGGACACTGATATAATTGATGAGCTGGGAGATCTGACTTGCCCAGAGTGTGGCAGCGAGGATATTTGCGAGCACTCGATGAATATCGACCAGATAGAGATCGGTTTACCCGATGCTGCAGGTATCTTTATGATAGATTGCTTAATCACTTCTTATGAATCATGGGTAATTGATACAGGCAGTGGTAACCACATTTGTAATCATTTACAGGGATTCACTAGAAGAAAGACTCTGAGGAAGGACCGTTCGAACCTACGAGTTGGCGAAGGCACACCGCTGATAGCTGAAGCTGTAGGATCCTATAGTCTTAGTTTACCCTCGGGTCTAGTTTTGGAACTGGATAATTGTTATTATATTCCAAATATGATTAAGAATGTTTTGTCTTTTGATTTATTAGTAGACCAAGGATTTTATTATAAATATGATTATAAAATGATTTCAGTCTTCAAAGATAATATTTTCTATTTTAAAGCTACACCCGTGAATGGTCTATACACAGTAAATCTACAAGACAACAGTAGTGAAATCTATCATATAAGTAAACGATCCAAGGATATTGAGGATCAGACTTACCTCTGGCATTGTCGTTTGGGCCACATAAACAAGAAACGCGTTGAACTACTCCTAAAAGGAGGTTTTCTTGGTAATTTCGATTACAAACCTTTTGATAACTGTGAATCTTGTTTATCTGGCAAAATGACAAAGCAACCTTTCAACAATGAAATGTAAGGGCTACTGACTTGCTTGAAATAATCCACACAGATGTATGTGGACCTTTCAGTCATGTGGCAAGAGGAGGATACCGGTACTTCATTACCTTTACTGACGATTTCAGTAGGTATGGTTATGTCTACCTTATGAGACATAAATCTGAAAGCTTTGAAAAATTCAAGGAATTTCAGAATGAAGTACAGAATCTACTTGACAAGAGGATCAAGTTCTTACGGTCGGATCGTGGTGGCGAATATCTTAGTGACGAGTTTGACAATCATCTAATGGAGTGTGGGATTGTATCCCAACTCACACCTCCGTATACACCTCAGATGAATGGTGTATCAGAAAGGAGAAATCGTACTTTACTTGATATGGTACGAACGATGATGTGTCACTCTACACTGCCAATGTCATTCTGGGGACATGCGCTCGAAACAGCGGCACACATACTGAACAGAGCGCCAACAAAGTCGGTAGAAAAGACTCCATATGAACTATGGAAGGGTAAGAAACCCAACATATCTTTTCTAAAAATTTGGGGTTGTGAGGTTTACGTCAAACGACCCACCTCAGAAAAACTCAAGCCCAAATCCGACAAGTGTTTCTTCGTTGGATATCCCAAGACCACCGTGGGATATTCTTTCTACAACCCTGAAGAGAACAAAGTTTTTGTTGCTCGAAATGGAAAATTTCTGGAAGAAAAGTTTCTCAGTCTAGAGAACACCAGAAAGGATGTAGATCTACAGGTAGTAGACGAAGAAAACACTGCACCATCTGTTGTGCCAGAAATTCAACATAGCAATGTTGAACCTCAATTAGAGCCGATTGAGGAAGTGCAAACACAGGGCCTTTGCAGATCCAGTAGGGTAAGACAAGAACCAGATAGGTATCTTGGATTTCTCGTCTCTCAGGACAATAGAGACTTGAATGAACCAACATCCTATGGAGAAGCTATGTCAGGCAGTGAGTCTGAACAATGGCAGGAAGCCATGAAGGCCGAGATGCAATCCATGTACGACAACCAAGTTTGGGAGTTGACTGATTTGCCACAACACTGTAGGGCTGTTGGGCGCAAATGGGTTTTCAAGAAGAAAACCGACATGGATGGAAATGTACACACCTTCAAGGCCAGACTGGTCGCAAAAGGATTCACGCAAACTCATGGTATCGACTATGATGAAACCTTTTCACCAGTGGCCATGTTAAAGTCAATTAGGATTCTTATGGCCATCTCAGCGTATTTTAACTAAGAGATTTGGCAAATGGACGTCAAGACAGCCTTTCTGAATGGAAAGTTAACAGAAGACGTCTATATGGAACAACCAGAGGGGTTTGAAGATCCTAAGAATCCTAATAAGGTGTGTAAACTGCTAAAATCCATTTATGGATTAAAGCAAGCATCTAGAAGCTGGAACTTACACTTTGATGAGCGAATCAAAGAGTTTGGTTTTACCAAAAGTGAGTTCGAGCCGTGTGTCTACACTAAGTTCAGTGGGAGCATAGTAACCTTCTTGGTCTTATACGTAGATGATATTCTACTCATAGGAAACGATGTACCAACTTTACAGAGTGTAAAGAGTTGGTTAAGCAAATGTTTCCAGATGAAAGACCTTGGAGAAGCCGCTTATATACTTGGTATAAAGATCTACAGAAATAGATCCAAGCGGCTTATCGGACTTAGTCAGAGTACGTATATCGATAAAATTCTGAAGAAATTCAGGATGGATGAATCCAAGAAAGGATTTATCCCGATGCAGCATGGCATAGTGTTAAGTAAAACACAATGTCCTGTTTCTAGTCAAGATCAGGACAAAATGAAATCGGTTCCATATGCTTCTGCAATTGGATCAATCATGTATGCCATGTTATGTACTAGGCCCGATGTTGCTTACTCAGTAAGTGTTACGAGCAGATATCAACAGAATCCAGGTGAACCTCATTGGGTGGCTGTCAAGAACATTCTTAAATATCTGAGAAGAACGAAAGAAATGTTCTTGGTCTTTGGAGGATCTGAGGATGAAATTAGTGTCACCGGATACTCTGACGCTAGTTTCCAGACCGACAGAGATGACTTCAGGTCACAGTCAGGGTACGTCTTTACCCTTAACGGAGGTGCGATCTCATGGAAGAGCTCGAAGCTGTTGGGTGCAAAATCGGATTGTATCCGAGATCACAAGATTGTGCTAAAGTTGAAGTCAAAGGGAAAGTCAAAGTGGGCAACAAAGTCAAAGTTTACTTTTATTGTTTTAGTCTTTTGTAATAGTTTTGTAATAATAGGGTAGTTTGTGTAATTCTTGTAAACCTTGAGGGTTTAGATGTTTGGGTATAAATACCCAAAGTGAGTTAGTTTGTTAGTTGGGAACATGCATACGTATCATTGTGAAATTGAGAGTGAATTGAGAGTTATAGTTCTTAAGTGTGTGTGTTCTTGGTGTGTTTAGTATGTGTAAACTTTGATCCAAGAATCAATTGCATATGGCTTTCAAATCATTCTCTACTTGATTGCATGTTGATTAGAACTTGAATCTGGAACAACAGAAGCAAGACACGATTGCAGATTCAACTACAGAAGCAGAGTACATTGCAGCATCTGATGCGGCAAAGGAAGCTGTCTGGCTAAGGAATTTTCTATCGGATGTCAGAGTGGTTGCCAGTATCTCGAGACCGATCGATATATTCTGTGATAACTCGGGAGCCGTGGCGCAAGCAAAGGAACCTAGAGAGCATCACAAGTCAAGACACGTGCTCAGGAAGTATCACCTCATCCGAGAGATTATTGGAAGAGGAGATGTGAGAATATGCAAGATTCCAACAGAAGATAATGTCGCAGATCCGCTGACAAAACCACTAGCAAGGGTGAAGCATGAGGCACATGCGAATTCCATTGGGATGCAGTACCTGGAAGCCAGTAGCTAGTTTTTAGTTTATTAATTATTACTATAGTTTAATTTTGAAACAATGTAATCATGTAAAGTTTTATTTCACAATGTGTTGGAAATAAATGGAGGTTTTATTTTCATGATTGTTCTAAATTAACTATTTTTGCATATTTAACGTATCCATGATTTTACAAAGTTTTGTATGAAATCTAAATTTCCGTAGCCACTTATTGAAATGGGAATTTCAATAGGAAGTCTAACGCTATTATAAATACATGATGATTTATTCAAAGTAGAGAATAAAAGCACAAGTGATGTGACCAAGTATTTATAGATACTCATCGGAGTGTTTGAGTATTGGAAGTGACCAGTAATCAAGTCTGCTTCATGGAGCCTCAGTCATAAGCACTGACTTGATAGGTTGTCCTTAGACCTGAGATACTTGGTTTGGAAACACGAGGACTGTTGTACTCTTAGCACGTACTAACGCTGCACCGTAACAGGGCGGCCATACGGGACGTGACTAGATGCAGCGGAAGCCGTGGATCCAAATGCAAGTAGTCAAGAAGGGATTTGCACCTCTTTCAAAACAGAGATATTTCCGGGCCCCTTGACGGTTAAGATTGGCAGAAATCGCGTGGCCACGCTCGGATAGAATAACAGGAGTTATTTAGTAATATCCGTTACTGCAGGCAATCGAAATCAGAGTCAAGAAATACTTGATATTTAAGAAATGAATCCTCCACTCCATGTCTTAAAATCATTTTAGAAATATCGTGTGCAAAAGGAATGAACCTGTGTACAATTTCAAGAATTGTATCTCTGGATATAAGAGATCTTATAACCTGGTTAACCTAAGTGTCTGGCTAGGGACCTCCTTAGGTTAATGGTAACAGTACAGTTACTAGTCTGGCACAAGTGGGAGTCTGTTAGGATTATGTGCAAGATAGTAACAGGGTTTACCATGTCCAATGTTATAAGACACTAGTGGGTCACACTTCTACACACCCAATTAGAGATCAAATGGTTTTGATGAAATAATTAGTACAAATTAATTATTGAGTGAGAGATAAATAATAAATAGTTATTTATTATTTAGTTATATGTAAAATATCAGTTAGAATATTTTATTGGATTAATTAATAGTTAATTAATTAATTAAAGGGTTAAGTTATTTAATTAATAGTTAATTAATTAAATAAAGAGTTTGAGTTTGATTAAATAACCTTAACGGACCTTTTAATCAAACGGGCTTTCTTTATTGGGTACTGCCATATTTAATTTTATAAATATGGCAAACCCTAGTCAGTTTATTCATTCAATCAATCTTAACTGAAAAGAAACCCCAGAGAAAAACCAAAAACCCTCCCATCTCTCTCTCTCCATCGATTTTCTAGAGGAACCCACGGCGGTCTAGCAGCCAATCTCACGGTGGTGCAGTAGTGGTGTATTCCCCGCCAGCAGTCCAGTTCCGTTTGTGTAAACCAACAACGAGGTAATTTTTCGTAACCCTCTTTTTGTGTCTATATGAGTTTAGGATTGGATCCTCGATTGGGAATCGGGCAGTTTTATTCCGCTGTGCATGTTTTGTAGCCTACGATTCCCAACAGAAGCAGCAACTGAAGATAAGCCTGCTGAAGTCAAGGATGTAGGTGTCGAGGAGGAGGTTCCTGAAACTTCTGGATCCGTTCCTATGCATCCTTTAGAGACTGAAGAAGCTTCCGTCGCAGATCCTCCCACCTCTGATGCTCCATGTTATGGTCAAATTCTAACGCTCGACCGACAAAATTATAAGATCAACTATTGCAGGACAAATCTTGTATTTAGACAAAGTTCTTAAGACTGAATACAGCAGAAACAATCGTCTGACGATTTAGTCGTTCGTCTTACGATGATGTCGTACGACCGTCTTAAGATTTCGTAAGATCGTGATTATCTAACCTGTAACTGCCGTTTTAATGTCTGTTCAATGCAGGATTAAAGAGATGCAACCGACGACCGTGATTAAAAGCACAATTAATGCACAACTACCGTTACGACCGTTACAATTATTGTCATCAAGAGCATTAAATGTCAAGCGGTTACAACTTACAACCTTTGCACTATATAAAGGGCACCCCGGTTCATTTGGAAGACCCCCGACAACCGATCATTCGAATCATCTACGTTTTCTCTCGAATTCATTTATGCTTTCATATTTACATATGACATTTGTACTTACGACGCACGTTACTTTCGTATGTCTTATGTTTATCTTTACCTTGTAACGTAAGACGGACTATTGTACTACCAAGGCATCACTCCTTATTGGTGATATATAGTTCAACGTCGACTATTTCTTAGTCGGCCGCGGTTTTTACCCCCGATGCGGTTTTCCGCGTCACCAAAATCTCATGTCTTTTCCCTTCCTTGTCTTGTGCACGATTTATTGAAGTTTCCTTTCTCTCACCGGATAAGACAACCTTAATTCGTCCGTAGATGCGATTTTTAGCATCAACAATTTGGCGCCATCCGTGGGACCCCGCCTTGAGAAAAAAATTCAATAATTACGTGCGCTTCTACTAACATTTTTCTCCGTGTTTTTGCTTCTACAGGGAATTGGCATTTAGATGCATCGTCGAGACTTTGAAAGTAGATTTGAAATTCCAACTGACTTTGAAATTCAAATATGGGGGGCTAATTGTTATGGTCAAATTCTAACGCTCGACCGACAAAATTATAAGATCAACTATTGCAGGACAAATCTTGTATTTAGACAAAGTTCTTTAGACTGAATACAGCAGAAACAATCGTCTTACGATTTAGTCGTTCGTCTTACGATGATGTCGTACGACCGTCTTAAGATGTCGTACGACCGTCTTAAGATTTCGTAAGATCGCGATTATCTAACCTGTAACTGCCGTTTTAATGTCTGTTTAATGCAGGATTAAAGAGATGTAACCGACGACCGTGATTAAAAGCACAATTAATGCACAACTACCGTTACGACCGTTACAATTATGGTCATCAAGATCATTAAATGTCAAGCGGTTACAACTTACAACCTTGTAACGTAAGACGGACTACTGTACTACCAAGGCATCACTCCTTATTGGTGATATATAGTTCAACGTCGACTATTTCTTAGTCGGCCGCGGTTTTTACCCTCGATGGGGTTTTCTGCGTCACCAAAATCTCGTGTCTTTTTCCTTCTTTGTCTTGTGCACGATTTATTGAAGTTTCCTTTCTCTCGCCGGATAAGACAACCTTAATTCGTCCGTAGATGCGATTTTTAGCATCAACACTCCATAGAATAGTTTTTCTTTAACTTTTTTGTAATTTTGCTAATTTTAGAAAAGTTTTAATGAAAAAACTATTAGTTTAATAATCGTTTGTCGTGCGTTTTTAGCTTTCAACTTTTGTCTTGCGTTTTTAGCTTTATATCATGCGTTGTAGTTTGCATCGTGCGTTACAGCTTTGTTTTTTGCATGCATTTGTTTTAAAGTCCTTAGACTTAAGTTAGAAACGTTTCTTTTTATACTCATAAGAGTATTTCGTGCGACTGGCGAATGGTCTTGCGCTCTTGCGAGATGATCGTGCGTTTATAGCAACTTAGTCGTGCGATACCTGCGACAATCGTGCAATACTTGCGATAGTCGTGCGATACTTGCGATAGTCGTGCGATACCTGCGAACAAACATAGTTGCTAGGGGGTGGCCGTTGGTTTGACCAACGGTGCTCCGATGCTCAAGTCAGTAATTAATCCAAGAAAATAAATCGTATGTAAATAGGTTTAGAAATAGTACCTTTTAAGATGATGGGCATTCCAACTACGTGGGATTTCCATACCTTCCATTGTCGTAAGTCTGTATGCTCCATTTCCAATGACTTTGGAAATTATGTAAGGTCCTTCCCATTTGATAGAAAGTTTTCCAGCATTTGGCTCTTGTGTGTTTTGAAACACATGTCGTAAGACATATTCTCCAACTTGGAAAATTTTGGCTTTTACCTTTTTGTTGAAGTGTCTTTCGACAATTCCCTTTTGTGCCGCCATTGTTCGTAACGCTTTTTCTCGGAGTTCTTCTAGAGCATCCAGATCGTAAGATAAGTTTATGGTATTTTGATCATACGTACGATTCCTGGCAATTGGTACTTGGGCTTCGATTGGCAGGACTGCTTCGCATCCATATACCAGAGAATATGGAGTTTGTCCTGTCGATGCTCTTGGTGTCGTACGATTTGCCCATAGAACGGATGGTAATTCTTCTACCCATTTGCCTTTTGCTCCTTTCAACCTCTTTCGGATCGAATTGATGATGACTTTATTGCTTGATTCAGCCAATCCGTTGGATTGTAGATATCTTGGAGTAGAAGTGATCAACTTGATTCCTCGTTTTTCACAGAACGTGCGAGTCTTATCGCTTATAAACTGTGAGCCGTTGTCGCACATAATTTCGGCCGGTACTCCGAATCTGTAAATGATATTCTTTTGGATGAAAGATATGACCTCTTTATCTCGAACTTGCGAGAAAGCACCAGCTTCTATCCACTTTGAGAAATAATCGGTAAGCACGAGTAGATAGACTTTTTGTCCAGGAGCTGGGGGTAATTTTCCCACGATATCCATTCCCCATCGCATGAATGGCCATGGAACTAGAACAGAATGCAAGGGTTCGGATGGTCGATGGACCATACCCGAATGCTTCTGACATGTATCACATCGTTGTACGTACGTTATTGCATCCTCTCGTAAGGTAGGCCAATAGTAGCCTTGTCGTGAGATTCGATTAGCAGGACTTCTGCCCCCTGCGTGATTCCCACATTCTCCATCGTGCATTTCTTGGAGAATTTGATTGACTTGCGTCTTGCTTGTGATACATCGTAGAAGAAGTCCAGTCGTGGATCTTCTATAGAGTTGGTCTTCAAAAATCGTATATCTTGAAGCTTTGGACCTTGTCTTTCGAGCTTCCATTCTGTCTTCAGAAAGTTGGTCGTGCTTGAAATAATTCCACACGTCGAGCGACCAATTGTAAGTTTCTTCGTTCATCTGTACTTCATCTTTTGCTGCAATTGTTGGTGTTGTAAGATGAAGTATTGGATATTCTCCATGGATGGATCGTGAAATGCAGATCCCAAATTAGCCAGTGCGTCAGCTTGCATATTTAGATCTCTTGGTATTTGTTCGATCAAAAAGTGTTCGAATCGTGCGATTCGATCCTTAACGACTTTGAGATAACTCGTCATCTTTGAATCCTTTGCTTGAAAATCTCCATTTACTTGGTTGACTACCAACAGAGAATCGCTTCGAACGTGCAACTGTTTTGCTCCCAGTCTGAGAGTAATATCCAATCCTGCGATTAGAGCTTCATATTCTGCTTCATTGTTCGTGGCCTTGAATTCGCATCGTATGGAGTATACTATATTTCCCTCTTGTGATGATTTTAAGACAATACCTAATCCACATCCTCATACGTTCGAAGAACCATCAACGTAGAGTATCCAAGGTTTGTTGTCTGAAATCATCACAATTTCGTCGCAC
Source organism: Centaurea solstitialis (assembly GCA_030169165.1). Taxonomy (NCBI): domain Eukaryota; kingdom Viridiplantae; phylum Streptophyta; class Magnoliopsida; order Asterales; family Asteraceae; genus Centaurea; species Centaurea solstitialis. The sequence continues at coordinate 54,300,603 of CM058042.1, read as the reverse complement.
GTCGTGGGTTCCAATCCTGGAGAGAATTCTGCCACAAAATCTGCTAAGACTTGCGATTTAATTGCTGTCTTGGGTTTGAATTCAATGTCGAACCCAGTGAGATAGATGCTCCACTTAGCTAGACGTCCTGTTAGTTCTGGTTTTCGAAGTACCGTCTTGAGTGGATAATTAGTCATAACAATAATATGATGCGACTCGAAATAATGTCTTAGCTTTTTTGCGGCAGTCATGAGACCTAATAGCAATTTCTCCGTGGACGTATATCTGGTTTCTGCGTCGAGGAAGGACTTGCTGACATAATAAATTGGTCGTTGCTGCTGATCTTCCTCCCACACGAGTACTGCGCTTGTCGCATTTTTGCTTACTGCTAAATACAACTGCAGACTTTCACCTTCGACTGGCTTTGTCAATAAAGGAGGTGATGTCATGTATTGCTTCAATTCTTGCAGAGCTTTCTCATGTTCGTCCGTCCATAAGAAGCCTTGATTTTTTCGTAGGACATTGTAGAACAAATGGCATTTGTCCGATGATCGTGAGATAAATCGGGTTAAAGCTGCCACTCGTCCTGTTAACTTCTGGACCTCTTTGATATTCCTTGGAGATTGTATCTCGGTGATAGCTTTAACTTGTTCTGGACTTGCTTCGATTCCTCGCTGTGTCACCAAGTATCCCAAGAATTTTCCTGCTCGCACTCCGAAGGAACATTTCGTTGGATTGAGCTTCATCTTGTATTGTCGTAGGATGTCGAACGATTGCTTTAAATGTGCGACATGATCAATTGAACGTTCTGATTTCACGAGCATGTCGTCGATATAAACCTCCATCGTTCGACCAAGATGTTTCTTGAACATCATATTAACCAATCTTTGATACGTCGAACCTGCATTCTTAAGACCAAATGGCATAACTTTGTAACAGTATATGCCTTTCTCTGTCATGAATGCGGTTTTTTCCTGGTCGTCCGTGTGCATCAGAATTTGGTTGTATCCTGAATATGCATCCATGAATGTCAACAACTCATGTCCTGCTGTTGCGTCGACCATAGCATCGATATGAGGTAACGGGAAAGGATCTTTTGGACAAGCTTTGTTTAGATCCGTGAAATCGATGCAGACTCGCCACTTTCCGTTTTTCTTTTGTACGACGACCACGTTGGCTAACCATTCTGGATATTTGACTTCTCGGATTTTTCCAGTTTTGAGCAGATTGTCGACTTCATCGTTGATTACTTTCTTTCGTTCAGGCGCGAACTTGCGACGTTTCTGCTTGATTGGTTTGAAAGTAGGATCCACGTTCAACTTATGTGATATAACGTTGGGATCTATTCCAACCATATCTTCGTGCGACCATGCAAAACAGTCCGAGTGTTCCTGCAAAAAAGATATAATCGTATTTTTTATGTTAGGGGGGAGCGTTGCTCCTACGAAGACCTTTCGATCAGGATGTTCAGGGTTGAGAACGACTTCTTCTAGTCGAAGATCATCATTCGACTTCTTCCCATCCTGGCTCTGTAATTGCTAGATGTCCTGCGGCTTTGTCTTCATCGTAATCTTATAGCATTCTCGTGCGATCTTCTTTTCACTAGCAATTTCTTGAATTCCCCATGGAGAAGGGAATTTGATCTTCTGATGGTACGTCGAAGGGACCGCTTTCATCTCGTGGATCCATGGTCTTCCAAGAATAACATTGTAGGCTGATTGGCAATCTACAACGCTGAACTTCGTTTGCTTGTTAATTCCTTTGGCGAAGACAGGTAACATGATTTCTCCAAGAGTGTTCATCGGGTCTCCATTGAATCCAATCAGAGTAGTAGTTCGTCGTACGATTTCTGATCGTTCTATTCCCATGACTTTAAGAGTATCTGCAAAAATAACGTTAGCTGAACTGCCTCCATCGATCAATATTCTCTTAATCGAACAGTTTTCGATTGTCAACTGTATAACTAGAGCGTCATGATGCTTTTGATGGACCCCCTGTGTATCGTCTTGATCGAACGTGATCGTCATTGCATCGAGTTCTCTTTCCGTCTTCGATTTGACTTCTCCGGGAATAGGACGTTCGTCTGGACTATCCCGCGCATGTCTTTTGGCAGCAGAATATGTAAGTCCGCATACTTCTGATCCTCCAGTGATGCAGTTTACAACCTTTGTGTGAACCGGTGACGTTGGTCGCCCTTGTTCTTCTGGAATGACGCCTTTTAGATGTCCCTTAGATTTCAAATATAAAATCTCTTTTTTGAGGCTGATGCATTCATCCGTCGTATGACCATGATCTTCATGGAAGTCGCACCATCTGTTTTGATCTTTGTCTTTGCTTGGTTTGTCAGATTTCTTTGGCTATCGCACGTTTGCATCAATCTTTCGTAGCGAATCCACCAAGTCTTTTGATGTACCTGCAAAATTGTATGTAGATAACTCTGGATAGCGTATTTTAACAGTACCTTTGCTTGGTCGAGCTTTTGACTCATGTCGAGGGTTTCCAATCTTGTTTACTCTTTTGTGCTTAAAATCATGTTTTTGAGCACCAAGAGGTTTCTTTTCAGCAGAATGCTTTCGTCGAAAGAGAGCATCGTCCTCTATTCTCATGAAAGCTAGTGTTCTAGCTCGTACGTCATCGAAGTTTTCTGGAGGGTATTTCGTCAACTCTAAATATAGTCCAGATGAATCTTCTAACCCGTGCTTGTACGCCTCGATCGCAGTCTTTACATCGCAATTCTTTATTTCAATCATTGCCGCGTTGAATATGTTAAAGTAGTCGCGGATCGTTTCTCCAGATTTCTGTACGATGTAGTATAGGTCGCTGGTCTGCTTCTCCATCTTACGACTGCTAGCAAACTGTCGGGTGAATTGGTTTACCAATTCTGCGAAGGATCCAATACTCTTTGGCTTTAAGTTGATAAGCCATTGTAATGCTGCGCCTGTTAAGGTTGATCCAAAGCTTTTGCACATGCAAACTTCTTGATATTGCGCCGGTATAGGAACTGTCCACATATGTTGCTTATATTGTGCTATATGTTCGACTAGATCTGTAATTCCGGAATATTTCGTCGCAAAAGCTGGAATAGTATATTTTTTGGGTACGTCGACAAGAGCTAATTCATCGACGAATGGCGAGGCTTGAAATCCGGTTTTAGGTTCAACTTCGACAGGTACTGCTGCTCCGGGTAATTTTGTAAGTAACGCGAACATCTTTTGATTCTGTTCTTCCAAGGATTTCAATCGTACGTTTAAAGGGTCTTCAACGGTTATTGGAATTGTTGGGATAAAACCAGAAGAGATTCCGGTGCTGGGTGGTATCGTCGTATGAATGGTAGAACTAGCAGCTGTAGGTATATGACCAGGGATAGGAATTTGTTGGGATATGTTGTTGAAAGGTCCGAATGTGAATGCGGGTGTGCCTTGAGGCATGGGAGGTGGACCTTGAGGCATAGGTGGCGGGCCTTGAGGTATTGGTGGTGGACCTTGAGGCATAGACGGTCGTACGTTGTTATAATGCTGGTTTACAGTCGATAGAGGTACTGAGGCATTGAACTGTGGTCGAAGTGGTGGCCTCAGATGTTGAGATGGATAAGGAGGAGGAATAGGCGTCAATGGAACTTGCGAAGCTCGAAGACGCTGGATTTCGTCATTAGCTCGCTGCAATTGTTGTTGTAGAGATGCTATGAATCCGTTATCCATTATCCTGCACAAATATTTCAAAGAGAACTTCGAACAAAAGGTTAGTACTAAGGCGCACTTTTCACCGAATGAAATTTTTCTCAAAACGGAGCCCCACGGTGGGCGCTAAACTGTTTATGTAAAAAATTACACAACTCGATGTCGTAAGAAACTTGTGTGAGGCTTAACCGTCGAGAGAAAGAAATTACAATCAATGAGAAGTGCGGAAAAGTAAAATGAGACAAATAATTTGATGACACAGGAAAAACCTCTCGAAGGAGGAAAGGACCTGCGGTCGACCTAGAAGGTAAGCCGACAATGCACTATGATCACCAAACAGGGGTGATGTCCTTCGAGTATACAGCTTCGGTCGTACGATTACAAGAGAAATAACGATGAAATCGAATGTAAATTACAACTGATGATTAGAGAATAGCTAATAGAGAATTTGTGAGCTTCGAGTAGACTTCGTGTCTTCAAATGTTGGCTTGATCCTTCTTTTATAGCAACTTCAAAATAACCGTCCACCGGTATTGTGGTTTATCATTGTCCAAATCGTAACCGTCCAACGTTATTGTTGATATTTAATGCTCGGAGAGTAACTATCCAACGGTGCTGGTTGAGAGTTAATGTCCAGATTGTAACTGCTGCGAGAATCTTGCTTGTAACGGTCTGTCTTGATGTCGCTGGTTACCATCGAATGATATATAATTTACGATGTGTTCGTTGTAGTGATGAACTCCAACGAGCATGGCATAGTACTCAATCTCAGACTTTCTCAAAGATGGACAATTGTTGGATATTATAATCAGCTTGCCTGCATCAAAGACATAAACTTCGTATGTTTATTCGTTAGTACCGTCGTACGATATTATAGTCATCGTTCGACTTATTCGATGTATTCATTCGATATTCAATGATCTTTGTTCGATAGCTCTTTTAGGTTTTATCTTAGGACCTTATCTTAATACAGGACCATTGTCCTAACATTTGTCTTACGATTATAGTCGGTCGTCGTGCGATTGTGAATTTTTACCCTAACATACATCATTATAAATAAATTTTGCATATTAAAATAATGAATTTTGCATGTCTAAAATAAATTCTACATATCCAATAATTAATTTTGTATCTTTAAAAGTAAACTTTGTATATTAAAAAATGAATTTTGTATATTTAAAATTCTGCATATTTAAAAAATAAAATATGCATATCTAAAATTCTGCATATTAAAAAATTGATTTTTACATATTTAAAATATATTCTGCATATCTAAAAGTTAATTTTGCATATTTACATATCTAAAATTCTGCATGTTTTAAAATGAATTTGAATTGATACGAAGTTTAAAATATTCTAATCTCCATTTTAAAATTTGAAAATTTGATTTACTTGATATTAATAAAATGCACATTTTAGGAAATCATTATAATTTGAAAATCGGTTATGGTGATAATGAAATTAAAAAAAATGATAATAATTAAAATCGTAAAATTACCTATTTAACCCTATGCAATTAAAATGTATTTTAAAAATATAATAAATAATGAAGGGCTAAGATTGGTGTGTAAGTGTTTACAAATTGATTGGTGTGTATTTGATTTTTCCTCTAGTTTCTAATATTAATATTTTATATTGCTTCTTTTTCTTGGCTATATTTAGTTATAATGATGTGATCCTAAACCATCTTTTTTCTTTCTTCCATTTAGTAGCTTCTTTTTCTCTTTCTTCTTTCGTTGTCTCTCCAAGAAGCACCATTAAAAAAAAACCCAGGATCGATTGGTAAAAGTGAGTCCCAAATTTGGAGAAAGTTCAAATCGATATTGGTGATGTAGGTGAGTTCAAACAAATAATCGATTTTGGAGATTAGGGTTTCAATTTTGGGTTTTTTTTGCTGATGCGTCAAAGTTGACGAAGATGAGGAGGGATGCAACGAATTCAGAAGGAGTTGCAGATTCTCGATTTTAGGAAGTAAACAACAGTTCGATTTTATTTATTTATTTGGTGATGCGTCAAAGTCGAGAGATATGAGGAGAGAAACAACAATTTCGTGAAGGAGATGTTGGTTTTGAACTTGGGGTGGAAGATGCAAGTTTTGATCTCTAGAAGAAGATGGAGTTATTGGTTGGAATCTCGTGAAGAAGATGCAGAGCTTCTTGGGGGCTTGTTTTTCTACAAAGGGTTTTTTCTTTTTTCTTTTAATTCTAGGGGTAGAGAAGTAAACTTTATGGGTGAATGGGGACAAGTGTGCCTCCCAAGCTGTGCGAATAAGCAACAATAATTTTCATTCAGCCCAAAGTAAACACTTCATTATGGCTGTGCGATTAAGTTGCTTGAACCAATAAGCTGAATAAGCCATTAGTAAACAACCCCTAAGTGTAAAAGTCACCAAATGATTCACTAGCTCTCAAATGTATATAATGGGAAGTGGAAGGAGTGGAAAAGAGAGGAAACTACAAATGAAGTCTATCACTTCTATTTATACTACTCCTAAAAGGCCTAAAAGGCTTTAAATGGATGGGCCCTAAACAATGGGTCTAATCCACAAATTACAATAAAGGAAACAAACTTTAATAAATTACAAAATTGACACAACTAACAATATTTCTAACACACAAGTGTCCCATAAAACTATGATTTTATGGGCTTATTTCAAACGTGTCCTATAAAATAGCTAATAAAACCCTTTTACCTTAAAAATGAACTAAAAAGATTGTTAAGATGCCTAAAAGTCCTATAAACCTATTAAAATGTTATCAAATAAGAAGTTTTATAGGTTGACCGTATAAACTTGTCTTTATTGAGACACTTATATATTTTCGACATATCTTATAAATCCATCTTTTTATAGTGAGTGTTACTATGAATATTCAATATTGTTACTCCAAATAACGTAAATCTATATATAAAAAAATATATCATATGATGTCTTTTTTGGTTAAACTAATGTCCATGCTATATAAAAATGATATAGTAGATAATATTAATTTAAAAAATAGTTAATGATTATATGTCTAAAAATATTCGAAGCATGGGAAAGGGAGAAAACGTTAAGAAGAACACATTTTACATCGCATTTCATGGCAAAAGAAAAAGAAAGACTAAAGTAGTTAGAGTACTATTTGAAAGCTCTCAAATATCACATCATAAAACAAAATTAGGTTTATAAGAAAAATATCTCTCTCCCTTAATTAATAGATTGTTTTATAGAGCTAAGTTTATATGATCGATTAATTGTGATATGTTTATAGGTTCTTTTAGAAAAGAATTAATATGAAATTTCGTATTAGTTATAAAAATATGTGCTTATAGAATGTTCGTCAAAAGTATACTATTAAAATATCTACGAAGATTTATTTTTTAAATGTCCTATAATACATGATAAGACTTTCAAAATCAATCTATATATTTTATTATAACACTTTAGACATGATATTTTATTGTTTTGTGTTATAAACTTCAGTCTTATAAAATAGTTAATTATAACATGTAGACATTGTTGGCATCCTATAAACCCAAGTTTATTATAATAACATTGGAGTTGCTTTTAGGATAAAATAAGAGTCTGAAGACATGAAAGACAAGAAAGACATAAACGCAACCATGGAACAATTTCGGAGGTTGGCATCGCCGATAGTTAAGAGACCTCAAAGGCAAATGCGAGGTGACATCTTACCGTGTCATATCTTCTTCATCTCGTCAATAATCTGCACTTCACAAAATGAGAGAAACAAGAATATGTTTTTTCACCAGTATCATCATTTAAATACATTAGATTGAAAGGAAAAAAAATATGTAACTTAAAGATGGTATACTAAAAGGACCAAATATATAATTTAATCAAACATTTTTTTGATATTAGTTAACTAATTTAATTTAACAAAGTTGAATGAAAGAATGAAAATGGAATAAAAAATCCATAAGAATGAATAAACAGTTTTTAAAGATCAATGACTAAAAACACTCTAAATATCAAACTATAGGGACCAAAGTCGTACTTTACTCCATATGTTTACTATTCATTTCATTTTATAAGGACCAAAGTTATACTTTACTCCATATGTATACTATTCATTTCATTTTATAGGGACCAAAGTTATACTTTACTCCATATGTTTACTATTCATTTCATTTTGTATTTCATTTTATAGGGACCAAAGTTGTACTTTACCCCATATGTTTACTATATATTTCACAAATTGCATTTTATATTTCATTTTATAGGGACCAAAATTGCACTTTATTCAAAAAGTTTACTATTCACTTCATTTTGTGAATTTTCATTTTATAGGGACCAAAGTTGCATTTTACTCAAAAAGTTTACTATTCACTTCATTTTGTGAATTGATATAAGGGGATAATGCTAGTCGAAACAAATGTTAGCTTATAAAAAAATGATAGAACAAACTAATACTCCAAAACAGTAATAATGACATAGGGCCAAATACTCTAAAACACGAATTAAGCAGAAAAATACAACTTTTAGTAAGCACCAACGGGAAGATCGAACATATTAGATAATCAAAGGTAGTTAATTAATTATTTAATCACATGCTAGAATCAATGAGGAAACCAAAAAGACGATCATAGTGTCATATATATTATGCATATGGGAAATGAATAAAGTTCATTGATAATTTTATCAACATGTTCATGTATTTTGGTTAAAAAATAATGAAAACATTGGGGGATAAACCCTTTTGGAATCTAATTCCGATTAGCCTTGTTTTTCATGATTTTTGCTTTTGTTTTATATTCTATATAAACATCGTTATTGCCTTTCATATTTTCTGCATCGATCAACCATTTCATCCTATTATTTTACAATGGATACCCACCAAGGAGCTCCAACCCTTCCATGGTCACGATTACCCCACATCAGTCACTTGCAGCCATCACCAACTCCACAGCCTCATCAAGCCCCACCATCGACACAACCAAGCCAACTACTTTTTACACCGAGATTTCGAGCCACAACAGCTAGACCACCTCCACCTACCGCGAACCCACCTCATCTTGTACCTACTAACACTATTGCACTACCATCACCGCCAATTGCACCACAACAATTAGTAGCTAAATATACCATAGAAAAAGAATCTTCACCTATAGTTTCAAATGACACACAATCTGGTGATGCGGCCACGTCCAGGATCACCTCTCGTACACCCACCCCAACATCTCCCCATTCGGAAAATGTTAAACGTACACAAGGAAAGACTTCATCTGCATTAACTTGTTGTCTTCTGTAGACATTATTGTGAGGGGGTTAATAAAATGATCAATGTTGTATTTACAACATGGAGAAATTCATGTGTTGTGGAGCATAGCGATTACTAGTGAGTTTAAGTAGTTCGATGCAGGACACTCTATATACTTTGATTGAGCATATTTGCAAATTGAATAATTAAAGTTAATGCATCCTTCCAAATGTTTATTATATATAACCTTTTTTGATTCTTTTTTCGGTCCAAGTGTTTTATAATATGATTCCTTTTTCAGTCCATGTCCTTTTTGGACAACCACATACTTTTTAATTTTGTCGAAATTCACCATAATTATGATCGTCAATTAATAAGCACATGATAATTGTTTAAAATCCCATTTGGACATTTGTATGTCATTATCTTGAAAAATCAAGTTATCTAAAGGAGATAGCAGATTTGTTTAACAAAAGATTCAAGCATTTTGAATATTGGTTCCATCTAGGTTGCATACATGCTTCCTATTTCAATGTTCAAATACCTTGTGTTTTATAAAGCTTACTATACTCGTTACAAATTGATTATTTAGTTTGTCTAAAAACAATTTCCCATGTCCTAAATTTTGTAATAATAGGTTAAACTTATCTTAAAGTTAAACTACATTGGATAGCTAAATACCATATTGCGTGCAACACAACATGATTTCAAAAAATTCTATGGTTGAAATAGTTTTAAAGTCCATTTTAGCATATCAGGACATGCGTTGTCATATCAACGTAATTTTTTCCATTTTTATTCGACAAATTATAATTTTCAATACCCAATTTAGCAATTTATTTAATTCAGAATTACTGGCATTTTGCGTACCATAAGGGTCCTAAAAACAAAATAAACTAATGAACATCATTCATTGACAATCAAATATGTGATGTCAACTAAATAGGAATGCGGATAACAAAACAGGATCGAAAGCACAAAGATCTATCAACCAAAGAATTTCGAAAACACACAGAACATAAAGATTTACGTGGTTCCACTATTAATATAGCCATATATGTACGTTCACATGGATGATGTGGAACATTTAGTAACGAAGAGTGCCTAAACAGCAAAGAGAAATTTACAAAACCGAATACTAAATTTCGTATAATATCGTTTCCGCTAAAATTGGGGCTTCTAAGTTCTCAATTTATTCTCTATATCATACTCAAGAGGCTTATTTATAACAATACATAGTTGGAATTCCAATTTGATACCAATAATAAAAATTGGGAAAATTATCCTTATCTCTTCTACATCGGCCTCTTGTCTCACTAAACCCTCACTTACACCCTCTTCAGCCTCAACTCCTCGAACCTCCACCTCTGGTTCAGTTTCTCCAACACTTACTCCTTCGAAGGCCACATCCTCGTCTGTGCCTGAGTAATCAAGTTGCTCTTCTTTGGTGGCACCAATGTCAAACGATGAAGTTGACACGTCATCAGTTCCCTTCCCCTTGCCGTCTTTCCAAGGCTCATCCGATTGAGTTGCTTCGGATGAGCTGTCGCTTGGGTCACCTGAAGGATCTTCAGGAAGGCGAGGGGTGACCAAGTGAATGATGGGAGAGGGTCTACGGGCTTGTTCCAATGGTGAAGTTCCCGTGGCCTTAGAAGTCCCTTGTGGATGACTCGACATGTCAGGTAATGGTGATATGGAGGAAGGGATACGCGCCGACGGACGGTACTGCTTCACTCTCGGATAAGGAAGAAGTATGTTGGTCCCAATGAGGTGACCTTCAAGTAAGGATAGTGTATGGGATTATAGAAGGGGGGGGGTTGAATATAATCACACAAATTTCACTTTTAAATTCTTTGTTGTATTAACAATATAAATTTACAGATTGTTGCGGAAATAGAAAAGACTACAAGTCTAAACTAAACAATCTAAGTTCTTTCACTATGCACTAGAGTGAGAAGATAAGAAGAGAAAGAAAGTAGAGGGAATAAGAAAGAAAGGATTAGGGTAGTTTTAGGATGAAGAAGAAGTATTGAGAACATCTCTTCAAGTCCTATTTATACCCAATGCATTAAATGCATACAGACTCACTTTTGTGTACGTGTCACATTCTAAGTGGTCCTATGTACTATTTACTATAAACAAATATCCTTTGAATGGTGTGCAAAAGAGGATGTGAGTAAACAGTTGCCTTGAGGTCTGATAAGTACGGAGGGAACAGAAAAGAGACTGTCCTTATGTACTTTTGTGTCAGTAAAGGCGGATAATCCTTTTGTGCATTAGACTAAGACATTATGCTAATCCTTTAGGATCAGGATACTGATCAGTGAGGAAAGCTCTGATACTGAGGAGGATCAGAGGTCACTGTATCCTGATGCGTCTTCAGGATGTCATACGAATTCGAGCAGCCTGCTATCACTGAGTTCCGTCTTCAGATCACGAGCATGTTGGTCCTGTCATCAACTAATTCTTCGACTTCGCTGATGGTTCTTTAAGTATGACTTTAATGTCTTCAGGAGGTCTTCACTTCGGTGGATAGGATCAGTAGACTGCAGAACAGGCTCGTTCGTCTCCTGATCCTGATCCTGATCATTATAAAAATAAGTTACAGCATAAGTAACATGGAATAACACTGAACAATCTCAGTGATAATTCCTAAAGCTATAACAGAAGAAAAAAACCTATTCACTAAGTAAAGATTCAGGATCATTATCATTTCATCAGGTCTTAGGAGAGCTGGATCAACAATCTCCCCCTAAATGATAATGATAAGACAACAGAGGAATTGTCTTAATCTAGAAAAAAAATTTTAAGTCTAGATGAAACAGTAGGAATTAGAACTCATAAAGGTACATGTCCCATTTACTGTTTTGAGGGATCTTTTTCAGTACTATGATGGAATAAAGTACGATGCACTGAATTGCATTTCTATTAATCTCATATAGGATTTTACAAGAGTAAATGAAATACATAAGTACATAAATGAAGTACTGAAAGAAAGTTACAAAAATTCCTAACTATCAGAGTCTTCACTAACTACCTCAGTCTTGACTTGAATGGGAACAGGAGTTTCACCGAAGGCAATTCTTTGATCGAGGATAGCTCTGACAGTGCGAATAATTTCTTTATTGTCTTTGTTTTTCTTTTCTTTTTGTGCGATAAAGAGAACTGATACCAAGTGTTCATAGGATGCTTTGTGTAGCTCGCTGAAGCGCTGAAAGCGAAGATTTTTAGAGTTGTCGCTTACACAAATACCATGAACAGGTTCTCTGATGACTTGACCTTCAGAGAGAGATACTCCTGAGGGAAAAGAAAGATCAAGCATCGAGAGATCCAGTGGCTTTATAATAGTCCTGGGCATGCAAGGAGTGGGTCTCCTTGTTGAAGTGCCTGCAGATCTTCGAACTAGAGGCTTTGGCACAGCAGAGGGAGATTGGAGCAGGACATCAGGTATTTCAGTTGTTCTTCTGATTCGAGCAATAAGTCCATCAATGACTTCTTCTACTTCAGCCCTATAGTTTTTGTTGGCTTTCGGAAGTAGGCTTCTGATTTCGTTCCACTCTGACAAGTTGTAACGATCTAACTTGTCCAGAGTGTGCTCTACGTCCTTTACTCCTGAGCGTTTGACGGTGAGCCAGGTCTTGCCAGGAACTCCTTTCTTGCCGCGGTTTCGACGAAGATGGATTCCTATTATTCTGGCACCGTGCTTCCTGAGATGAAGTCGGTCTCTACACCAGTCAAGCTCTTTGTCTGCTTCCTCTGTCTCTTCCTCTGTCCTCTTGTTGAAGACCTTCAGGGCAGCCTTCTGTGCAAGAATTGGATGTGCACTTATTTCTTCGTCTTCTTCAACGAAGTCAAAAGCTAGTTTCTTTGCAGCTTGAGCAGAGAGGAATGCTTCCTTCTGCTTCCTGTTGTGCTCCTCCTGAGCCTTTATTGCGAGGTCGTACTCCTCCTGTGATAGATAGGCGAACTCGGAGTCCCAAGAGGTACGAAGAGGAATTTTTACTCTTGTATACTCTCGAGTCGCTCTATCACGGCGTCTAAACGCCCATCCCTGTTCACAGCAGTAGAAGTGTCAGGGTAGTTTTCTCCTTCAGAGCGTGGAGAATTAGAAGGAGGAGATCTGGGAGAAGAAGCAGGGGTTGAGAAGTCATCAGAGATGAATTCATCATCTGATGATAGGTAGACAGTTTCAGGAGGGGCATGAATTTCAGGGGTTCTGGATGAGGAAGCTTCAGAATTGAAATGGGTTGGGTTTAAAGGAGTGGTCTCAAAGTTTAAAGGGGTTACTCTGAATGTCATTTTGCTTAGTTCAGTCCTGACAGCTTCTGATCGACTATTCTCCATGAGGTGAATAATCTCACCAGTGAGTGAACCAAAGTTTACATCCTGAAATTCAGAGTTGGCTTGGTTTTCAGGTTCAGAGGTTGGTTGAGGAGTAGGTTGAGGTGTTGGTTCAGGGGTAGGTTGTTTGGGTGGTTGATAGACAACTAGTTGTAGGTTGTTTGTGGGTGAGTCTTCATAGGAGATGTCAGTAAGGGTAATGGTTTCAGGGGTAGGTTTAGATTTTAGGAGAGAAGATATGGGGAGGTTATCAGAAGATGAGGGAGAGGATGGTTGAGTTAACATACCAGGTGCACCGGGGTTCTCCCATGAGACTGTGCAGGCCCTAGAGTGGGCGTTGAAGCAGGGATCTTCTCGACGATGAAATCGTCGTCTTCATCATCATCATCATCATCTTCATCATCATCATCCTCATTTGTTCCCCCCTCTTCAATTGTTCTCCAGTTGGTGGAGGGGGAATAAACGGAATGGTCCTTCTGAGGAGGCTGTCTCTCCCCCTCAACAGGTGCCTGAGCCAGGGCGGCTGTTGAAACACACCTCTGAAGGAGAGAGGCCATGTCCGTCTGAAGCTTGCGCGTGATGAAGGAAGATGTGATCAGGCACTGCAGAATGTCCCTGTCAGCGCTTGTGAACGCTGATGGAGGTGGAGGAGCAGTAGTGATGGCGGTGACAGCGTTGGAGAGATCAGACACCTTCTCTTGTAGAGCTCGGAGCCCTGCCTCCTGAGCATCCAATCTCTACAACACTGCACTTTGAAAAGTGGTGAGAGAGTTGGAGCTGTTGTTGACCGCAGTGGAGAGAGCAGGCAGGGCTGTGGCCTTTAGGTCGTCGATAGATGCCTGAAGGGAGTTGGAGGAGGTAACCACTTGGGATACCTTGTCATGGATACTATCCAGACAAGGTATGGTGAGAGTAACTCCAGTTGGTGGCGGAGCTGCGGCTGTGGTGGCAGCAGCGGCAGTGGCGGCGGCGGCTTCAGCGGTAGCAGCAGCAGCCTTGGCAGAGGCTAACTCCAGTTCCAAGGCCTGGAGACGGGCCTTGTGCTCATCCTCCTGCTGTTGCAGGGCAGCTTTGGCGTCCTGGAGTTGTCTCTCCGCGGACTGTCTCCTGAGCTCAGCAGTGCTCAGTTGATGTTCATGGTCCGTGAAGATAAACTCGTCGAAAGGATCATCCTGTTGTAGTTGAAGATGTCCTTGAGAAGTAGCTCCAAAAGAACCTGTAATACAAGTAGCTAAGTGAGCACTAGAAGACTCAGTAGCTTTCTCAGAAGAAGGAATGGTAATAATTGGCTTAAGACTATTACCTGAGGCTAGGAGGGCATCAGAGCGATTGCCGTCCACATTCTCTGAGCGTTCGAGTAGAACAACCTCAGGTTCTTGTGATTGCTGAGCAGGAGAATCTGTGGGTAGAGAAGTTTTAGATAAAGGGGAAGGTCTATTAAATATTTGAGGCAGGGTAAGATAGTATTTCTTACCAGCAGCAGGAGCCTTCTTTTTCTTCTGCGCCTTTGATTTGGCGCGTTTGGGCTGGGGAGGAGGAGTAGAGCCAGAAGGAGGTGGGCGCTTAAGGAGCGCGGAAGATGTTGCAGCTGGGGAAGTCAGTAAGGGGTTAGCTACTGACATAGCATGTAGAGAAAGAGAAGAAGATGGTTTGGATGAGAATAGAGAATACATACCTTGGGCAGAAGGGGAGGCAAGCTGCTCATCTGCTTCCTGGTTGGGTTCAGGGACAACCAGGACCGCAGAGAGTGGTACGTCATCAGGACGAGAAGGAACCTGTTCTAGGAACTTCGCGCCTAATGCGTAGTTGTTGAAGTTGCCTTCAGTAGGGTAGGCAGCACCCATATGGAGTTCAAGAACAGCAGAGAAAAAACCGAGTGTAGGGGACGTTGACCACACGGTTTTTGTTCTTGATCTTTTTCACCATGTCGTCCCAGATGCAGCGAACATAGTCAAACTTGCGATTTTTGATCGCAGAGTAGACCATGTTCTGGATAACAGTAGGGAACTGTTCAGTACTCCCCGTCTTCCCTGTCAAGCAGAGACCGAACGTGTTCTGGATATAGTAGAACGTAGCATTCAGCCCTGTCTTGTGGACAGTAGCAACAGTCTTCGTTAGAGGGACGCCTTCCCTCTCTGGCCATCTATAGCCAATGTCATCCAGCAGAGTGATGACTTCTTCAGCGGATGGGGGAGGAGGATATCTCTTTTTCTTGTTGATTTAGAGGACGTTCCTGAGAGTCCCGATTCCAAAAGAGATGATATCTTCCTTTATCTGGAACTTGATCACCTCGTGCATCTTGCCCTTGGAGTTCCTCTCCTGGGCCATAGTAGCAGTTGACCAGAGTTGGAGAAGAAGAGGCTTGTTTGGCCTGGGGCTTATGGTGAAGGCCGTCTTCAGGGGACTGTTGAGGAGAAAGTCCCTGGCAGGTGCGAGATATGCCTTGTTCGTTGGGATGTCGAATAGGCCAATAAGGTTGTTGGCCTTGAATTGAATGTCATGTTGAGGAATGACAACCGGAAGGCTTCCAGTAGCAGTGAGTAGAGTGGTGGCCTCAGAGGAGAGCTGGGCATCTAGTGATGTAGAAGTAGTAGCAGCCATCCTGTTAAAAACAAAAATAACATATGTGGACGATTAAGAATCCAAAATATGCATTTTTCTTCACTTTTCAACGAACACAGAATATGTTCATAAAAGTGGTGAAATCCTTTATACTTGGAATAGATTGTGTTAGTGTTATGTTTATAATAGAAGTTGAGGGACCTTTTGTGAAAGTTTTTGTTTCTTAGGGATGAGGTATAAATACCTCATTGCCTTGTATTGTATTTGATGTTTTACAGATATGAATGACATATGAATTTCCACATTCTCTCTCTTCTTTCTCTTTCTACTTGATTTCATCATCTTTATGCTAGATCTAACATGATCATGCTTAGATCATGTTAGATTGATTCATCTTTACATCTAACAAGTGGTATCAGAGCTGGATTTGCTGATTGAGTGAAGATTTATCATGTGGATTTGTTGAAGATTTGAAGAAAATGGAGAAAACTTGAAGAATTCTATTTTGGAGCAAATTTGAAGACATATTACTTGATTATTCATGAAATTGTGTGTAATTTCATGAATCTATCAAATTTTATGCATTAGGAGTGATTTGTGATCATTAGAAAGTGTTCAGATTTGAATTTGCAGTTGAAAAAAAGCTGAAAATCGTGATTTGTTCGAAGATGTTCTTATATCTCGAGTCATCAGATTCATATGTCTCGAGTGTTAGTTGAATTTCGAGCAGAAGGAGTCTAATTCGAGCTGAGTTGTGTGTATCTCGAGCAGAATTAGAGTGGCTCGAGTTGGTCTGAATTGTAGGTGTCTCAAGTAGGTTGTCTCGAGCAGGTAAGAGTGTCTCGAGCCAAATCATAGTTGTATCTCAAGCCAAGTTGTTCGAGTGTCTCGAGTCGAGTTTGTATTGTGTCTCGAGCCAGGTTGTTTTAGTAACTCGAGTCAAGCCTTTGTGTAACTCGAGCAAAGTCTTGATTGCATCTCGAGCCTAGTCTTTGTGGATCTCGAGCATAGTTTTTGTGGGTCTCGAGCCAAGTCTTTCGTGGGTCTCGAGTCAAGCATTGTGTATCACAAGTCATCAAGTTGAATTCTTCAAGTTTACAAATTGATATTTCTCATAAAAATCAGTAATAAAGGTCCGTTTTAAAGATGAGTCTAGCAAATCGAAGAGATGATATGTCAATGGGATCGGAGACCAAAGCACCGGTGTTATTCAAAGATGAGTATGAATTGTGGGTCTCGCGATTCAAGCTATATCTCAGGAGAAAGAAAGATGGAGACAAGTTTCTTCATTCTATTATGCATGGTCCTCATTCTATTCCAGTTCATACAGTTGATGGAAGAGAAGTGCCGAAAGATTTTTCAGAAATGGATGTTGCTGAGAGAAAGATATATGATTGATGTTGAAGCTCAAAACTATCTAATTCAAGCCATTCCTAATGAGATTTCTCGAAACTTAGATAGTTATGATGAGTCAGCAAAATTCATTTGGGATCAACTACAAAAGATAATGATGGGTTCAAAGGTAGGAAATCAAATGAGGATAACAAATCTTATGGATAGGTATGAGAATTTCAAAATGAAGGAGGATGAATCTCTAGAAGAGGCTTACGATAGGTTTGTGGAACTGATGAATGATATGAAGAAAAATAATATCATTCGATCAGAAATGGATTATATAGTGAAGTTCATTAACAACCTATCTTCAGATTGGAAACAATTTTCAAGGTTTGTGAAGCAACATAAGGTTCTGAATGAGTTGAAAGTTGTAAGTGCAAGATGAATCAATCTAGCATGAGAGATATGAGATCTAGTAGAGAGAGAAAGTAGAGAGAGAAAATTTGGAACTCATATGTCATTAATGATGAAAGACTTAAGATACAATACAAGGCAATAAGGTATTTATACCTCATTCCTAAGAAATAGAAAAAGTTCACAAATAGTCCCTCAACTTCTATTATAAATCTAACACTAACAATCTCCCCCTTTTAAAAGAAGGGGGACATACAAAAGATACAAATGACTACTTTGACTAAGATTGCTTCACGGCAGGCTTTCTCAACTTAAACTTGATTTCTGCAAATCTGATGTCATTTCTCAGCTTCAATCTTATATCTATCTCCTTTACAAAATGCTTGATCAATACCTTGTTTGCAGCTGAGATGTCATGTACATTATGCCTATCCATTTGCAATCTTGTATTCAACCCATCCATCACCATCTTTAATATGTCATCACAAAATAACATCACTTCATGAGAATACATTCTCTTCTTGTTGCCTAGAGAATCTAGATATACACATGAGATCTTGGTTTCATCTGCATCATAGAACACTGTGTACAAGACAAAGTCCTTTTCTTCACCAATCAGACTTCTTTGCGGTTTGTGACAGAATAGCTTTGATGACCAATTCTCCAATCCCAGTTGAAAGTCATACAGATGAGCCAATGATATAGAAGCCTTGATATGTCTAACAATAGCTGTTAGAGCAATTATCTCCTCTTCTGATCTAAATGCTTTTCCTTTGAGATCATATAAAATCCCAAAGATCACATCAAAGCTCACATCTTGGAAATCAGCTTCTGTAATCCCATATTCCTTCCCATCATCTCTGGTAAACGTAATCACTGGATAGAAGTAGGCACTGAGCTTGTTAGTCTTGTAACTCTTTACTGCAACAAACCTGTAGTCTGACACTAAAGCTTCTCTTCTTTGCTTGTTCACCTTCCTCATGTAGATGTACTCTCTTCTTAGCTCTTCTTTCAAATTCTCAATCCCATACAACTTCACATAGCTCAGCTTCCGCTCATGATAACAAAATCTACTCTTATATCTTTCTTCCAGATACCTCCCAGTGGCCCTTGTAAATCGATTCCATTCTGTTCTCTTTAGAAATTTCCCCGAACTTGCTTTCATCTTTTCCCAAAGTTCAACTTTCTTTGGATCTACAGGCATCAAGTCATTCTGTGGCAACACTTCTTCCAATAGAGGACCTTCCACATCATCCACAACTTCTTCTTTCTCAAAATCAAATTGTACATCCTCAAACATATCTTTCAGTCTGTTATCTTCTGCACACCTTGCATCCTGAATTTCCTCATTTGGCACTTGGTAATCTCTGATTTCAGAAGCTACATTCTCAAGAAGCGCTAGAACTCTATCTATTTCAGACGTAGAACTAGACACTCCTGAAAACATAACTCCTCTTCCTTCAGTTCCTTGATCTAGCCTTTCTTCTTGAACAGAACCCAAAAAGTCTAAAGTAGACTGCAAGACCGGTTCAGTTTCCATTTCTTGACCTCCCGTAAGTACTATAGCATCTCTGTGTCTGCCATGCTGCTTTTCTCTCGGCGGCCTCTCCTCAAAACGATCAACTATTCTCACATTAGAAGACATTGGTATGCTAGACGGTGACTCTTCCATCCTTCTACGTTTTCTCTCCCCCTCATGACGATCATGATCATCATGATCATCATGCCTTCTGGTTGGTCGTCTTGCAGCGACTTGACATGTTTCCTCAATCCCCCGAATACGATCCGACAACTGTGATAAGCCATCAGTGAACATCTGGTTGATCTCGGTCTGAAACTGCTGAAATTCCGTATGTGTAACCAAGTGAGCCTGAGACCGTTGCTCTTGAATAGCACGTTGTTGCAGAGCAGTCTGTTGTTGTAGGATACCCACAAGATCACTATCTTCAGCTGAACCCGACTCCAAGAGTTTAGAGAACAACAACCCCTTCAACTCCGGAATAGTAAGAGAATCAGCCGCTGACTGAGAAGGCTGTGAAGAGGGATCAGACATCGGAGCTTTGCCTTTAGCTAACAGAGCTACTTGCTTCTCCAAAGCAGAAATTCGAGCAGTCTGCTGTTGAATAACATTTGCCATCTGTTCGTTGTTAGCTTGAAACAAAGATCGGGTAATAAGCTGATTAGCTGTAACAACGACCGGAAGACGCGAGAGATCAACATCAGGTGATGATGCCATGCCAGTCGGAGGAGGTACTGAGATAGATGGCGCAGCAGATACTGATGATTCAGGCACTGTGGATGATGTGGAATGTGGAACTGATTCAGACGACAAACTACCAATGGGTGTTGAGGAAGAACCCAAAATGGTAGACTGTTGCCTTAACTCCGTGACAATGGGGGATGCGGGTAAACTAACACCGAGGTCACTCAGACTTCTCGTTGATCCAAGAGTAGAACTCAAGGAACCCATGTTCAGTGTTGGCATGATGTTAGCGCTGATGGGATTTCCCTCCGATCCTGGCAAGCCCGCAACAAATGCAGAACTCACTACGGTGGCTCCGGCAGGGCTACTAAAGCCTCCTGCAAAGGTGGTTTGCACCTGTGTCCTAGCCAAAGAAAGATTTACATTTGAAGCAAGTGGTTCTAGACTCGATGAGTGAACAAGTGAAGTCGTGGGCGGGGGCAGCTGCCTCACTGTGTCGGTACCACCAACCTCCAATTGAGGAATGGGTACAAGTTGTGGTAAAACCCCGTGAGAAGATGAAACTACCGTTCTAGCCCCTGTCTCACTCTCATCAATTCTTTTGGCTCCCCCAACACTCAACCTCACATCCGAGTTTTCAACTAAGTCTCCCTCAGCCATCCTTATATCACCTTGAGACATCAAACGACTCGAGCCTTGATCAGGCATGTCATCATCATCATGGTCATCATCATCATGGTCATCAGCACCAATTGATCCAGGAAGATCATCTACCATATCAGCACTTGCATTAGTACTATCCTCAGACAAGGAATCATATCCCATAAGACGGTGGAGACGTTGTGCCAACTCATTCGGAGAGTAGCACGGTGCATCTGATATATCCACAATTGGTTGAGATAACTCTAGTAAAGATTCCACAACCTCCTCTATGTCAGGAAAGTCACCCACAAATTGCTCATTAACCGGAGATAGAGCAAAATCATCCATATCAGCCTCCACATTCGTGTGCAAAATAGGTGACGTAGCGCCGTGCTCATCTTCAAGTGTAGCAAATACATCATCCATCTGAACCGCCGAACTTATTTGACCAAGTTGAGCTGCTACATTGAGAGTAGATGAGTGAGCTAGCTGATCAGAATGGACCCCATCGGCACCCGTCTCGGTATTTTCCCTCAACACACCCTGACCAAGATCCCATGATCTTTGGTCCCTAGGAACTATGCCCTCACTACTAGGAACTATGACACCTTGGGTAGGTCCCTCCGGCTCTGGTTGGACCATAGGTGGAAACCTAGCCCTATACGCTATCACACACGCCACATTCTGATCAGCATAGTCTAAAAGTTCAGAAAATAACGGAACCTCCGGAGCATACACCTTTTTCGGATATCGAATAGACTGCATGTCATGGATCTTGACCTTTTCCGCATCTGATCGGAATATCTGGATTCTGACGCATTGCACTTGCAATAATAGTACTTAGAAATCTCGGATATGGTAGGTGCTTTTGCTTCTTGGCCAGAAGTTCCTTCATATCGTGAAAAATCAACGAAGCATAGTCATAATGCTTGTTGAATAGTACTCCATAAAATAGAACCAAAAATGACTGCGTCGCCGTGTCTTGAGCCGTCCGCTTTCCAGTCAAACACCTGCTTAGTATTGTAAACAAAGTGTTGTATGTTGGAGCCGTCCGCTTTCCAGTCAAACACCTAGCCCTATACGCTAATGCTTGTTGAATTGAGACGGTGCATTTATCGCTTCCAGGTGACCAACAGATTTGACACCGGCCATTGCATCTGCCAATGATCCAAATGGTTCAAACTGATTAACATTTGGACGACTATTCGCTTCCGGAAATCCCAGTACACGGCGAAATTTGTTGACTCCAAAGCTGATGTTGTAGTGATCTAGCTTAGCTGTAAAGTGATGATTCCCCGGATCAGCATGAAATTGCAGTGTGTGCCATACTTGTTGCACATATATCATGGGAACTTCAACTGTCTGTGTAAGTACAGTGTACAGTGGATGATTTCGTAAGATGGCAGTAATCACCGGAGCCTTCAGTCTTGCATGTGGGTTGAAAGGAACATTGTTCGATATCGATGGTTGATATAGCGACGGACGAATCAGTTGTCTATCCGCATCAGCATTCGGATTACGTGGAGATGATTGTACTGAGATAATGTCTGAAATCGCCATATCATCGGAGTCTGGGAAAGTGTAATCTTCCATTTCTGTAATTCATAAAAATCATTAGATTTATCTTTTACGATTAGGTTTTACGAAAAACATGTTTAAGTGTGAAAAAGAAATTCACACAGTGTGGGACTTGAGAAAAATAAACCACAAGAATGACCATTGATCACAATAATGAACTGTTAAGATGTTTAATATATATAAGCCTTCCATTTGATTGAAGTTGAAGATATCATTTAATCACGTTTTTAACCAATATGATCCATGTTATTATTGATGAAAGACTTATACATATTATGTTTTTATTAAGTTCAATACATTGTAGAGTTGAAGGTCAATCTTAAGGTCAAAAATACGAAGTCCAATGTCTCAAGTCCTTATGATCCTGAACAACGGGTCATTCACACGTTTAGGTTTAAAATATGAAGAATACAATCCCGAGATGTTAACCCGTGTTTTAAGATAAGTTGATACAAAAATTTTAACCTACTAGCCTAATCGGTATATGACCGAATGAATACCTATAAGCTTCGTAGAAACCGGGATACGTATACAAAACACACACTAAACAGAAGTACAACGCAATTTCTTGAACTTGACAGCAACAACTTGAACAGATCCGCACGAGATAGAATTTCCAGAAAGATTGGAAAGTTGAACTGAAACAATGTATTTATAGGATAGAGTCGAAACTGATCTCTAAATCATGATTACAAGGACACGTGGCACTCAACGATTGGACCAACCATGTCTCGAGCGGTAAATCATGTTTTAAAATCCCGCTCGAGACATATGAACCGGCTCGAGATACATGTCTCGAGTGTATGTCTCGAGTCCCACTCGAGATACTCGCAACGTATTATGAACAAATCAATATATCTTGAGTGTATGTCTCGAGTCCCACTCGAGATACTTGCAACGTATTATGAACAAATCAAGATAACACAAGGCCTCAAGATACATGTCTCGAGTGGATGTCTCGAGTCATCACTCGAGATACTTGTAACGTAGCATGAATCAAATGAAAACAAGGACTCGAGATGTCTGACTCGAGTTATGTGACTCGAGTTACATGACTCGAGATACATGTCTCGAGTGGATGTCTCGAGTCATCACTCGAGATACTTGTAACGTAGCATGAATCAAATGAAAAACAAGGACTCGAGATGTCTGACTCGAGTTCATGTATGATAACAGATATAACTAACTCACACTCGAGTTGTATGACTCGAGTTGCGTGTTAGACTCAAGATGAATGGCTCGAGTAGTGTGATTCAAGTTGTATGACTCGAGACGAATGGCTCGAGTTGTATGACTCGAGTTGCGTGTATGCTCGAAGTGTGTGGCTCGAAACAAATGGCTCGAGTTGTATGACTCGAGTTGTGTGTGTGCTCGAGTTGTGTGGCTCGAGTTGTACTCGAGTTGTGTGTGTGCTCGAGTTGTGTGGCTCGAGTTGTGCTCGAGTTGTACTCGAGTTGTGTGTGTGCTCGAGTTGTGTGGCTCGAGTTGTGCTCGAGTTGTACTCGAGTTGTGTGTGTGCTCGAGTTGTGTGGCTCGAGTTATATGACTCGAGGTGCACAACTCGAGATGTTTGGCTCGAGTTAAATGGCTCGAGAAGCAAGTAAGATACACAACTCGAGATAGATGAATCAAGTATTTCAAGACAATTATACACAGTTCGAGTCAATTACTCCCCCTACCATAATGCATCCATAATACTCCCCCTAAATCTATGCATACCTGTATTTACCTGTAACAGTCAGAATCACAGCAAATGTACGAACCTGTACCAGATAAGCTCCCCCTTGACAAAACCATATACTCAGAAGAAACAAACACATTAGGAATTATAAGGAAAGAGAATAAGAAAAATACCAAAAACAATCAACTTGAAACATAAACAACAAATGAAACAAATAAACTATATTTCAAAATGTACATAGAAGTTTAATGACCATACTGAATTCAGTATTCCATTATACTGCTATGTATAAGAAGAAATACAGATTATACGATCTTTTTGTCAATCATACCAAGTCTAGAGATGAGAAATTTAAAACGTTTCTCATCTAGAGCCTTAGTAAACAAATCAGCAAGTTGATATTCAGTATTGACAAAATACATCTCTATATTTTCTTTTTCCACATTGTCCTTTAAGAAATGATACCTGATGTCAATGTGTTTGGTTTTCGAGTGTTGAACCGGATTAGCAGAGATGGCAATTGCACTCTTAGAATCACAATAGATAGGTATCTTTTTGTATTCAAGACCATAATCACGAAGTTGCGACTGCATCCAAAGT
Source organism: Centaurea solstitialis (assembly GCA_030169165.1). Lineage (NCBI taxonomy): Eukaryota > Viridiplantae > Streptophyta > Magnoliopsida > Asterales > Asteraceae > Centaurea > Centaurea solstitialis. The sequence continues at coordinate 54,276,390 of CM058042.1, read as the reverse complement.
ACTTGCGAACAGCAACTCGCAGCAGCAACATATTCAGATTCCGCAGTAGAGGTAGAGACACACTGTTGCTTTTTAGAAGCCCATGAAACCAACTTATTTCCCAGGAATTGCAAATGACCTGATGTACTCTTCCGGTCCATATTTGTCAGGATCGATTTCTTAACAAGAAACAAACACTCAGAGAACAAATTAAAGTATTGCGGAATAAAACTTTAAAGGGAATCAAAACAATGGACTGAAAACTTGCTTTACTTCAATACTTTCAATTACAAACTTACTCACAAAACCTCAATCTACTAGAACAGATCTCTAGTAGACGAGCAATACTTCTCTATTGCTAGGAAAACTTCTTGAGGTTCTGATTTTCTCTCAAAAACAAAAAGATATCTAGTAATCTATTCTAAATCAACTATATATACAGATTACAAGATAAGTATAAAGGAAAACAAATCTGCTAAACAAATTCCAAGATATTCGGAATCTTTTCCTTATCGCAACCAACAGATTATCATCCTTATCGTCTCATTAGAAGCAGTATTAACAGAGAGAAGCATTAACTACAACTATTACATTAGCTAGCAGCAGTAACAACTAGCAGTAATAATATGAAGCAGTTATAACTTCTACCAAGGTAACCACCATTACTACTTCTAATTCTTCTTCCAGCAGCATTAATGAGCGATAGCAACAATACTCTTCTTTAAGTCTTCTCTTTTATTCGTTACCACTGCAGTATTAATAACCCTTCCTTCACGCAGTAATAACTTTCTTCAGCAGACATAACCAGACTTAAAACTTTTCTTCAACTCAATACTTCTGCATTCCAAAATAACCCAACAAACTCCCCCTACTTAACTGTTCAACCCTGAACATTTAAGTTTTGCCATAGTTGAAGAAACTTCAAAACCAGCTCTGTTCCCATAGCAGAATTTTCATGCCCACAAAGCTTCACTCTTTCCATTCCACGCAATCTTTGAGCATCATGCACCTGATCACCATCCACAAAATAGTATTCCTTAACCACACCATTGATAGTTAATGAGTATATACCACATTTTGGAAATAATCTCCATTCATTAACTGTCTCACATGGTTGGTTCATAAGGGTTTGTACTCTTGAAGGCTCAAACAACCAACACAGACTTTCCAAAGCACTTTTGAGCTTTAAAATGACTGGTTCATCACTGTCATCCTCCAAAAGACTTTCATAGAGCTGCATACCAATCTCATACATTTCTCTGAGATTCTCCCTTGTGCATACCTTCAGTATATCTGCTAGAATTCCTCCCCAGCTTGCTTTCCCATCTTCCCAGATGACTTTGTAGTATAGTGATCCACTTAACTCTCTGACAAACCACTCCTTCACCTTCTTCTCAGCTCCATCATCTTTGCCAATCACCTCAGGATCAAAATCATCATCAAATTGCATAATTCTCTGATTGATCCTCTCCACAAACTCCTTGTCAAGATCAGACAAAATAGACTTCTTCTTTCCAATATCAAGTAGACTTGTGCACAGTCTGTGATCAAAGTCATACCTTTTGTCCAATAAAAAGTAGTACTGTCTTGTTTTAAAACTGATTGAGACCACTCTGTTTTTCTTGAACGTGCTCCAAGCTGTTGCTCCAACTCCTCCAAATGCTTCACATGCCATCTGAGATTCTTTCTTTCTGAAATCATCTCTTGACTTTTCAAAGGCAAACATCACTTTCAGATCTTCTATTAAATGAATAATCTCTGTTCTTCCCTTGGAGTCCTTCACACAGCCAATCTCATACAATTTCTTCAAATCAACTATGCTCATCCTTGAAAATAGATGATATGGGCTTCTGTAAGTTTCCAACTTTCCTCCTTTGCTTTCAACTACCCAAACCATCTGATCATCTTTTCCTTGAGAATCCCAGTCTATTATCTCAGATCCTGCTGAGTCATGCACCAACTTAGCTTTCTTAGCAGACTTCTTCTGAGCAATTGATTTCTTCCTCTTTGCAGCTTTCTCCTTTAGCCTCTCTTCCTCCTTTTCTTTTTCTTTCACAGTCACCCTTTCTTGTTCTTGCTCCTTCTTCTCTTCAACCTCCTTCTCATTCTCAGATTCACTTACCACAGCCACATCATGTTTTCTCTTGCTTCTTCTTTGTATCACAGGCATCCCTTCTTCTTCATCTTCCACCACTTTTACCTCTTCTTTCTTTTCCTGCATAGCATCTCTTTCCAAATTATACTTTTCTTCAATTTTCTCATCAGACCACCCAGCATACATTCCTTCAGTTCCACCAACAGCATTCACAAGGAATTTAATTCTGCTTTTCCTCTCTTCAGCCTTTGACACTTGCTTAGTTCTTCTAGTGACCTTCCTCGGAACAACTACCCTTTTCTTTGGTTTTGGCTTTGTTACAACTACTTTCTTTGCAGCTTGATCTTCTTCCTGTTGCAGCTTCTTAGCCAACTCTAGTGATGCTTCTTGTTCAGCAGCCTTCTTTCTAGCCAATTCCATCTCATCTTCAGTCAGCATTGAGACAATCTTTCTCAGTGACATTTCTTCAGCAATCTCCTTGGGAATATGTTTTGGTATTTTCTTCTTAGGCTCTTCTATCATAATACTCTTTCCCTTGTCTTTTGTATCACTCTCCTTTCTTTCATTCTTCTTCACTTCAGCTTTCTCTTTAATCACTATTCCCTTGATTGGTATCACCTTAGGAGTAGCTTTTGATAGTGGTGTTTCAGCAGCTTTCCTTTCTTCAACATTCACCATGGGTTCAGTGGCAACCCTTTCTTCAACATCCTTCTTGTGTTCAACTTTCGATACTGCTGCTTTCACAATCTCAGACTTCACTTTCAACTCCCCTTAGCCTTTACCTTCTCCCCCTTTGTGAAGGCAGCTAGAGTAGCATACCTCTTCTGTAAGGCTGAAATTTTCATGTTTTGTACAGCAACCTTTGCACCCTGAGCTTGACACTTCTTGGATAAATCAGAAACCAATTGATTCTGAGTTTTGACCATCTTCTCTAAAATCTCCATCCGAATGGCAGTCTCCTCATGCTTAGAAGCATGATCTTGGAAGTGAGCATCATGGTTCTTCAAGTCTTTGGCTATTGCAGCCAATGCAGCCATCAATTCATCATGTGAAAAACTACCCTCACCAGCTTTAGAAGTTGAACCCTTCTTTGCTAGATCTTTGGGAATTTTAGTAGTAGTTTTCAACCTAGTTGAAACACTATCTACTCCCAAGGTTTCTTGGCACCTGGGTCCTCCAAATGATTTCTCATTCAGAGTTGCCGTGAAGGGGGTCTTATTGATGTTCACACTGTCCTGATGCACACTTTGTGCAACACCAGTAGTGTGAGCCACACCATCCACATGCCCTGACATCTCCATAGAGGGCACCTCCTTAACATTGGAGTTGGGGGACACTCCTGTGGTTTCCCTTTGGATATACTCAAGTGGAGAGTGCTCCACAAGAGGGCTTTTAGGTTGAGGTTGAGTAGACTCAAAAGAGGAAGGAGCTCTTTTGATCTTTCTTACATATACCTGTAGTGCAGGGGAGGGGGTTTTATGAACAGGGGACTGAGGGATATTTGAGGTGGAAGGTGTGGGTAGGTCATCAGGGGGTGTGCTTGAATGGGTAGGCTGCAAGCCTGATGCCTCACCTGAGGGTGGAATCACTCCCATCATTGTAGGGAACAATGGGGTGAAGACTGAAGTGCCACTTCTTTTCATGTTCGAAAACATCTTGAAAGAAGGGTCATTCCTGTTATAGGTCTGACCAGAGGCAGGTACATCCGGCAATTCTAGGTTAATCACTTCTTGAACAAATCTTGGATACATGTAAAACGATTTGGATGTAGATTTTGGATCCAGATTTGCCACAAGATTTTCAAAAATCATGTTTGAAAAGTTGAATCTTCTGGATGTGGCCAAACAAACTAATGCAGATGCAATAGTGCTTCCAAACTCATCCCATCCAGAAGATTTCTTAGAAAAACAGTGAATAAGGATATGAACAAGAAACTTCCATTGATGGCCAAAAAACTTTTTCTTTATTTTCAGAGACTTAAGGGAGCCTTCATATCCCATTTGGGCCAAAGCAGAAAATATCTCAGAAGTAGAGATAGAAGTCTCACCTCCTTCATCATCAAGGTGTAAGCACCTTCGAATAGTGGATTCTGAGACTGTCAATTGCCTGTCGCTTACAGTGGTTTGAATAACCTTGGTGTTGTTGAGGGTATCTACGCGAGCATTCCTCCAAAAATCCTTCTGATGAAGGATGTAGATCTTTGGATTGAGTAGTATAGCATGAGCAATTGTGGATGCTTGAAGAAAATCCACAATATCATTGAAACCCTCAGACCTCTTCCCTTTGGTGAGAAAACCAACCTTGTTGTGCTCGTCGTTGAATTGCAGATCATCCATGATAAGAAATCAAGGTTAGTATAGTCGAATATGATGCAAGAAAGTACACAAACGATCGAAATAAGCAGAGGATTGCAAAATCGCAAGAAATCGCCTTAGAATATCAAAGGTTTTCTGACTTAGGGTTTTGAAAATAGCCGTTGTGAAAAAGGCGGTGATACCAGGGCTATTTATACATTTCCAAGTTAGTTAAAAGCAGCAATAATGAAATAGCAGTAATAACGGTTGGAGAAGTAATAACAAGAAACCCGTGAAAAGCAGATAACCCTATGTCACTGAGAAGCAGTAATAATCTTGAAATGCTACCTCCTGCAGTAATAACATGTGAATGCTATTTCCCGCAGAGGTAATGTCCGATTGACACTTCCAAACGTACGATTGGCACTTGCAGCAGAAGTAACGTGTGATTGTCACTTCCAGCAGTAGTATCATGCGATTGTCACTCCCAGCAGTAGTAACTTGCGATTGTCACTTCCAGCAGTAGTAACATGCGATTGTCACTTCCAGCAGTAGTAACGACTCTTTGTACACCTAGACCACTGAAATCACTAGAGAAACATATCACACATACCTTGAGGCATACAGGAAAGTACAAAGAAAGTGACAACTACCAGATAAAGAAACATTATTCAGAATTGATCATGCCAACACTTGTAATCAAAAACTTGAATCTTCCCACATCAAATGCTTTTGTGAAGAGATCAGCATATTGATAATCAGTGTGCACTTTCAACACTTGAATGAGTTTCTTTTCATTTGAATCCCTAATGAAATGGTACTTGATTTCTATGTGCTTGGTTTTAGAGTGCTTGACAGGATTATTAACAATGCTAATGGCACTGTTATTATCAATGTATACAGGAGTGTTAAGAAAAGTCATACCATAGTCCAACATCTGGTTTTGAATCCATAAGACCTGAGAGCAGCATTGTGCAGCTGCTACATATTCTGCTTCTGCTGTGGATGTTGAGACAGTGGTTTGCTTTTTGCACTGCCATGACACAAGTCTTGCACCTAAAAACTGACATCCACCTGAAGTGGATTTTCTATCCAAGCTTGCACCTCCATAGTCACTGTCTGTATAGGCCAAGAGCTCAAAAGGAGATTCATAAGGGTACCACAGACCCAATCTTGGTTGTCCCTTCAAGTATCTGAAAATTCTCTTGACTGCTTGAAGATGAGACTCCTTTGGCCTTACTTGAAATCTTGCACAAACACATACTGCAAACATGATGTCTGGTCTTGAAGCTGTGAGGTACATAAGTGATCCAATCATAGATCTGTATTGATGCACATCAACTTCCTCCCCTCAACATCAGCTGTCAGTTGCTTATGAGTTTCCATTGGAGTTGAGGCTGATTTGGCATCCAGAAAGCCAAATTTTGTGAGCATATCCTTGACATATTTGGACTGGTTTATAAGAAGTCCATCATTCTTCTGCTTAACTTGCAGACCTAGAAAGAATGTCAATTCCCCCATTGAGCTCATTTTGAATCTCTTGTGCATTAGATCTTCAAATTCTTTGCACATCTCCTCCTTGGTGGCACCAAAAATGATATCATCCACATAGATTTGTACCAACAACAGATCTGATCCTTTCTTTTTGATGAAAAGTGTCTTGTCTATCACTCCTCTTTCAAACTGATTTTCCAAGAGATAGGTAGACAGTGTGTCATACCATGCTCTTGGTGCCTGATGTAAACCATAGAGAGCCTTCCTAAGCTTGTAGACTTTGTCTGGAAACTTTGGATCTTTAAAACCAGGAGGCTGACACACATACACCTCCTCTTCAATCTTTCCATACAGGAATGCACTTTTTACATCCATTTGATACACTTTAAACCTTTTGTATGAGGCAAAAGCTAGGAACAGTCTTATGGCTTCAATTCTTGCCACAGGGGCAAAAACATCCTCATAGTCAATTCCTTCCTCCTGAGTGTATCCCTGCGCAACTAGCCTTGCTTTGTTTTTGATCACAATGCCTCTCTCATCCTTCTTGTTTCTAAAAATCCATTTTGTGCCAATTGCCCTATGCCCCTTAGGCAGATCAGTTAGATCCCATACATGTTGTAGCACAAACTGAAGTAATTCCTCTTGCATAGCCTCTATCCAACTAGGATCTTTCATTGCATCAAAGACTTTCTTTGGTTCAGACTGAGAAAGAAAACAAGAAATCATTGCTGAATGTGGGTTTTGAAAACCCAACTCTTTACACTGTTTTCTTGTGATCATTGGAGATTGAATATCCCCAATCACCAAAGTAGATGGGTGATTCTTTTGAGTCCTGGTGAGGTGTAGGGGTTCTTCAGGAAGGTTTACTCCTAAATTGGAGTCATATGCATCCCCTTCTTCATTAACAATAGGAAAATCAGTCATATTGTTGTGGGGTTCAGACTGATTTGAGGGAGTCACTTCTGAAGAAGGAGGATTATCAAGATATCCCTCTTGATGAGAGGGTAGAGGATCTATGATACTCATATCTGAAGATTGTGATCCATCTGCATCCTCTTCTTGAAGTGTCACTGGATCAATGAGAGTGATGTTTTCCTCAGAGTGACTATCCTCCTGAAGCTGACTTTCTATAGTCTCACTTGTGTCTACTGTCTCAACACTGTCTTTTTCTGCCTCTGCTACCTTGTCTGCACAACAGAATTCAATAGGATCCACAGTTGGCATAGGAAACATGACAAAGGGTGTCTCAGGCTCCTTTGATTTATCTGCATTTGACCCTGTTGCAACTGCATAGCTCATATTCAAAGAGTTAGTAAGTGAATCAATGTCAAATAACCAATTTGGACCAGTTCCAGGTACATTTGAAGTGAGCTCATTACATTTGACATTGTCACTTTCTTCAATAATTCTAGAAGAGCTATTAAATACTCTAAGTGCCTTACTTTGTGACGAGTATCCAACAAAAAAAACCATCATCTGATTTGCTGTCAAATTTACCTAATTGAGATTTGGTATTGAGAATAGTACAAGGACACCCAAAAGGTACTAAGAATCCTATAAAAGGTTTCTTTTTCTCAAAGAGTTCATATGGGGTTTTTCCTTTTGACTTAACTACAAGAACCCTGTTTTGAACATAGCATGCAGTGTTTATTGCTTCTGCCCAAAAGGTAACAGGTAGCTTTGAATCAACTAACATGGTTCTTGCAGCTTCAATAAGTGTTCTATTCCTCCTCTCTGCAACACCATTTTGCTGAGGAGTTCTAGGAGCACTATATTGTCTCTCAATTCCTTTTGATTCACAAAACAAGTTCAAGTCAGCATTTTTAAATTCTGTACCATTATCTGATCTGATGACTTTTACTTTCAGATTTGTCTTGTTTTCTATTCTAATTACAAAGGGTTTGATCAGTCCACTTGTCTCATCCTTTGTTCTCAGAAAGAATACCCAAGTAAATCTTGAGTAATCATCAACAATGACCAAACAATATGATTTCTTGCCAATACTCATCACATTTGTAGGGCCAAACAAATCCATATGCAAAAGCTGTAAAGGAGTAGAGATTGTGTTTACTTCTTTGGACTTGTGAGTGGATTTGTGTTGTTTGCCTTTTAGACAAGAAACACAGTGATCATCACATGAAAACTCTTTTGTAGGTAACCCTCTAACTAAGTTACCTTTGACCAATTTGTTCATGTTTTGAAATTCATGTGACACATCCTTCTGTGCCATAAGGATGATTCACTCAAAGAAGCTTTTGACAAAAGACAGTTTAAGGATGATTTAGAGGAAACATCCTCCAAGTCCAAACAGTAAACATTGTCCTTTCTGGGAGCTCTCAAAAGTATCATATTTTCATCAACTATTTTGAACTCAGGTGAAAGTATCAAGCACTCTACATCATTGAACAATATACTATGTTTCTTGTCACAAACCTGTGATACACTTAACAGGTTGTACTTTAACTGCTCAACATAGTACACATCTTCAAAGGTCATCTTTCCTTTGGAGATATTACCTTTCCCACTTACCTTTCCTCCCTTTGGATTGTCACCAAAGGCAACATGTCCACCATTGAACTATTTAAAGTTTTCCAGTAGAGACATGATGCCTGTCATGTGCCTTGAGCAACCACTGTCTACATGCCACAGATTCTTTCCCTTTCCTTGGTTGCCCTGCACATGAAGTCAAACCTATCAGTGTCTTGAGGGAACCCAAGCCAATATGGTCTTGGGTTCACCTTTATCATTTACATACTTAAACTCAGCCAATCTGTTGAGTTTCAGCATATAATCTGTACTTGGAATTTCATGACTTGAGTATTTTGTGACAATGTAGGGCTTTTTCTTTTCAGGGGTAGAAGCAGTGATAACCGGAGGAGCATTGTTCTTATTACTGCTTGAAGCAGCATTAACTGGTGTACTACTGCAGCTTGCAGTAGTAATCTTTTTATTGCTTTCACGGTTATTACTGCTTTTCTCAGTAGTAGCAGTAGTATTGTGTACCACTGCTTTTGGTACCCACTTGGCAGTCATCTTTACAGATTTAGTTTCAGTCTTTTTCTTCAGAACCTTTTCATTTGATTGAAACTTTCTGTTCTGATTTGAAACAACCTTCTTGTGGATATTTTCAACCTTCTTTGCCTGAAACTGTTGCTTTTTCCTTACAATCATAGATGATTTGTAGTTTTGAAAAGAATTTCTATGATTGATTGGATTGAAATAACAGTCTTTAGCTAAGTGGTTGAGTTTACAACAGATAAAACATGGCTTTGTTCTGTTAATTTTGCTGAGATCAATACCATGACTTTTAGCCCATTGGTTGTTCCAATTTCTTTGATTTCCTCTTTTATATTGAGACTGTTTAGATGAACTAGGATCACATTCAGAGGATTGTGCATCTATCTTACTCTTTCCCTTCTCCTCTACCACTTTCTTGCTTTCAACAAATGGTCTACCACCATTCTCATTTGTTAGAATGTGGTTATCATCAGGGACAGATTCTTCTGTTTCTTTCTTCCTATATTCCCCTTCTCCTCCTAAGTCCTCAACTTTTCCCTCTACAGGATCTACTTCAGCTAGTCCTGGTTTCAGTTCCTCAGTGTCAAGTCTATCAGCAAAGTTAGACTTTGGAGGTATGTAATTATTGTTATAGGGTGGTGGTGTAGTATGATACCCTATTCCTCTTTTAAGGTCATCATTAATCTGAGCCTTCAAAATTTCATCCATAGCCTTTGAGGCTTTAGAGAATTTCTCAAGATCAGATTTTGCTTGTTCTAACTCAACTCTAACTTTCTCTAATTCAGATCTACTTTTGGACAACTTAAGCTCATATTCCTTCTTCTCCCATTTCCAGTAGTTTTGATCATATTCAAATTGGAGTTCATTTGCTTGATAAGCTTTGATTTGATCCTCCAAACTTCCTATGACCTCATTTGACTCTCTCCTAAATTGCTCAAGCTTTTTGATACTGTCACACAAACTTTGATTGTGATCCCTGTACTTCTGAACAGTATCAATACAAGATTTTGAACAGAGTTTAGAAATTACCTCACTTGGCATCTCTGATGATGATGATTCTTTGATTTCTGCCATAAGAGCTTGATTCTGAACAGCTTCATCTGCCTGATCACTCCAATCAAATCCAAACCCTTCTTGTGAAACCAATGCCTGTGAAGAGCTTCCATTTGTATTCTTGTTGAACTTGTGCTGACTGTTATGCTGTGAAACATTCCCTTTGCATTCTCTTGCAAAATGACCAAGATCATTGCACTTATAGCATCTTACTTTTGACTTATCAAATCCTGCTCCATCTTCCCTCTTCATGCCAAAATTGTTCCTTCCAGTCCTCTTGATGAATCTTTTTATCCTCATGGTAAGCATGGCCATTTGCCATTTTATGTCCATTTCTTCCAAATCATCTGGACTGATTTGTTCAAGATCTTCATTGATTAATGAAGTCTTGACATGACTGGCGAGAAAAGCTTCAAGAGTTTGATCAACTCCAGAATTAGGTTTTGCAGCATTAAATGATTCACTAGCACCAGAATTGTGTGAGTTTGAGTCATTGAATTGAGATGACTCATTGGACAGAAGAGCAGTGTTATGAGAGTATCCAATAGGCTTTCTTTTGGCCTCCACTTCAGCTTCAAACACTCTGAGATCATTATAAAGATCATCCAACTCTTTATCCTCCAGATCTTCACTCTGTCTTAGAGACACAGTGTACATGGTCCATTCTTCTCCCAGTGACCTAAGGAATTTCCTGTTGATGTCATCATTGTCAATCTTCACTCCAACAGTGACCAATTCTCCTATGAGTTTATTATATCTATCAAAGGTCTGAGTCATAGTCTCATTCCTTGTAGACATAAAGTTCTCATATTGTTGTCTGAGAATTGCCTTTTGGTTTCTTTTGGTGCTTTTGGATCCTGCAAATCTTCTCTCCAGTGCTTGCCAAAGAACTTTAGCATTTTCACAGTTCTTGAATTGATGCTGATACTCATTTGGGATAGCAAAAAGTAAAGTACTTAGTGCCTTCATCTCAATCTGCCTTGCTTTTCTTTCTGCATCAGTCCTTGGTGGAGGTACAACTCCATCTTCTCCAGCTTTTCTTTCTGCAGGGCCATTCTCAATGACCTCCCACATGGAATAATCTATGAGTAACATGTGTTGCCTAATTCGAATTTTCCACATGTCAAACTCATTTGGTTTGAGCATGGGAACCTTATTTGCAAAAACACCTTCTTGAGAGTCCATGTTTGAATTCAGATTCTGAGTTTATGGCTCTGATACCACTTGTCAGGATCGATTTCTTAACAAGAAACAAACACTCAGAGAACAAATTAAAGTATTGCGGAATAAAACTTTAAAGGGAATCAAAACAATGGACTGAAAACTTGCTTTACTTCAATACTTTCAATTACAAACTTACTCACAAAACCTCAATCTACTAGAACAGATCTCTAGTAGACGAGCAATACTTCTCTATTGCTAGGAAAACTTCTTGAGGTTCTGATTTTCTCTCAAAAACAAAAAGATATCTAGTAATCTATTCTAAATCAACTATATATACAGATTACAAGATAAGTATAAAGGAAAACAAATCTGCTAAACAAATTCCAAGATATTCGGAATCTTTTCCTTATCGCAACCAACAGATTATCATCCTTATCGTCTCATTAGAAGCAGTATTAACAGAGAGAAGCATTAACTACAACTATTACATTAGCTAGCAGCAGTAACAACTAGCAGTAATAATATGAAGCAGTTATAACTTCTACCAAGGTAACCACCATTACTACTTCTAATTCTTCTTCCAGCAGCATTAATGAGCGATAGCAACAATACTCTTCTTTAAGTCTTCTCTTTTATTCGTTACCACTGCAGTATTAATAACCCTTCCTTCACGCAGTGATAACTTTCTTCAGCAGACATAACCAGACTTAAAACTTTTCTTCAACTCAATACTTCTGCATTCCAAAATAACCCAACAATATTGCAGCCTCCATAATCAGCATCAGTATACGCTTGTAGCTCAAATCCAAGACCTTTTGGATACCAAATGCCATAGTAGGGTGTCCCCTTTAAGTATCGAAAAATACCCTTAACTGCGGCTAAGTGAGACTCCTTTGGTTTGGCTTGATATCTAGCACATACACATGTTGCAAACATGATATCAGGTCTGCTGGCAGTGAGATACATTAAAGAACCAACCATACTTCTATAATTCCTCAAATCTACATCCTTTCCTTCATGATCTGGACCAATTGAATTACCAGTAGCCATTAGAGTTCCTATCGAATGACATCCAGACATATCATACTTCTTAAGTAAATCAAAGATATACTTAGATTGATTTATGAAAATGCCATCTGAAAATTGTCGCACTTGAAGACCAAGAAAGAAATTGATCTCTCCCATCATACTCATCTTAAATTCTTCAGTCATGACAGTCTCAAACTTTTTACACAACTCCCGACTAGTTGAGCCAAAGATAATGTCATCAACATAGATCTGAATGACCACAATATGTTCACCTTCCTTCATCAAGAACAATGTTGAATCCACCGAACCTTTCTTGAATCCCTTGGAAAGTAGATGTTTGGACAACTCCTCATACCAAGCACGTGGTGCCTGCTTTAAGCCATATAAAGCCTTGTCTAGAACATAGACATAATCTGGATGTTCTTTATCTACAAATCCTTCTGGTTGAGCTACATATACTTCTTCTTTCAAATGACCATATAGAAATGCTGTTTTGACATCCATTTGAAAAACAGTGAAATCTTTGTAAGCAGCATATGCCAGAAACATGCGAATAGCTTCGAGTCGAGCAACCGGTGCAAAAGTTTCATCATAATCAATGCCCTCCTGTTGACGATAACCTTTGGCCACAAGTCGTGCTTTGTTACGAACAATTATGTTATTCGCATCTCTCTTATTTTTGAATAACCACTTCGTATCAATAACTGATTTAGACTCAGGTAACTTGACCAACCGCCATACTTTTAACGCCTCAAACTGATTGAGCTCCTCTTGCATAGCAGTAACCCAATCAGAGTCTTGTAAAGCATCAGATACACGTGTTGGTTCAATGTTACTCAAAAATACGGAGAAGTTGCACTTATTTGCTGAAGCAGCTCGTGTTTGAACACCAGAAGTAGGATCACCAATGATCAGATCAATAGGATGATCCTTTGTCCATTTGGCAATATGTGGTAAAGGTGTTTGATCATTTACAGAAGATGGTTCCAAGATATTGTCAGTTGATGTAGGATGCATAGTAAGTGGTTCATGCCCTTCAGGAATAGAATCATTTTCACCAACGTCATGAGAAGACGACTGAGCATGAGAATCTACTATAATATCTGGATGAAGAGTATCCATAACTATGGGAGATGATGAAGGTGAGGAGACAAGACTAGGAATATCTGGACATGGTATAGATGATGTGGGAGAAACTTCAGATGATGGAGTAGTCGAACTCGAAGGGGTAGATGAGATACCTACATTAGACGAAGGTATTTGATTAGTACCGTACAAGTCATCATAAAAATACTCAAACAAACTGTCTAACTCATTTGATGTAGCTGGAGGATCAATGGAGCTAGTTGTGGATGAAGATGCATCTGTAAACACAACATTGTTAGACACAGTATCTGCATTGGAAGATACAGTTGAAGATAATTCAACAAACGGATCAAATCTAACATTGACACTTTCGTACACAACTCTTGACTTTTTGTTAAAGACTCGATAAGCAACTGAACAATCTGAAAATCCCACAAAAATCATCTCATCAGACTTAGGTCCAAACTTTCCCCGATTCTCAGATTCATTAAGAACAAAACAAGGACACCCAAACACTTTAAAATAATCAATATTTGGAATTCTGCCAAACAAAACGTGATAGGGTGTTTTTCCAAATCTCCGATGAATAATAGACCTATTTTGTGTGTAACACGCAGTATTCACAGCTTCAGCCCATAGATACTGAGGTAATTGACTTTGAGCCAACATTGACCGAGCTGCTTCAACTAACGTACGATTACGACGCTCAACTACACCATTTTGTTCAGGAGTTCGTGCTGCAGAAAAAGTTTGAGTAATTCCTAATGAATAGTAAAAACCTTTTAACACTTGATTTTTGAACTCCGTCCCATTATCTGACCTGACAGTCTGAACAGGTAGTTTAAGTTGTACTTGAACAGCTTTGATGAAATTTATTATTAAATTTGATGTTTCATCTTTTGTTTTCAAAAACCTTGTCCAAGTATATCGTGAATAATCATCAACGATGACTATAACATATTTTCTACCTGCCAGACTGACAGTTTTCATCGGACCACACAAATCCATATGAATTAAACTCAACGGAGATTTGGACCCTTGTTCAGGTTTTGGGGGATGAGATGCTCTTTTCATTTTTCCTTGAGCACAACCTGAGCACATTTGATCGGGTTCAAACTTGATCATTGGAATGCCAGATACTAACCTTTCTTTTACCAATCTGTCAAGATATCTGTAATTCAAATGAGAAAGTCGACGATGCCAAAGCAAAGATTGATGATATGACTTCTTTGTGATAAGACACTGAGATTTATTTGCAAGCATATGTCGAAGTTTGATCGTATAGAGATTAGTTTTCCGAGTGCCAACTAATAATTCTCTACCCCATTCAGTTCTGACAGCACATCGACGTTTGTTAAAATTTACCTCTAAATCTTTATCACAGAATTTGCCAATACGGAATAGGTTATGATTCAACCCTTCGACATGTGCTACATTATTGATTGTAATATCCTTACACACAATATCTCCATGACCAACAACTGGTGACAGTTCATTATTGCCAAATTTGACTGAGCCTCCATATTCTTCTCTGTAATTAGACAGAAGCTCTTTCCTCCCAGTCATATGTTTGGAACACCCAGAATCGAGGTACCATTTATGACTGGCCTGCAATGAGGAAATCAAATGGATTTAGGAACCCATTTTAAAATGGGTCCACTCCGTGTATTACTCTTAAAAGTACAAGATATTGAATCCCAGTAATACTTTGTTCCTCTAAGCATATTAAAAACATGATATGGGACATATGTAGGAACAGAAGAACGAAGAGTAGTAGAGAAATTAGATTTAGTATGATGTATATTCTGTGAGGAACGTGAAGCATGAGAAACTGAAGAAACGGATGTAGACCTTTTATTCATAGAATTGAATTTGGAAGGTACATTATTTTTAGAATTCAGTTTGTTTCCCACACTAAACTTGCTATTTGCATATTTCATACTAAAATCTAATTTCTTAACATTTCTCTTCGTTGACCTCGTCTTTCTTGACTTCTCAAAGCTCACACTGTCGGAACTTCCTGTAGATGTATTCGCACAGATATCAAATGCTTTCAACGTAGTTTGAACAGGTGAAATGGATTGTTCAGTTTCCTCAGGAAACACCATGTTCGGATTTTGCTTTTTCAAATCAATGTAATGCTGAAATTTCCGTAACATAGATTTTACTCCCTGAGTAAACCGAACCTTGTTGATGTATGCATGAGTGACTGGAGTATGAGCAATCTTTTGGTTTTTCCCAGCATAGTGATGACCTTCTTCATATATAGACAGTCTTTCAACCAGTCTATCATAATTCTTTGTTAAGGTCATACACTTGCTGTTCCAAAATATTGTATCACACTTTTGACGAGAAAGTTCTGTCTTTAATTGTTGAATTGTGTTTTGAAAACTTTGCTTTTCCTTGTCATGTTTCTTTTCTAAATAAGAGATTTCATCATGAAAATGACAAACTTTTGATCTTGTTGATGAATACAAGGATTCAGAATTTTCCAGAGATAGCTTCTTTGATTCCTGTGAAGATTCTCCCAATTCACTACCACGTTTTGACAAATCAATTGAAGATAAACCATTTGTCGGTGTTGTTGAAGATGATAGAGCAGAAGATATTTCATCAATTATGGGTTGTTTTGAATTAAGAGAATCAAAATCATAAGGAACCTCAACATCATCAGTTGACATTGCTGAGGGTTCTTTGAATTCAAAATAACCTTTATTATTAACTTTTTCCTGCTCATCATCAACACCCTCTTTCAGATTTTGGTTTAACCCCGAATTATCTTGAGAAGAATTTCGGGTTTCTACTGATGTTGACACATTACAAATCAAATCATTTAGAATATCTGACACCAGTGAAATTGGTTCAGAATCAACATCAGTAGTATTCCAATGAAGAAAATTCTTTGACTTAGTTAAGAGATTTGAGTTCTGAATTTTCAAATCTTCAATTTGTTTCTCAAGCTCTGAAACTTTACATTCCAACTTCTTGGTTGATATGTATGGTTTCACAATATTGTTTGATGATTCTGGGTATACAAAATATACTGGATCATCCTTAAGTGAATTGGATTTAATCTTCAGAGTATCATCATTATACACAAACTTGACCCTATGATATTTGGAATCATGGTACAGAGGATCATGAAGTTTCATATGTTGCATCTCTGAAAATTCTTCCTTCATTTCAAAACCTTTTAACGAAGGAAACCTTTTACTCATTAACATGCTTGTAAGGTCATAAAATGCTGCTTTTTCTTTAAGAGCTTTTTGCAAACAATTTGGATTTCTAACTCCAAGGGTCTTTTTCAAATAATTTGGATTTGTGTACCCAAGACCTTCTTTGGAGTAATAATCTCTAAACTCAACTTGTTTATTCAAGAAAATTGTATGCTTAGTTTGACCTATCTTATGAAGTTTAAGATCAAGATCTGAAATCATCTTATTTAGCTTAGAAACATTTTCTTTTTCCACACTCAAACTGATGGTTAAAAAAATCAATTTCCAGCTTTTGTGACTTATGTTCAGCTCGAACTGATTCAAACTCATTCACTGATTGTTGCAATTGTGCACATTGTGAACTTAATTGTTCCTTTTGTTGCAGCAAATTATTGATTTCGTTAGATTGTTTTAAAATGACAAGTTCAAGTTCTTTATTCTTGTTATGAATCAATGTTGTCACCTCAAGCATTTTTCTATTATGATCATCAAGAGAGACAGAACGTACCGTTGAAGTTTCTCCTTCACTCTCTATTTCTTCATCAGATTCTGATTCTTCCTCCACTAAGCCCATAAAACACATATGCGCTTGATCATCATTGTCAGAATAATCCAGCCATTCTTCATCATCAGCCATCAACACCAATCCTTGTTCTTGCTTCTCTGCTAGTTCCAACTTCTTCCTCAGCAGTTCCACTTTCGACATCGTAGTAGTACACCCTTTAGCAATATGACCTGTCTTTCCACACTTATAACATGTAATACCAGCTTAGCCTTTCTTTTCCTCTGTTTCTCTGGAGTATCTTTGACAACCTCCTCTTTCTTTGTTGCATATCTGTCAACATACTGATTTTCAACCCGAGGAGGATATCCTTGTGAATTTTGCATGTAGTTTCTGTTAAAACCTCGTCCACCTCTTGTAGAAAATCTTCTGTTGTTTGATCCAGACCTATTATAATACTTCTTCTTATAAGCCTCAGTTAGACTCAATAAGCTTTGCAACATTTGATCTCTTTCATCTTCATCATATTCATCCTCATCCTCTTCTTCCTCATCTTCAAATACTTCCAACACTTTAGCTTTCCCTTTTCTTACTTTCTTCTTTGCTTTCTCCTTTTTAGCAAGCAATGCCATAGAATCAGCTTCAGACTTTTCTTTCTTCTTTCTTTCAGCAGCAATTTCATTCACCTCTTCCTCGAACAATAACAGATTCTCATACACCTCATAAACTTTCAACTCATTTAAGACTTTGTGTTGCTTCACAAATCTTGAAAATTGCTTCCAGTCTGAAGACAAATTGTTGATGAACTTCACAATGTAATCCATTTCTGATCGAATGATATTATTTTTCTTCATATCATTCATCAGTTCTACAAAACTGTCATAAGTCTCTTCTAGTGTTTCATCCTCCTTCATTCTAAAATTTTCATACCTATCCATCAAATTAGTTACCCTCATTTGATTTCCGACCTTGGAACCCATCATTATCTTTTGTAGCTGATCCCAAATAGATTTTGCTGACTCATCATAACTATCTAACTTGCGAAAGATTTCATTCGGAATTGCTTGAATTAGACAGTTTTGAGCTTCAACATCTATCATAAACCTTTCTCTTTCAGCCACATCCATCTCTGAAAAATCTTTTGGCACTTGTCTTCCATCAAGTGTGGTAACTGGGATAGGATGAGGTCCATGTAAAATCGAATGAAGAATTTTATCCCCATCTTTCTTTCTCCTAATGTATAGCTTGAATCGCGAGAGCCATAATTCATACTCATCTTTGAATAGCACCGGTGCTTTGGTCTCTGATCCCATTGACATATCATCTCTTCGATTTGCAAGACTCATATTTAAAACGGATCTTTGTTACTGATTTTATGAGAAATATCAGTTTCGAGAATGTTTGAAGAATTCCAACTTTATAACTCGAGATACAAAATTCTACTCGAGATGCACAAAGGACTTGGCTCGAGAAAAATCACTACTTGGCTTGAGTTACACAACAAAATAACTCGAGTCACTTGTCACTATATGGCTCGAGACACAACTTGGTCTTGGCTCAAGACACAAACACGACTATTCTCGAGATACGGATTTGACTTGGCTCGAGACACATCTTTCTCTTGGCTCGAGATACTACTTTAACTTGACTCGAGTTACAACTAAGAATATGCTCGAATTACACCTTTAATACGGCTCAAGATGCCTAATTCAAGCCAAACCTCTTCTTCACTCGAGATACCCAACTCGAGCAGGTTTATACTTCACTCGAAATACTCAACTCGAGCAGGTTTATCATGCAACTCGAGATACACAACTCGAGCCAACTTTACACTTGCTCGAATTCTACCTACCACCTAACTACCACTCGAGACATATGAAGATTGACTCGAGACATATGAAGATTTACGAACAAAACTCGATTTTCAGCTTTTTCCAACTAAAAATTCAAAACTGAATACTTCTAAATGATTCTAATTCACTTCTAATTCATAAAACTTGATATATTCATGAAATTACACACAATTTCATGAACAATCAAGTAATATGTCTTCAAATTTGCTCCAAAACTAGAATTCTTCAAGTTTTCTCCATTTTCTTCAAATCTTCAACAAATTCACATGATAGATCTTCATACAATCAGCAAATCCAGCTCTGATACCACTTGTAAGTGCAAGATGAATCAATCTAGCATGAGAGATATGAGATCTAGTAGAGAGAGAAAGTAGAGAGAGAAAATGTGGAACTCATATGTCATTAATGATGAAAGACTTAAGATACAATACAAGGCAATGAGGTATTTATACCTCATTCCTAAGAAATAGAAAAAGTTCACAAATAGTCCCTCAACTTCTATTATAAATCTAACACTAACAAAAGTTTATGAAGTATATGAGAATCTTTTATTGTTCGAGGAAGAGGTGAATGAAATTGCTGCTGAAAGAAAGAAGAAAGAAAAGACTGAAGTAGATACTCTGGCCTTACTTGCTGAAAAAGAGAAAGCTAAGAAGAAAGTAAGAAAAGGCAAAGCTAAAGTTTTTGAAGTATTTGAAGATGAGGAGGAAGAGGATGAAGAAGAATATGATGAAGATGAAAAGGATCAAATGTTGCAAAGTTTATTGAGTCTAACTGAGGCCTATAAGAAGAAGTATTATAATAAGTCTGGATCCAACAACCGAAGATTGTCCACTAGAGGTGGTCGAGGCTTTAACAGAAACTACATGCAAAGTTCACAAGGATATCCTCCTCGGGTTGAAAATCAGTATGTTGATAAATATGCAACCAAGAAAGAGGAAGCTGTCAAAGATACTCCTGAAAGAACAGAGGAAAAGAAAGGTCAAGCAGGTATTATCTGTTACAAGTGTGGAAAGACAGGGCATATTGCTAAAGGATGCACTACTAAATTGACAAAGGTGGAACTGCTGAGGAAGAAGTTGGAACTAGCAGAGAAACAAGAACAAGGATTGGTTTTGATGGCTGATGATGAAGAATGGCTGGATTACTCTGACAATGATGATCAAGCACAGATGTGCTTTATGGGCTTGATGGAGGAAGAATCAGAATCAGATGAAGACATAGAGAGTGATGGAGAAACTTCAAAGGTACGCTCTGTCTCTCTTGATGATCATAATAGAAAAATGCTTGAGGTGACAACATTAATTCATAACAAAAATAAAGAACTCGAACTTGTCATTTTAAAACAAACTAACGAAATTACTGATTTGTTGCAACAAAAAGAACAATTAAGATCTCAATGTGCACAATTGCAACAATCAGTGAATGAGTTTGAGACAATTCGAGCTGAACATAAGTCACAAAAGCTAGAAATTGATTTTTTAACCATCAGCTTGAGTGTGGAAAAAGAAAATGTTTCTAAGCTAAATAAGATGATTTCAGATCTTGATCTTAAACTTCATAAGATAGGTCAAACTGAGCATACAATTTTCTTGAATAAACAAGTTGAGTTTAGAGATTATTACTCCAAAGAAGGTCTTGGCTACACAAATCCAAATTATTTGAAAAAGAACCTTGGAGTTAAAAATCCAAATTATTTGCCAAAAGCTCTTAAAGAAAAAGCAGCATTTTATGACCTTACAAGCATGTTAATGTGTAAAAGGTTTCCTTCATTAAAAGGGTTTCAAATGAAGGAAGAATTTTCAGAGATGCAACATATGAAACTACATGATCCTATGTATCATGATTCTAAATATCATAGGGTCAAGTTTGTGTATAATGATGATACTCTGAAGATTAAATCCAATTCACTCAAGGATGATCCAGTATATTTTGTATACCCAGAATCGTCGAGCGCTGTTGTAAAACCATACATATCAACCAAGGAGTTAGAATGTAAAGTTTCAGATCTTGAGAAACAAATTGAGGATTTGAAAGTTCAGAATTCACTTCTTTTAACCAAATCAAAGAATTTTCTACATTGGAATACTACTGATGTTGATTCTGAACCAATTTCACAGGTCTCAGATATATTAAATGACTTAGTTTGTAATGTATCAACATCAGTAGAAAACAAAAATTCTTCTCAGGTCATTTCTGAAATCAACCACAATTTGAAAGAAGGTGTTGATGAAGAGTAGGAAGAAGTTGTTCGTGTTGTAAATAACAAAGGTTATTTTGAGTTTAAAGAACCATCAGCAATGTCAACTGATGATGTTGAAGTTCCTTATGTTGTTGAATCTCTTGATCCAAAACAAACCATAATTGATACAACATCTTCTGCTTCATCATCTTCAGTAACACCTTCAAATGGTTTATCTTCAATTGCTTTGTCGAAGAGTGGTAGTGAATTGGGTGAATCTTCACAGGGATCATTGAAGTCATCTCTGAAAAATCCTGAACCTTTGTATTCCTCAACAAGATCTAAAGTTTGTCACTTTCATGATGAAATCTCTTATTTAGAAAAGAAACATGAAAGGAAAAACAAAGTTTTCAAAACACACTTCAACAATTAAAGACAGAACTTTCTCGTCAAAAGTGTGATACAAAATTTTGGAACAGCAAATGTTTAACCTTAACTAAGAACTATGATAGACTGGTTGAAAGACTGTCTATATATGAAGAAGGTCATCACTATGCTGGGAAAAACCAAAAGATTGTACCTACTCCGATCACTCATGCATACATCAACAAGGTTCAGTTCACTCAGGGAGTAAAATCTATGTTACGGAAATTTCAGCATCACATTGATTTGAAAAAGCAAAATCCGAACATGGTGTTTCCTGAGGAAACTGATCCATCCACTACACCTACTCCAATTAAGTTGAAATCATTTGATATCTGTGCTAATCCATCTACAGGAAGTTCCGACAGTGTGAGCATTGAGAAGACAAGAAAGAAGAAGTCAACGAAGAGAAATGTTAAGAAATTAGATTTTAGTATGAAATCTACAAATAGCAAGTTTAGTGTGGGAAACAAACTGAATTCTAAAAATAATGTACCTTCAAAATTCAATTCTATGAATAAAAGGTCTACATCTGTTTCTTCAGTTTCTCATGCTTCAAGTTCTTCAAAGAATATACATCATACTAAATCTAATTTCTCTACTACTCTTCGTTCTTTAGTTCCTAGATATGTTCCATATCATGTTTTTAACATGCTTAGAGGCACAAAGCATTACTGGGATTCAATATCTTGTACTGTTAAGAGTATTACACGTAGTGGACCCATTTTAAAATGGGTTCCTAAATCCATCTGATTTCCTCATTGCAGGCCAGTCATAAATGGTACCTGGATTCTGGGTGTTCCAAACATATGACTGGAAGGAAAGAGCTTCTATCTAACTACAAAGAAGAATATGGAGGCTCAGTCAAATTTCGCAATAATGAACTTTCACCGGTTGTGGGTCATGGAGACATTGTGTGTGAGGATATTACAATCAACAATGTAGCACATGTCGAAGGTTTGAATCATAACCTATTCAGTATTGGCAAATTCTGCGATAAAGATTTAGAGGTAAATTTTAACAAACGTAGATGTGCTGTCAGAACTGAATGGGGTAGAGAATTATTAGTTGGTACTCGGAAAACTAATCTCTATACAATCAAACTTCGAAATATGCTTGCAAATAAATCTCAGTGTCTCATCACAAAGAAGTCATCTCATCAATCTTTACTCTGGCATCGTCGACTTTCTCATTTGAATTACAGATACCTTGATAAATTGGTAAAACAAAGGTTAGTATCTGGTATTCCAATGATTAAGTTTGAACCTGATCAAATATGCTCAGCCTGTGCTCAGGGTAAAATGAAAAGAGCATCTCATCCTCCCAAACCTGAACAAGGGTCCAAATATCCGTTGAGTTTAATTCATATGGATCTATGTGGTCCAATGAAAACTGTCAGTCTAGCAGGTAGAAAATATGTTTTAGTCATTGTTGATGATTTTTCAAGATATACTTGGACAAAATTTTTGAAAACAAAAGATGAAACATCAAATTTAATAATAAATTTCATCAAAGCTGTTCAAGTACAACTCAAATTACCTGTTCAGACTGTCAGGTCAGATAATGGGACGGAGTTCAAAAATCAAGTGTTAAAAGGTTTTTACAATTCCTTAGGAATTACACAAACTTTTTCAGCGACACGAACTCCTGAACAAAATGGTGTAGTTGAGCGTCGTAATCGAACGTTGGTTGAAGCAGCTCGGTCAATGTTAGCTCAAAGTCAATTACCTCAGTATCTATGGGCTGAAGCTGTGAATACTGCTTGTTATACACAAAATAGATCTATAATTCATCGGAGATTTGGAAAAACACCCTATCACCTTTTGTTTGGAAGAATTCCAAATATTGATTATTTTAAAGTGTTTGGGTGTCCTTTCTTTGTGCTTAATGAAACTGAGAATCGGGGAAAATTTGTCCTTAAGTCTGATGAGATGATCTTTGTGGGATATTCAGATTGTTCAGTTGCTTATCGAGTATTCAACAAAAAGTCAAGAGTTGTGTATGAAAGTGTAAATGTTAGATTTGACCCATTTGTTGAGCTTTCTTCAAATGTATCTTCTAATGCAGATACTGTGTCTAATAATGTTGTATTTACAGATGCATCTTCATCCACAACTACCTTCATTGACTCTCCAGCTACATCAAATGAGTTAGACAGTTTATTTGAATACTTTTATGATGACTTATATGGCACTAATCAAACATCTTCGTCTGATGCAGGTATATCATCTACCCCTTCAAGTTCGGCTACTCCCTCATCTGAAGTTTCTCCAACATCGTCTGTCCCATGTCAAGATCTACCCAGCTTTGAATCCTCACCTTCATCATCTCCCATCGTTATGGATAGTCATCATCTAGAGACTACAGTTGATGCTCAAGTTCAGTCATCTTCACATGATGTTTGTGAGAATGGTCTTCTTCCTGATGGGCATGAATCTCTTACTCCGCAACCTGCATCAACTAACGATGTCTCTGTATCTTCTTCCGTAAATGATCAAACACCTTTGCCACATATTACTAAATGGACAAAGGCTCATCCTATTGAGTTGATCATTGGTGATCCTACTTCGGGTGTTCAAACACGAGCTGCTACAACAAATGAGAGTAACTTCTCGGTATTTTTGAGTAATATTGAACCAACACGTGTATCTGATGCTTTACAAGACTCTGATTCGGTTACTGCTATGCAAGAGGAGCTCAATCAGTTCGAGGCATTAAAAGTGTGGCGTTTGGTCAAGTTACCTGAGTCTAAATCAGTTATTGATACCAAGTGGTTATTCAAAAATAAGAGAGATGCGAATAACATAATTGTTCGTAACAAAGCACGACTTGTGGCCAAAGGTTATCGTTAACAGGAGGGAATTGATTACGATGAAACCTTTGCTCCTGTTGCTCGACTTGAAGCTATTCGCATGTTTTTGGCATATGCTGCATATAAAGAATTTACTGTATTTCAAATGGATGTCAAAACAACATTTCTTTATGGTCATTTGAAAGAAGAGGTCTATGTAGCCCAACCAGAAGGATTTGTAGATAAAGAACATCCAGATTATGTCTATGTTTTAGACAAGGCTTTGTATGGTTTAAAGCAGGCACCACGTGCTTGGTATGAGGAGTTGTCTAAACATTTGCTTTCCAAGGGGTTCAAGAAAGGTTCGGTTGATTCAACATTGTTCTTGATGAAGGAAGGAGAACATATTGTCGTTATTCAGATTTATGTTGACGATATTATTTTTGGATCTACTAGTAGGGAGTTGTGTAAAAAGTTTGAGACTGTGATGACTGAAGAATTCAAGATGAGTATGATGGGAGAAATAAATTTCTTTCTTGGGCTACAAGTGCGACAATTTTCCGATGGCATTTTCATAAATCAATCTAAGTATATCTTTGATCTACTTAAGAAGTATGATATGTCTGGATGTCACTCGATCGGAACTCCAATGGCTACTGGAAATTCCATTGGTCCAGATCATGAAGGGAAGGATGTGGATTTGAGGAATTATCGTAGTGTGGTTGGTGTTTAAAATAGGAGCGAATTATCGTAGTATGGTTGTATCTCACACAAGATTAACGAGCCACTACTAATCTCCTAGAAGCATAGTTTTTGCCCCGCAATGCCATGCTTATCGCAACATGACACAACAATCGTTCCACAAAAAGTAATTAAACACCAATCGTTATCGTTACCAACCCCGTTGCAAGCGGGGTACGAAAGGTGGGGTTGCCAACCCGATAGCGCTACCATTGATTACTCGGTCCACCGCAGTGAATTAGACTTAGTAGTGTGTACGAGGACTTGCGATAAAAAAAACACCCAATTAATCTAGATAAGTATGCATACCAAAGCCACAAAAATCGTTCCCAAAACATATCGTTCCACAAAATCGTTCCACAAATCGTTTCACAAATCGTTTTAAAAGTTTAATCAACCGGTAGTTTTATCATGCTTTTCACCCCAAAAATGTAAAAACGTAAAAAGGGGCCGTGAATAACTCACCGAGTTGTTAGCTCAAGAGTCCCGAGTTAGCGAGGTTCCACCGAATTCCGACCTAGTGATATAAAATGTTTTAATAAGTTCCTTGACCCATTTAAGTTCCTTAAGTTATTAGTAAAAACATACGCGCAAACGAAACTTTAGTTTTATAACGATTGTCGAAAAATACGTACTTTGGTGATTATAACCGAAGTGTGAAAGTTGGTATATGGTCATGCATGTGTGTTTTATGTTGATTTACCCCATTTATCCTTCCAACAACCTTTTAATGTCCATGGATTACTTTTTATGAAAGTGTTTTAGAAGAAAGAAGATTTTACATAAAATAACATTTTTCAGTTTTTCCCATTCTTGACAGATTCGGAGGCTGTTTTGGGACATGCATTTGGGTATGATGCATAACTCTAAAAATTACGAAATTTTTATATGTTTTATCCATATGAGTTTACTAATTACTGACCAAATTTCATAATTTTTGGAAAAGGTTACGGTCCCCAAACAGAAGGTTTATTAAAATAGTGATAGCAACTAGAGCTGTTGCGCAATCGTTTTGTACGGACTGTTTGAGGGTCCGAAACTTGGAATTTTTGCAAACGGCCAGTGGGGTTTGAAAGATAACTCAATGAACTTGAATTTAAAAAAAAGAATCATGTCATTTGGACATTTAATGGAGGAGTTATGGCCTCTCAAAGTTGGGTCCGAATCTGTCCAGAATCTGTTGGACGAATTTTAGACTAATTATTGAATAACAAAATTATTCTTTTGTTTAGTAAATTTTATGATGATTTCTCTTTACCAAAGCTCAAATCCAGATGTGTTTGAAGGAATATCACTTCATAAAACACATTTTACACATGCATTCACATATTTACCAAATTAAACAACAAGAAGGTGTTCATAAGCCATCAACTCACTTATTGCTTGAATCTTTAGAGGATCCAAGCAAAGAAAGGGTATTTGGCTATATGAATTCATCTAAACCACTTGCAAGATGGTAGATGATCATGAGAAAACAAAAACAAGAATATGATTAATGAAGCAATGTGGGTTTATAACCTCACTTATTGCTTTATTCACAATGAATATATCAACAATATGCATAAACTAACAACATGCAATGAGGGATTTACCACTCTTATTGCATTTATACGAAATAATAAGAAGAAACAAGAAAGAAATACTTAGAATGTAAACTTCTTACAACAATCTATGAACAAGAATTTAAAGCAACAATTAAGAGTTTGAAGATCATTCAAACTACCCAACTATTTGGTTGATCATAGATATTTTCCTTGCTTAAATGCAAGATACTTCCATCTCACAACATTGGGAGATGATGATTTAAAGAAGAAGATTGATGAAGATCATCATGTAATTACCTTTGAATGTTCTTGAATACTCTTGAAGAGCTTCAAGAACTTGAATGTGTATCAAGAAAGCTAGATGATTTAGAGAGAAATACTTAGTGAGAGAAGTTAGAGAGAGAGAGAGAGTGAAATTGAGCAAATGAAATGAATAAGGGTATGTGTGTATTTATACTAGAGATTTGGGAGAGAAGAGAGTGCAAAACCATGGCCTTGTGGCCGGTTTTGGGAGAGGGAGAAGAGAGGGAGAGAGATGGTGGTGTGATGTGTGTAAGTTGATTAAGGGGTGTATTGGTTGCATTTCCAATCTTTGTTCCCTACTTTAATTCAAAACCATGTGATGAAAGAAATGGTTTTCTTACAATAATATAGCTGGTTTCTCAACTAAAATAATTTGATTTTGTTGAATTATTGTAGTATTGGGTATAAAAAGCTGCTAAAAATACCGAAAACGCGCGTTTTTGCGATTTTTGCGTAACGAAAGCAGTTTTCGGATTTTTATTAAGGAACTTATTAGAAATTGATATTTTTATTATTTTGGGTCATTTAAAAATTAATTCGACAGTCTAGTGGTCGGAATCGGGACCTGCTGTTAACAGTTAGTCGGTTTTGCGTACCTACTATAGTGGCGACTCAACAATTAACAAAGGCACTTATTTAGCCTTTAAGCTATAAATGTTGTCATATAGTATTGTTATTGACAAAATGACAGTACCAAAACACTGTTCTGCTCCGGTAAATCAGTTAAAGTTTTACTGGCCTGAGGTGGGAAGTGTAGGGTTGTCACAGTCTCCCCCGGTTAAAAGAATTTCGTTCCGAAATTCATTTGTTGTTACTTCCCCACCTAATCAAGTAAGGAGTTGAGGGTACTTCTTCCTCATGAAGTCCTCACGTTCTCACGTGTATTCTGGTCCATGTCTGGACCTCCAATGTACCTTAACAATCGGTATCTTGCTCCTTTTGAGCTTCTTGACCTCCTTGTCAAGAATTTCTATAGGTTCCTCGACGAAGTGGAGGGTTTTGTCCACGAAGACTTCCTCTAGAGGGATAACATGGGATTCATCGGTTATACACTTTTTGAGATTCGACACGTGAAATGTGTTATGAATCTCACTCATTTCCTCATGTCGCCTAAGCTTGTAAGCAACTGGGCCGACTCTTTCGATGATTTCAAAAGGTCCAACATACCTAGGTCTTAGCTTTACTCTCTTACCAAGACACACTAGGCCTTTCCAAGGGGAAATCTTTAAAAGTACTCTATCTCCCACTTGGAATTCCAGCGGTTTTCTACGGTTGTTAGCATAGTTGTAAGAAATTGTACCAATGGTAGGTGATCATCCCAGTTCCTTCCAAAGTCTACGACACATGCGCGCAACATATCTTCCAAGGTTTGGATGGTCCTCTCGCTTGACTATCGGTCTGCGGATGATATGCCGTACTCTAGTCCAATTGGGAACCTAAAGCTTTTTGCAGCGATTGCCAAATTGCGACGTAAAACGGCTATTTTAGTTGGAAATAATGGAGATTGGCATTCCGTGCCATGACACTAAGTCCTTGATATAAATTCGCATAAGCCTTTCCATCTTATAGTCTTATCAGATAGGGGGAAAATGAGCTGTCTTTGTCAGACGGTCAACTATTATCCAGATTGTATCGTGGCCCTTAACAGTTTTGAGTAACTTGGTGACTAAGTCCCTAGAAATTCGCTCCTACATCCATTGCGGTAATTTTGGTTGTTGCAGTAAACCTGACGGTTTCTGATTCTCAGTCTTGACTTTGGAACAAGTCAAACATTGTTCCTCATAGGACGCTATATCTCTCTTCGTTCCTGACCACCAATAGTTATTCCTTCAAATCCTTATACACCTTGTCCGCTCCTGGATGAATGAAATACTATGAATCGTGTGCTTTCTTTAGGATTAATCCTCTCAGGTTGCCAGTCTTGGGTACCCATACTCTCCCCTTAAAGTACCGTACGCCGTCGGTCTTATGGTCAACCTTCCTTCTAGGTTATGGAGAGTTTCATCCTTTAGTCTAACCTCTCGTAAAGCCTCTTCCTGAGCTTTCTGGATACCCTCTCTTAACTGGTTTGTACAAGCATTTCTGAGGCTCGTATTCGTAAGGGTTTCATCCTTTCCTTATGACTCAAGGCATCGGCTACTACATTAGCTTTGCCCGGGTGATACTTGATCTCGCAGTCGTAATTACTAAGTAACTCTATCCATCTTCGTTGCCTTATGTTATGCAGCTTTTGGTCTAGGATGTGTTGTAGACCCTTAAGGTCCGTGAACACTGTGCACTTGATTCCATACAGATAGTGTCTCCAAATCTTAAGTGCAAGGACTACCGCTCCTAGTTCTTAGTCATGAGTAGTGTAGTTCTGCTCATGGTTCTTAAGTTGTCTAGATGCGTAGGCTATGACCTTATCCCTTTGCATTAGTACACATTCTAGTTCCTGGCGTGAAGCGTCACAATATACAACGAAGTCTTCTGTCCCTTGAGGTAAGGTCAGAACTGGTGCATTGCATAGCTTCTACTTCAGGAGTTCAAAGGCGTCCTCTTGCCGTTTTGGGTTAGCATAGTCAGAGGTTGTGCGATTTTTGAGAAGCCTTTATTGAATCCCTATAATATCCTGCCAGTCCTAAGAATTGGTGGATTTTCTGTTGGGGTCTTCGGGGTCTCTCACCTTGCAATTGCCTTAATCTTTGCCGAGTCCACATGGATTCCTATCTCTCCAACTACATGACCAAGAAAACGTACCACTCGAATCCAAAATTCGCACTTGGAAAATTTGGCGTACCATTTCTGCTTCCTAAGCAACTCTAAAACCACTTTCAAATGCTGTTCGTGCTCTTCTTTACTTTGGGAGTCGATAAGTATGTCATCGATAAATATAATTAAAAACTTATCTAAATATGATCTGCATATCCTATTCATCAGATCCATAAACACGGCTGGTGCATTTGTGAGTCCGAAAGGCAGAACCATAAAATCATAATGTCCGTAGCGTGTCAGGAACGCTGTCTTATGAACATCTTCCTCATGGGTTCTTAATTGATGATACCCTGATCAATCTTAGAGAAGAAACTAGCACCTTGAAGTTGATCAAACAGGTCATCTATCCTAGGGAGAGGATAACGATTCTTAATTGTCAACTTATTCAGCTCCCTATAGTCTATGCACATCCTAAGAGATCCATCATTCTTCTTGACAAACAATACAGGGGCTCCCCAAGGTGAAGAGCTTGGTTGAATATATCCTTTATCCAGCAATTCTTGTATTTGGGTGGACAATTCCCACATCTCGGTTGGTGCTAGGCGGTAGGGTGCCTTAGCAACAGGGGCTGCTCCAGGAATTAAGTCGATTCGAAATTCGACTTGTTTAGTCGGAGGTAATGCGGGTAACTCGCCCGGAAACACTTCAGGATAGTTCCGTATTACCGAAATATCCTCGAGTTTCTTTGCTTCTGGCTTCTTTTCTATTACCTAAACTAAGAACGTCACATACTTCTTTCTCAAATAACTATGGGCCTTCATACGAGATACTATTCCTAAGCTTCTTTAAGGTCTTTCTCCTTCGATTACCAGAGTCCTGCCATCAGGAAGTAAAATTCTCACGACCTTCTCGTAACAACCTATCGTTGCTCTATTTCGTGATAACCAATCCATGCCTATAACTATATCGAAACTTCCTAGCTCCATAGGCTCTAGATCAATACTAAACAGTTCGCCAGCTAAACTTAAAGTGCAATCAGGAATCACATCTTCCGACTCTAACTCTCTTCTGTCAGCAAGTTCTATCGAGTAAACTCTATCTAATCTCTTAGAGGTTGAATGGATTAGTGGCCTAAATCCTAGGGATACAAAGCTTCTATCGGCACCGGAGTCAGAAATCACCAATGCATAACGGTCATTTAAGGGAAACGTACCCGTTAATTTATGGAGATCCTGACATGCCTCTTCCGTTCCCATCATAAAAGCTCCTTCTTGAGCTTTGCACCCTTGGTATTCTCGGGTGACCCTCTTCTTTTTGTTTCTTTTACTGGTGCTGATCGACCTCTTATTCAGCCTAGGGTACCTATCCTTGAAGTGGCCTACGTTTCCACACTTAAAGCATTTCTTCCTATCATCATTCATACAGTATCGTGCAGTATGTCCTAGTTGATTACACCTCGTGCACTGAAAACAAACTCCGAAATGATGTCGGTTACAATTGTTGCATTTTGGAAGGGAACCAAGGTACTGCCTCGAGTTCTGGGTCTTTACCCTAGCATTCCTGCCTACCTCGTGGCTCCTACTTGAATTTTTCCTAGTCATTTCCTCTTGTTGGTGCTCTACCTTCCTTGCCTTACCATCCTTCCATTTGATGGATACAATAACTTCACCATTCTTTCTTCGTGCAATGAGGTTGGAAACTACTTGGGTGACTATGTTAGGGATGGCAGCTTGGACTTGTCGAGCTACGAGTTGGGCTATGTCCGGGGTTTGATCGTCTGGAGTTGTTCTTGTGCTTCGGGTGTTTCGAGTTGACATAATTCTATAGTATTTAAAAGAGAAGGATTTAATTAAGGATGCAATTGAAAGATCGTAAAGTTTCCCCTTTCGTTGAATCGGTTACAGTAAGCAAGTCAAGAGAATATATAAATTCAAAATACTAGATTCTATTTCATAAACCAAAAGTCGATGTTACTACGTCGTTACAGATACATCTTCGAGATGAAAGGGAAATGGAAATACATAATAGGAACTTCTATGGTTCGAGAAGCACAAGAATCACAAGCCCAACAATCACTACAAAGATGGTCATTGCCTGACATCGTAGCTCCGTCCTCCTAGCCATCCGCCCGACCGTCACGACTCTTTCTATCGCTCCCGAAGTAGCTTGCTCGAGCATATGAGTCAACTCAGTCAGTGCACGTATGACTTGCGCTTGTCTATCTATCCTAGTCTGGAACCTCTGAATCCTATTCTGAATGATACTAATCCTACGAGTATCTTCCATCGGTAGTTCCACGTATCTCAGAGTGGGTACTCCCGGAGAGGCACGGGAGGGTCCGGCATCGGGGTCACAGGGGATAGTGATTCCACTAGCAATGGGAGGAAGAACTCTCTTCCTAACGGTCTCTCTAGTGCGAGGCCTAGGGAGGTTTGGTTCAGGTGCGGGGTTATTCGGCGGAGGTTGAGGTACAACAGCTACAGGGGGAATTGGGCGCGAGTCATCGGAGGCTTCATTACTCGACATTTCGATATCCGATCTTGAGTTTTAGGAAGGGTCCTCTTCCTCTTCGGAGATCCATCCAGCGTTTGACGACATAGTGACTGAAGCGTTTATATATATATATATATATATACTTGGTTAATAAGTGAGTTTGATAGTGGCTTTCTATTACTAACGCATTAGTGACTCCTAGTGTCATTACAGTTTCTCGGTGCATTTGTGATCACACACACACAATATGCCATGCATGAAAAACTTTATGGTTTTTATACTCCCATCGTAACTTTCCCTAGTTTCGTGTTATTGCCTCTTGACTAAACATAGTTGATCAGGCTATGTTTAATTAAGACCCAATAAACGACTCTCGGGTTAATCACTTTAGAAGTATAGGAAAAATATTTTTAGAAAAGTTCATCTTTCCGTTGCTATATTTTGATGGCTATAGTATTTGATTTTCTCGTCAGAAAATCGTTATTCTCTATAGCCTTGGCTCTGATACCAAGTCTGTCACACCCCGTTAAAGGGAAAACACGGAGTGTAACAGCGAAAAGTAGCACAACACAAGTATAGACAATAAACGCCATAGCATATCAAAATAATTAAGTTTTTACAATATTACATCGAACTAAAGTCTTAAAATTATTACAACGAAAATCAAATTACAACGGAAAGGAAATTTAGTCTTGATATGCATGAAGGCGTAACACACGTGCATTTCAATCTTTCTTACTTTGGCTCGCCTGAAAAGCATGAGAGTTAAAAAGGTCAACTATCGTCATAGTTGGTGAGTTCACGGGTTTAACAACACACATACATATAGTTCGTGTTACAAAAATAATACCGGAGATATGTATTAAGTTCAAGCAATAAACTGAATAGTTGGATTTTGCGCGGGTTTCGCCATCAGGCGCGTATCTCGCAAAATCCCGGCATATGGTACTTATCATGCAATACTTACACACAAGATTAACGAGCCACTACTAATCTCCTAGAAGCATAGTTTTTGCCCCGCAATGCCATGCTTATCGCAACATGACACAACAATCGTTCCACAAAAAGTAATTAAACACCAATCGTTATCGTTACCAACCCCGTTGCAAGCGGGGTACGAAAGGTGGGGTTGCCAACCCGATAGCGCTACCATTGATTACTCGGTCCCCCGCAGTGAATTAGACTTAGTAGTGTGTACGAGGACTTGCGATAAGAAAAACACCCAATTAATCTAGATAAGTATGCATACCATAGCCACAAAAATCGTTCCAAAAACATATCGTTCCACAAAATCGTTCCACAAATCGTTTCACAAATCGTTTTAAAAGTTTAATCAACCGGTAGTTTTATCATGCTTTTCACCCCAAAAATGTAAAAACGTAAAAAGGGGCCGTGAATAACTCACCGAGTTGTTAGCTCAAGAGTCCCGAGTTAGCGAGGTTCCACCGAATTCCGACCTAGTGATATAAAATGTTTTAATAAGTTCCTTGACCCATTTAAGTTCCTTAAGTTATTAGTAAAAACATACGCGCGAACGAAACTTTAGTTTTATAACGATTGTCGAAAAATACGTACTTTGGTGATTATAACCGAAGTGTGAAAGTTGGTATGGTCATGCATGTGTGTTTTATGTTGATTTACCCCATTTATCCTTCCAACAACCTTTTAATGTCCATGGATTACTTTTTATGAAAGTGTTTTAGAAGAAAGAAGATTTTACATAAAATAACATTTTTCAGTTTTTCCCATTCTTGACAGATTCGGAGGCTGTTTTGGGACATGCATTTGGGTATGATGCATAACTCTAAAAATTACAAAATTTTAATATGTTTTAGCCATATGAGTTTACTAATTACTGACCAAATTTCATAATTTTTGGAAAAGGTTACGGTCCCCAAACAGAAGGTTTATTAAAATACTGACAGCAACTAGAGCTGTTGCGCAATCCTTTTGTACGGACTGTTTGAGGGTCCGAAACTTGGAATTTTTGCAAACGGCCAGTGGGGTTTGAAAGATAACTCAATGAACTTGAATTTAAAAAAAAGAATCATGTCATTTGGACTTTTAATGGAGGAGTTATGGCCTCTCAAAGTTGGATCCGAATCTGTCCAGAATCTGTTGGACGAATTTTAGACTAATTATTGAATAACAAAATTATTCTTTTGTTTAGTAAATTTTATGATGATTTCTCTTTACCAAAGCTCAAATCCAGATGTGTTTGAAGGAATATCACTTCATAAAACACATTTTACACATGCATTCACATATTTACCAAATTAAACAACAAGAAGGTGTTCATAAGCCATCAACTCACTTATTGCTTGAATCTTTAGAGGATCCAAGCAAAGAAACGGTATTTGGCTATATGAATTCATCTAAACCACATGCAAGATGGTAGATGATCATGAGAAAACAAAAACAAGAATATGATTAATGAAGCAATGTGGGTTTATAACCTCACTTATTGCTTTATTCACAATGAATATATCAACAATATGCATAAACTAACAACATGCAATGAGGGATTTACCACTCTTATTGCATTTATACGAAATAATAAGAAGAAACAAGAAAGAAATACTTGGAATGTAAACTTCTTACAACAATCTATGAACAAGAATTTAAAGCAACAATTAAGAGTTTGAAGATCATTCAAACTACCCAACTATTTGGTTGATCATAGATGTTTTCCTTGCTTAAATGCAAGATACTTCCATCTCACAACATTGGGAGATGATGATTTAAAGAAGAAGATTGATGAAGATCATCATGTAATTACCTTTGAATGTTCTTGAATACTCTTGAAGAGCTTCAAGAACTTGAATGTGTATCAAGAAAGCTAGATGATTTAGAGAGAAATACTTAGTGAGAGAAGTTAGAGAGAGAGAGAGAGTGAAATTGAGCAAATGAAATGAATAAGGGTATGTGTGTATTTATACTAGAGATTTGGGAGAGAAGAGAGTGCAAAACCATGGCCTTGTGGCCGGTTTTGGGAGAGGGAGAAGAGAGGGAGAGAGATGGTGGTGTGATGTGTGTAAGTTGATTAAGGGGTGTATTGGTTGCATTTCCAATCTTTGTTCCCTACTTTAATTCAAAACCATGTGATGAAAGAAATGGTTTTCTTACAATAATATAGCTGGTTTCTCAACTAAAATAATTTGATTTTGTTGAATTATTGTAGTATTGGGTATAAAAAGCTGCTAAAAATACCGAAAACGCGCGTTTTTGCGATTTTTGCGTAACGAAAGCAGTTTTCGGATTTTTATTAAGGAACTTATTAGAAATTGATATTTGTATTATTTTGGGTCATTTAAAAATTAATTCGACAGTCTAGTGGTCGGAATCGGGACCTCCTGTTAACAGTTAGTCGGTTTTGCGTACCGACTATAGTGGCGACTCAACAATTAACAAAGGCACTTATTTAGCCTTTAAGCTATAAATGTTGTCATATAGTATTGTTATTGACAAAATGACAGTACCAAAACACTATTCTGCTCCGGTAAATCAGTTAAAGTTTTACTGGCCTGAGGTGGGAAATGGAGGGTTGTCACAATTGGTTAACACTAATTCGACTCATGTAACTCGAGTCTTGTATCTCGAGCCATGTCACTCGAGTCAGGTATCTCGAGTAGTTTATTTTTCTTGAATGAATGCTTTGTTGTGCGTCACATTGACTCGAGACATGTATCTTGAGTGGAGTCAACATCCGTTTATACATGTGCTCGAGACAGGCATCTCGAGTCTTGTATCTCGAGTATTCAATATTAAAAGGTTGACTTCATTATTGACTCGAGACAGGCATCTCGAGACAGGCATCTCGAGACATGCGCTCGAGACATGTATCTCGAGTCCGCTCATCTATCTCGAGCGGTCTTTTCGACTGTCTATCTCTTTCTATTTTTTCGCTCGAGACATACGCGGTCAAATAATAGCTTGCCACGTCTTAATGTCATCATGAATCAGATATCATTTTCAATGTTCTTCTATAAATACATTGTCTCACTTCACATTTCCAATCTTTCTGGAAATTCTGTGCTCGTGCGGATCTGTTCAAGTTGCTGCTGCTAGTTCAAGATAGTGCTTTCGTGGTGTACTCTGTAGTTTGGATTAGTGTGTGTTTTGTATACGTATCCCGGGTTCTACGAAGCCTATAGGTATTCATTCGGTCATATACCGATTAGGCTAGTAGTTTAAAGTTTTTGTATAAACTCATCTTAAAACACGGGTTAACATGATTGGGACTGTATCTTTGTGATTTTAAACATATAAGTGTGAATGACCCGTTGTTCCGGATCATATGGACTTGAGACTTTGAACCTCGTATTTTCATTGTTCACTTTAAGATTGACCTTCAAATCTACAATGTATTGAACCCAATAGCAATAATGTATATAAGTCTTTCATGAGTCATTTCATAAAACATAATGGTTCAGAAGTTGTTATCAAGATTAAACGATATCTCGAATTTCACTCGAGACATAAGTCTTGAGTGTTAATTTTTGCTTTTAAAAGGGAAGGCTTATATAGATTTAACTAATTTTGGGTCTCTATATTTTTCACTGGTCGGTCTTATAGTGTATTTTTCTCAAGTCTCACACTGTGTGAATTTCTTTTTCACACTTAAACGCATTTTTCATAAATTCTAAACTTAAAAGACTATAAATCTAATGTTTTTTTATGAATTACAGCGATGGAGGATTATTTTTTCCCAGACTCGAATGATATGGCGATTTCTGACATACTCTCCGTACAATCATCTCCACGTAATCCGAATGCTGATGCGGATAGACAGTTAATTCGTCCGTCGTTATTTCTTCCATCGATCTCGAACAATGTTCCATTCAACCCACATGCGAGGATGGGAGCTCCGGTGATCACTGCTATTCTACGAAATCATCCATTGTACACCGTGCTTACCAAGATGGTTGAAGTACCTATGATTTATGTCCAATAAGTCTGGAATACTCTACAATTTCATGCTGATCCGGATAATCATCACTTTACTACTAAGTTGGATCACTACACTATCAGCTTTGGAGTCAACAGATTTCGTCGTCTATTGGGATTTCCGGAAGCGACTAGTCGACCAAATGCTAATCAGTTTGAACCATTTGCATCGTTGGCAGTTGCAATGGCCGGTGTAGAATCTGTTGGTCACCTGGAAGCAATCAATGCACCGTCTCAATTCAACAAGTCCAACCTACCTCCAACATATAACACGTTCTTCACAATTCTAAGTAGATGTTTGACTGGAAAGCGGACGGCTCAAGACACTGCGACACAGTCGTTTCTGACTCTTTTTTATGGAGTGTTATTCAACAAGCATTATGACTATGCTTCGTTGATTTTTCACGATCTGAAGGAGCTTCTAACCAAGCGACAAAAGCATCTACCATTCCCGAGATTTCTAAGTATTCTTATAGTGAGTGCAATGCAGCGTAATCCAGATATTCCGCGCCGATCAGATGCAGAGAAGGTCAAGATCCATGATATGCAGTCTATTCGATATCCGAAGCAGGAGTATGCTCCGGAGGTTCCTTTATTTTCGGAACTTTTGGATTATGCTGATCAGAATGTGGCGTGTGTGATAGAATATAGGACTAGCTTTGCACCTATGGTCCAACCAGAACCGGAGGGACCTACCCAAGGTGTTATCCCTAGAAGTGAGGGTATAGTTCGTAGGGACCAACGATCACGGGATCTTGGTCAGGGTGTGATGAGGGAAAATACCGAGAGGGGTGCAGGTGGGGCCCATTCTGATCAGCTAGCTCATTCATCCACTGTCGATGTCGCTGCTCAAATTGGTCAAATCAGTTCTGAGATACGGATGGATGATGTCTTTGCGGCTATAGAAGATGATCAAGGTGCAAGTTCACATGCTCAACAACAGTTGGCTGAAGCTTCTATGCCAGAATTTGTTTTATCTCCACTTCATGAGACATTCTTGGATACTGAAGAAGTGGCGGAGTCATTGTTGGACTTAACACAACCAGATGATGCTATTCCTGACGTTCAGTTTTATTCTCCGAGTGAGATGGCACAACGACTCAACCGACTAATGGGACATGATTCCTCATCTGAGGAAAGTTCAGCTGCTAGTGATGATCAGTTTATGGATGAGAATGTAGATACTCAAGCACCTACGGAAGAACTTCCAGGGTCCGATGATGATGTTGATGATGATGATATGCCTGATCAAGGCTCGAGTCGTTTGTTGACTCAAGGTGAAATAAGGACGGATGAGGGAGAATTAGTTGAAAATTCGGATGAGAGGTTGAGTGTTGGGGAAGCAGAAAAACATGGTGAGTGTGAGACAGGGGCTAGAAAAGAAGTACAAACCCCTCCCCAAGCCGAGTCTAGCTGGGTAGCCACAACTTCTAGGGGTGAGCATATGTTGCCACCACCTATTGAACAAGACATGAGATCCCCACTCATGCAATGCACAACCCAACCAAGCCACTCTACCGTTTCTCAACAAATGGTAGTTTCATCTTCCCACGGGGATTTATCACAACTTGTACCTATTCCTCAGTTGGAGGTTGGTGGTACCGACACAGTGAGGCAGCTGCCCCCGCCCACGACTTCACTTGTTCACATATCGAGTCTAGATCCACTTGTAACGAATACATCTCTTTCTTTGACTAGGACACAGGTGTAAACCACCTTTGTAGGAGGCTTCAGTAGCCCTGCCGGAACCACCGTAGTGAGTTCTGCATTTGTTGCGGGCTTGCCAGGATCGGAGGGAAATCCCATCAGTGCTAACATCACGCCAACGCTGAACATGGGT
This sequence comes from Centaurea solstitialis, assembly GCA_030169165.1. Classification (NCBI taxonomy): domain Eukaryota; kingdom Viridiplantae; phylum Streptophyta; class Magnoliopsida; order Asterales; family Asteraceae; genus Centaurea; species Centaurea solstitialis. The sequence goes on along the minus strand of CM058042.1, from coordinate 54,237,650 downwards.
TCCTTGAGTTCCACTCTTGGATCAACGAGAAGTCTCAGTGACCACGGTGTTAGTTTACCCGCATCCACTATTATCACGGAGCTAAGGCAGCAGTCTACCATTTTGGGTTCTTCCTCAACACCCATTGGTAGTTTCTCATCTGCTTCAATTCCAGGTTCCACATCTTCCACAGTGCCTGTATCATCCGCATCGTCTGCACCATCGTCTTCTGTACCGCCTCCGACTGGCACGGATTCAACTCCAAATGTTGATCTCTCTCGTATTCATGCTGTAGCAACTGCAAACCAACTGATTACACGTTCCATGTATCGGGCAAACAATGAACAGATGGCGAATGTTATTCAACGGCAAACGGCCCGAATTTCAGCCTTGGAGAAGCAAGTAGCACTGTTAGCTAAAGGCAAAGATCCGATGCCTGATCCTCCATCACAGCCTTCTCAATCAGCGGCTGATTCTCTTACTATTCCGGAGTTAAAGGGGTTGTTGTTCTCTAAACTCTTGGAGTCGGGTTCAGCTGAAGATCGTGATATTGTGGGTGTCCAACAACAACAAACAGTCTTGCAACAACGTGCCATTCAAGAACAAAGGTCTCAGGCTCACTTGGTCACACACACCGAATTTCAGCAGTTTCAGACGACTCTTGATGCTTCTCTAACCAAGACCTTCACAGAAATCAACAAGATGTTTACCGAGGGGATATCTCAATTGTCTGATCGGATTCGGGGGATTGAAGAAACTTGTCAAGTAGCTGCTAGACGGCCAACCAGAAGGCATGATGATCATGATCATCATGATCATCATGAGGGGGAGAGAAAGCGTAGAAGGTTGGAAGGAGAGCCGTCTAGGGAACCGACCTCTTCTAGAGTACAAGTTGTTGATCGTTTTGAAGAGAGACAACCGAGAGAAAAGCAACCGGCACGACATAGAGATGCGATTGTTCTGACTGGAGGCCAAGAGATGGATACTGAACCTGCGTTGCAGTCAACACTGGATTTTCTGAGTTCTGTACAGGAAGAGATACCGGCTGAGGGTGCAGAAGAAAGAGGAGTTAGATTCTCAGGGGCTTCTAGTTATATGTCTGAAATAGATAGAGTTCTAGCACTTCTTGAGAATGTAGCTACTGATCTCAGAGAGTACCAAGTTACAAATGAGGAGATAAATGATGCAAGGTGTGCAGAGGATGGTAAACTGAAAGATATGTTCGATGATGTACAGTTTGATTTTGAGAAGGAAGAACCAGTGGAAGATGTGGAAGGACCTTTGCTGGAAGAAGTGTTGCCACAGAATGATCTAATGCCAGTCGATCCGAAGAAAGTGGAGCTTTGGGAGAAAATGAAAGCTAGCTCTGGAAGTTTCTAAAGAAAACAGAGTGGAACAGGTTCACAAGAGTCAATGGAAAGTATCTGGAAGAGAAATACAAGAGCAGATTTTGTTATCATGAGCGGAAGCTGAGCTATGTGAAGTTGTATGGGATTGAGAACCTGAAAGAGGAGTTAAGAAGAGAGTACATTCACATGAGGAAGGTGAACAAGCAAAGAAGAGAAGTGTTAGTGTCAGACTACAAGTTTGTTGCTGTAAAGAGTTACAAGACTAACAAGCTCAGTGCCTACTTCTATCCAGTGATTGCATTTACCAGAGATGATGGGAAGGAGTATGTGATTACAGAAGCAAATTTCCAAGATGTGAGCTTTGATGTGATCTTTGGGATTTTATATGATCTCAAAGGAAAAGCCTTTAGATCAGAGGATGAGATAATTGCTCTAACAGCAATTGTCAGAGATGTCAAGGCTTCTATCTCATTGGCTCACTTGTATGATTTTCAGCTGGGATTGGAGAACTGGACGTCAAAGTTATTCTGTCACAAACCACAAAGAAGTCTGATTGGTGAAGAGAAAGACTTTGTTATGTACACGGTTTTCTATGATGCAGATGAAACCAGGATTTCATGTGTGTATCCAGATTCTCTAGGCAACAAAAAGAGAATGTATTCACATGAAGTGATGTTGTTTTGTGATGATACGTTGAAAATGGTGATGGATGGGTTGAATACAAGATTGCAAGTAGATAAGCATAATGTCCATGACATCTCAGTTGCCAACAAGGTTCTGATCAAGCATTTTGTAAAGGAGATAGATAGAAGATTGAGACTGAGAAATGACATCAGATTTGCAGAAATCAAGTTCAAGTTGAGAAAGCCTGCCGTGAAGCAATCTTAATCAAGTTGTTATTTGTTTCCTTTTGTATGTCCCTCCTTCTTTTATAAAAGGGGGAGATTGTTAGTGTTATGTTTATAATAGAAGTTGAGGGACCTTTTGTGAAAGTTTTTGTTTCTTAGGGATGAGGTATAAATACCTCATTGCCTTGTATTGTATTTGATTTTACAGATATGAATGACATATGAATTTCCACATTCTCTCTCTTCTTTCTCTTTCTACTTGATTTCATCATCTTTATGCTAGATCTAACATGATCATGCTTGAATCATGTTAGATTGATTCATCTTTACATCTAACAGATTGGATACCAAAATGCACAAAAGGAATGTGTTTTGGTATTAAAGAGAACTTCTATTTTGATGAAGATATATCAAAATAGGAGTTTATGATTGTTCTTAAAAGAAATAAGAAAAAATCATATAAACTGTTTTAACAAAAATCTAAGAAGATTTTGGGAAAACTAAGATTAAACGAAGTGATCTTAGGGTTTTTGGAAAAACGTTTATCAAAATAAGTTGTTTTAGGGAAGAAGATCAACATAGTTTGTAGAAAGAACAAAGAACATAGAGACGCTTACGATGATTCTGTTAAGAATGTGGTGAGTGTGTGTTCTTGGTGTACTTGAGAATGCAGATTCGATAGTAAAATCCTTTCTTGCTTTGAGTTCTTTGAGAAAGAAATGTGAGCGTAAAGAGTGAAATGGATTACGAATGAGGTTTTTATACCTCGTGGTAGGAGAGAGAAAATGGATGAGAGAGAAAAGAGCGGCTAATTTCAAACGTAATGATGAAAAAAGAAGTTCTACGCGCGTTCACGCGCCTGACACACGTCGTGGGGAACAGGAAACGTCCCATTACGTGTCAGTGCAGATGAAAAGTTTGTTTTATTCAAAAAGCTTAAAAACCACCTTTTCAGGGGATAATTCCATTTTGATGAAAGAAGAATTTTCTTGGAATTAGAGTACTTATCAGATAAGTACTGTTTTGGGAAAATCCTCTTATCACATTTAATGCGATAAGGTTTCAGGAACAGAGATACTTACCTGAGAATCATCAGTATTCGGATTTTGAACAAAGATTTTGTAAGTACTGAATAGAGTTATCTCCTGATGAGAGTATTATTCAGGAGTTGTTAAGAAAAGAGTGTCCTGAGAAAAGATTTTCTAAAGGACTTAACAGCTGTTTGTCCTGATAAACTTCATTCGTCAGGATTTAACATCCCAAGTTCACTGATGAGCATATTAAAACGCGTTACATCCAGTGGTTTGGTAAAGAGGTCAGCAAACTGATATTCAGTAGGGACAAAATGGAGTTCAATATCACCATTCATCACATGATCCCTGATGAAGTGATATCTCACTTCAATGTGCTTTGTCTTGGAGTGTAAGACAGGATTGTTAGCGATGGCTATCGCTGAAGTGTTGTCACAGTATATAGGAATTTTAGAAAGTTGTATGTCATAGTCCTGAAGTTGATTTCTCAGCCACAGGACTTGAACACAACAGATTCCTGCTGCAACATATTCAGCTTCAGCAGTTGATGTGGACACAGAATTCTGTTTCTTGCTAGTCCAACTCACCAACTTTCCACCAAGTAGGTGACACCCACTAGTGGTGCTTTTCCTGTTGATCTTACATCCTGCAAAGTCACTATCAGAATAAGCTGTTAGATCGAACCCTGAGTCCTTGGAGTACCAAAGACCCAGATTAGGAGTTCCCTTCAGATATCTGAAAATTCGCTTTACAGCGGTCAGATGGGATTCTTTGGGTTCAGCCTGATAACGAGCACGTAACATGTAGAATACATGATATCAGGGCGACTCGCTGTGAGATACAGCAGTGAGCCAATCATTCCTCTATAGAGAGTCACATCAACAGGTTTCCCTTTGGAATCCTTGTCAAGTGATAGAGGAGGAGCCATTGGAGTCTTCATCGGTGTACATGATGTGAGATCAAATTTCTTCAGCATCTCATGTACATATTTACCTTGATTGATAAAGATTCCTTTTTCATATTGCTTGATCTGAAGTCCTAAAAAGAATGTTACTTCACCCATCATAGACATTTTATATTCAGATTTCATGAGCAACTCAAACTTTTCGCAGAGTTTGGGATTGGTTGATCCAAAGACAATGTCATCGACATATATCTGGACAAGAAGGATATGCTTAGGATATTTCTTAAGAAATAAAGTGCTATCGATCTTACCACGAACAAAACCTTTAGAGAGAAGAAAGGTTGAGAGGGTATCATACCAGGCACGAGGAGCCTGTTTTAACCCATAGAGAGCCTTGTTTAACTTGTAGACGTGATCAGGGAACTTAGGATCTACAAAGCGAGGAGGCTGAGCCACATAGACTTCTTCATTAAGTTTTCCATTTAGAAAGGCATTTTTGATGTCCATCTGAAAAACCTTGAAGTTCATATGTGCTGCAAAGGCCAGGAAAAGTCGAATTGCTTCGAGCCTAGCAACAGGAGCAAAAGTTTCATCGTAATCAATGCCCTCTTCCTGCCTGTATCCCTGAGCCACAAGGCGAGCCTTGTTTCGAATAATCGTACCAATCTCATCAAGCTTATTCCTGAAGATCCACTTGGATCCTATGATTGTACGTTTTCGAGGCCTAGGGACGAGAAGCCAGACATTGTTTCTGATGAACTCTGCTAGCTCTTCCTGCATGGCTGAGACCCAGGCAGGATCACGCAAGGCATCATCTATTTCTTTAGGTTCATTTTCAGAGATGAAATTAACATAAAGATAGATGTTACCAGATTGGCGTCGAGTTTTAACACCAGAGGAAGGATTACCGAGGACTTGATCAATTGGATGATCTTTGGTCCAGCGAAGAGCAGGTGCTTGATACACTTGTCCTGAAGTAGAGGCTTCATTCACTGACGGATCAGGAAGAAGATTAGTAGTAGCAGGTTCACTAACAATGGTTTGAGAAAAGTCTTCACTGTTAGTGGGCTGATCAGGTTCAGGTGGTGTGACTTGGGTGATAGGGGTGGCATTTATTATTGGAGGTAAGGATATTTGAGTGGGTGGAGTAGGAGGATCTTCTTCAAAACCATCAGGAAGGTCTTGAGGAGATGGATCAGTAGTAGGAATATCAGGGACTTGAAAGAAGGAGTCAGCCCACTGATTTATTTCAGAATTATCATGAGGGTGAGGAAAGGTAGTACCCGATTCATCAAATTTGACATGAATCGTTTCCTCTATGGTTTGTCTTCGTTTGTTAAACACACGGTAGGTTTTGGAGATAGAGGAGTATCCAAGGAAGATTCCATCAGCATACTTGGAATCGAACTTTCCAAGGTTATCTTTGTTGTTCAGGATGTAGCAGACACAACCAAAGATATGGAGATGTTCGATTGAAGGTTTCCTGTTACGAAAGAGTTCGTAAGGGGTTCTTCTGAAGCGCTTTACTATCAGGGATCTGTTCTGAGTATAGCAAGCAGTGTTAACTGCTTCAGCCCAGAATTGAGTGGCAAGGTTGGCTTCACTCAACATTGATCGTGCAGCTTCAATCAGGGTTCTGTTTCGTCTTTCAGCAACACCATTTTGCTGAGGAGTTCTTACAGATGAGAAGTTCTGAGAGATACCTTTCTGATCGAAGAAGGTTTCTAGGGTACTGTTTTTGAATTCAGTTCCGTGGTCACTCCTGATTGATCGAACAGTAAGGTTGTTGAGCCTTTCCATCTTCCTGACGAACAGAATGATTTCTTCAGGAGCATCACTCTTGGATCGAAGAAAGAATACCCAAGTATATCTGGAATATTCATCAACGATTACCAGAGTATATTTCTTTCCAGCGATGGATTGGACATTGACAGGTCCAAAGAAATCCATGTGGAGATGTTGTAGAGGAGAGCTGATGGAGGAAATCTGCTTGGACTTAAAGCTAGCCCTGGTTTGTTTTCCTTTCTCACATGCTGAACAAAGAGATACCTTTGTATAGCGAAAGTCAGGAAGACCAACAACAAGATTGTTGATGCAGCGTCGATTCAGCGTCTTGAAGTTGAGATGAGAAAGACGCTTGTCCATAGCCAATTTGTATTAGAGGAAGCACGAGATACAAAACAGAAGTTGTCAGTGGAAGTATTCATGTTGATGATGTAGATATCAGCATGTCTCACACCAGTGAGAATAACTTCCTTACGTCTGTTTTTGACTTTGCACTTTTTCTTTGAGAAGGAGACTTTGTGATTCTTATCACACAGTTGACTGATGCTCAGAAGATTATGCATCAGGCCTTCAACATAAGCAACTCTTTTGAACGTAGTTACTCCGTTGGTCAGTGTGCCATACCCTCGGGTTTGGCCTTTACCGTTTCCACCAAAAGTCACAGCAGGACCTCTTTCTTCACGGTAGTTAGAGAGGACATATTTAGAACCAGTCATATGTCGAGAGCATCCACTGTCCAGGTACCAGATGCCCTTGTCCTGTAAAATTTAAAGTTTAAGTTTTTCTTGGTACCCATAGAACTATGGATCCAGAATTATCAGTATGACTGGTGGAGTTAGTGACAGCCTTAACTGAGTTATCAGTTCTTGAGGCTGGAGTCTTGACTGAAGGAACAGTCTTGACAACCTTCTTTCCTTTGACTGAATTATCAGTCTTAGGAGTTTTCTTTACCTTAGCTGATTTTTCAGTTTTGGTAGCGTCAGGACACTTACTCGCAATATGGTCGTTAAATCCACAGTGATAACATTTGCGATATTGAAAGCGTTTAGTGGGGTCCAGGAAGTTTTTGAACTTCAGATGAGTAGGACCAGTACCAAGTATGCCTTTAGCATTGGACAGAGGAGGAATTGGTTTCTTCTCCAGGGTCTTTTGCTTCAGGTCAATCTTCAGTCTAGGAGCAGGACTTTGAGAAAAGGATTTTGTCCCTGAGACTAAAGGACCACCACCTAGAACGTTGTTCTTAGGTTTAGGATTCTTGGTCTTTGAAGGTGTTACAGTTTTGGATTTTTCCTTAGCTGTTTTCTTTTTGCTCTTAGGAGCACCTTCAGTGTGTGTGTTGGATGAAAAAGGGATGTTTTCAGGGGCATTAGGATCAGGGATAGAAGAAACAAGCATTCCAAATTTAAGCATGGAACGATCAGGCTTGGTACATCCACTAGTGAATCCAAGACCTTTTCTGTTTTTAACATTTCTCCCTGAGGCTAATATTTCATCAACCTTTTCAGAGGCGTCACTCCATCCTTTGATGGTGACTTTTTCAGCATTAAGTTCGGCCAAGGCTCTTTCTTTACCACCAAGAGCCTTTTCTCTTTCGATACAGAGAGTTTGATTAACAGTGACCTGATCCATATAACTTTCTTCCAGAATGGTAAGTTGTTTAATTTTTTCTTGACACTCTCTGAGTTGATCACGAAGATCAATGTTCATTTTCTCAGCAGAGGTTTTACCATTCAGGGCTTTATAGAGATCAAGGGTTACCATGTCTAGTTGAGTTAGACTTTCAAGAGGAACAACAGGAGTAGGTACCTGACTGGTAGATTCAGTCGTAGAAGTAGAAGTTTCAGGAGTTGTAGAGAAAAAGCTTCAGGAGCTTGAGTAGGAACCTCTTCAGGGACCTCCTCTATCTTAGCCATGAGAGCTAAGGTAGGTTCCTCAATAATGGCCATCAGTGCCACTTGAGTATCTTCTTCATCAGATGAGTCATCAGAGGAGACATCATCCCAGTCACAGTCCTCTGCGATAAGACCTTTACCTTTGCGCTGGAATTTCATCTTTTTGTATTTTTCCTTCAGGCGCTGGTATTTGGGGTTTTTCGAGGAAGATTTTGCAGAAGAGGGAGCAAACTGACTTTTCCTGTACCTGCAATCATTGGCAAAGTGTCCTTTGCCCTGACAGTTGTAGCAGATAGCAGTAGCCTTATCAACAGGTTCTGTTTTCGGCTTGTAAGTTAAAGTAAGAGGTTTCTTTTTATGAAAGTTGTTGGGTTTTTTTTCGGGTCGGATAAAACAGATATAAACGTATAAACGAATAAACGCAGCGGATAAAACAAAAAACCCGAACAAAGATCCAACCGTAATTTAACAGATACAAATCTATCAAGGGGGTTTTCTCGCGTTTACCTTTAGCGATCCAAACTCTTCTCCGGAAGCTAGTGAGGGATACACCGCTACTGCACCACCGTGAGACTGGCTGCTAGACCGCCTAGGATTTGATCGGAAAAACCTCCCGGTGTGGGTGTGTGTGTCAACGCCGACAAGAAAGAGAGAGAGAGAGGTTTGGGATTCTTGGCGAGAAAGTAATTATGAAATCTGTGTTATAATTCTATTACCCTAACCCTATATTTATATAGGTAATTATGGTAATCATAATAAGAATCCCAATCCATAAATAACTATCCACAATAATTTCCTTAATTAACTCAAACTTGTTAATCAAGTAATTATATTTATCTGATAAATAATAAATAAACAATTTATTATTTATTCCTTTCTCTCTATCAAATAATTAAACTTAATTAATTATTTCCACACGATAAATCCAATAGGTCTCGGGTTGGGTGTGTAGCAGTGTGACCCACTAGTGTCTTATAACATTGGACATAGTGATCCTAATTACTGTCTTGCACATAATCCTTTCAGACTCCCACTTGTGCCAGACAAGTAACTTAACTGTCACTATTAGCCTAAGGAGGTCCCTAGCCAGACACTTAGGTTAACCAGGTTATAAGATCTCTTATAGCCAGAGATACGATTCATATTTGAATTGTACACAGGTTCATTCCTTTTACACACGATATTTTAAAGTGAGTTTTGACATGGAGCTGAGATAGTTCAATCATAAACTCAAGTATTTCCTGACTCTGATCTCGATTGCCTGCAGTAACGGATCTTCCAAATAACCCACTGTTATTCTACCCGAGCGTGGCCACGCATTTCTGCCAATCTTAATCGTCAGGGGGCCCAGAAATATCTCTCCCATGTGGGAGGTGTAAATCCCATCTTGACTATCCGCATCTACAACCACGGCTTCCGCTGCATCTAGTCATACCCCTTATGACCACCCAGTTACGGTGCGGCGTTAGAGCATGCTAAGAGTACAGTAGTCCTCATGATCATAGACCAGATATCTCAGGTCAAAGGACAACCTATCATCAAGTCAATGCTTATGACAAGGGCTCCATGAAGCAGGCTTGAAACTGGTCACATCCAATACCTATTCACTCTGATAAGTATCTATGAATGTCTAACTATATCAACTGTATATTAAACACTTCATAATAGCGTTATAACCCTACTGAGATTCCCATCTCAATAAGTTGCTACGGAGATTTAGATTTTTACGAACTCGTGAAAAATCATGGATAACCTTAAATATGCGAAAAGTAATTTTCTTGAAACATCTTTAAAATAGTATCTCTTTATTTCCAACACACAGTGAAATAAACTTTCATAATGTTTCAAAAATTACATTGATAATCGATAACATAAACTAACTACTAGTATCCAGGTACTGCATTCCTATGGAACTAGTATGGCCCTCATGCTTTGTTCTAGCTAAAGGCTTTGTTAGCGGATCTGCAACGTTCTCATCCGTCGGAATCTTGCATATTCTCACATCTCCTCTTCCAATAATCTCTTGGATGAGGTGATATTTCCTGAGTACATGTCTCGACTTGTGATGTTCTCTGGGCTCCTTCGCTTGCGCTACTGCCCCAGAGTTATCACAGTAAATATCAATGGGTCTAGAGATACTGGCTACAACTCTTAGATCCGTGATAAAACTCCTGAGCCAGACAGCTTCCTTTGCCGCGTCTGATGCTGCAATGTACTCTGCCTCTGTAGTGGAATCCGCTATGGTATCTTGCTTCGAGCTCTTCCACGAGATCGCGCCTCCATTTAGGGTAAATACATATCCCGACTGTGATCTAAAATCATCTTTGTCGGTCTGAAAACTAGCGTCAGTGTAGCCTGTGACGCTAATCTCGTCTTCAGATCCTCCAAAGACCAAGAACATTTCTTTTGTGCGTCTCATGTACTTGAGAATGTTCTTGACAGCCACCCAATGGGCTTCACCTGGGTTCTGCTGGTATCTGCTCGTAACACTTATCGAGTAAGCAATATCGGGCCTTGTACATAACATGGCATACATAATTGATCCTATCGCTGAAGCATATGGGATCAATTTCATCTTGTCCTGATCTTCACTAGAAACAGGACACTGTGCTTTGCTTAGCACTATGCCATGCTGCATTGGGATAAATCCTTTCTTGGATTCGTCCATCCTGAATCGTTTCAGGATTTTGTCAATGTATGTACTCTGACTAAGCCCGATAAGCCGTCTAGATCTATTCCTATAGATCTTTATACCAAGTATATAGGCGGCTTCTCCAAGGTCTTTCATTTGGAAACACTTGCTTAACCAAGTCTTTACACTCTGTAAAGTTGGTACGTCATTTCCAATGATTAGAATATCATCTACATATAAGACCAAGAAGGTTACTATGCTCCCACTGAACTTTGTGTAAACACATGGTTCAAACTCACTCTTGGCAAAACCAAATTCTTTGATTCGCTCATCAAAGTGTAAGTTCCAACTTCTAGATGCCTGTTTTAATCCATATATGGATTTCAACAACTTGCACACTTTATTAGGATTCTTTGGATCTATGAAACCTTCCGGCTGTTCCATATAGACGTCTTCTGTTAACTTCCCGTTCAGGAAGGCCGTCTTAACATCCATCTGCCAAATCTCGTAATTGAAGTACGCTGAAATGGCCATCAAGATCCTAATAGACTTTAACATTGCTACTGGTGAAAAAGTTTCATCATAGTCAATACCATGAGTTTGCGTGAAACCTTTTGCTACCAGTCTAGCTTTAAAGGTGTGTACATTACCGTCCATGTCAGTTTTCTTCTTGAAAACCCATTTACGTCCAACAGCCCTACAGTGTTGGGGTAATTCTGTCTACTCCCATACTTGGTTGTCGTACATGGACTGCATCTCAGCCTTCATGGCCTCCTGCCATTGTTCAGACTCATTGCCTGATACAGCTTCTCCATAGGAGGTCGGTTCATTCAAGTCTCCATCATCCTGAGAGACTAAGAACCCAAGATACCTATCTGGCTCTTGCCTTATCCTAGTGGATCTGCGAAGGTCCTGTGTTTGCACCTCCTCAACCGTTTCCGGTTGAGTCTCAACATATTCTTGTTGAGCAACTGGCTCAACTATCGGTGAAGTGTCATCTTCCTCTACCTCCTGTAGATCTACATCATTCATGGTATCCTCTTGGTTGAGGAACTTATCCTCCAGAAAATCACCTCCCCGAGCTACAAAGACTTTGTTCTCGGTAGGATTGTAGAAGTAGTATCCCACAGTAGTCTTGGGATATCCTACGAAGAAGCACTTATCTGATTTGGGTTTGAGTTTTTCAGAAGTTGGTCTCTTGACATATACTTCACAACCCCAAATCATTAGAAAAGACAATTTTGGTTTCTTGCCTGTCCAAATTTCATATGGTGTCTTTTCTACCGATTTAGTTGGCACTTTGTTCAGTATGTGGGCCGCTGTTTCGAGCGCATGTCCCCAAAATGACACTGGTAGTGAGGAACGACACATCATTGATCTTACCATATCAAGCAAGGTACGGTTTCTCCTTTCTGACACACCATTCATCTGGGGTGTGTACGGAGGTGTGAGTTGTGAAACAATCCCACATTCTATCAAATGATTGTTAAATTCCTGACTCAGATATTCCCCACCTCGATCTGACCTTAGGAACTTGATCTTCTTGTCAAGTTGGTTCTGTACTTCATTCTGAAATTCCTTAAATCTTTCAAAGGCTTCAGACTTATGTCTCATCAAGTAGACATAACCATATTTACTGAAATCGTCAGTAAAAGTGATGAAGTACCGGTATCCTCCTCTAGCTTCATGACTGAAAGGACCACACACATCTGTGTGTATAATTCCCAACAAATCATTTGCCCTTTCATTATCTTTGTTGAAGGGTTGCTTTGTCATCTTGCCGGATAAACAAGATTCGCAATTGTCAAACGGTTTAAAATCGAAAGACCCAAGGAGTCCTCCTTTCTGGAGTTTCTCTATGCGTTTCTTGTTTATGTGACCTAGACGACAATGCCAGAGGTAAGTCTGATCCTCAATATCCTTGGATCGTTTACTTATATGATAGACTTCTCTATTTTCTTGTAGATTTAACACATATAGACCATTAGAGGGGGTTGCTTTGAAATAAAAGATATCATTTTTAAAGCAAGAAATAAGTTTATAATCATATTTATAGTAAAACCCTTGGTCTACAAGTAAATCGAAAGAAATAACATTTTTGATCATCCTAGGAACATAGTAACAATTTTCAAGTTCCAATACTAGACCCGAGGGTAAACTAAGACTGTAAGACCCTATAGACTCAGCTACAAGCATCTGGCCTTCGCCGACTCTTAGGTTCGAACGGTCCTTCCCCAGCATCTCCCTTCTTTTGAATCCCTGTAAATGATTACAAATGTGATTACCACTGCCTGTATCAAGTACCCATGATTCATAAGAAGTGATCAAACAGTCTATCATAAAGATACCTGGTGCATCGGGTAAACCGATGTCTAGCTGGTCGATGTCCATCGAGTGAGCACAAATATCCTTGCTACCGCATTCTGGGCAACTCAGATCTCCCAGCTCGTCAATCCAATCCGTGTCCATGAGGTCAGCAGGTGCTGTAGTTTTCGGCTCCAAACTGGCCAAAATATCCTCATGAAGCTTTGCCACGTCTCTCTTTGGTTCTCCAATGTACACACTAACTGTGTTACGTATCTCATCAGTGAGGGAGAACCACATGAGATGCACAAGTTCCTCTTGGACAACTTTGTATCCCATGCGTGACAAACTTTTAAAGAGCTTCCTCATCTCTAGGAGATGCTCTTTAACAGATTGACCTCTTTCCAGTTTCAGAGAATAGATCTCTCTCATGATCAGATACTTCCCACTCTTCTTATAGAAACCCACCTGGTTCTCTATATTCTTCACGACCTCATGGCAATATCTAACCCTCAAATCAGTAGTAAACTCGGGTGAGGTAGAAAAGGACAGAATCGACATCACATTAGATTCGTCAGCCATGAATTTGAAGTATTCAGCAAAGTCCTTTTCAGGAGCATTGCAACCGGGTCGTGAAACGGGTTTCTCTATCACATACCGCTTACCCTGTGCATCCAAGACGTTGTCAAGGTGCATTTTCCAGACTGGAAAATTTTGGCCTGTAAGCTTCCATTTCCCCATTATCAGGCGGAGAGATTCCTCAGGTGAATAAAAGATAATAGCAGACATCTACAGTCAAATATAAAATTCCGATTTAGTTATCTGATTGTATTTCTAATAAATTATTACCTTAGAACAATAATTATATTAGACTAGAATCCATATTTCACATGAATTGACAGACGGTTTGCTCACGCAAGCCAATCCATGCTATTTCTGGTAGGTAACGCCTTATACCAATCGAACCTTTAAACGAAGATACGACTTCTAGATCGTCGGGACATCGGATACTTGAATCCGTGCATATTTAGTCCCTCTAGTGTGTTTTGGCCCGGTACCACCCGGTGAGTTGTAACAACTACCAAAATAGATCGCACCATTTTGAACTGGATGTACTCTGGTCGGTACCCCCCGATATCGCAGAGTCTTTTCACCCCCTTCAGCTTGGGGTTTGAACGTGGGGCTAAAGGTTCGACTCCTTCGAGCCCCAACGTACCTTACGCCAAAGGTGTCCACAAATGGATCACACTAACTGATCTAAGATTTTCCTAAGGATTTAGCCAGTTTTTAGTTTTGAAAAAGACTAGTTCGAAAAACAAACTGTAATCGAACTCTTTAATCTGATTTCATAAAATTTTGTTTTTATCTAAGACTAAGTAATCATAATCAACCACGCAGATAAAAACAAGACAGTGTCATAGCTTTTGCCCAGATCTATTGTCAGTCTCGTGAGCCAACACGAGAACTGACGGTCCAAAATCCTATGTGACTAAACAACCACAAGGCATGAAATCTTGGTGCTCCCACTGGCTCCAACATCTCTGGTCGTGTCTCCGTGAAACTCCGTCTTTAGCTTTAACGAAACTATTTTCAATTATTACATAAAAGGGTTGCAAATGGCACGCAGGCCTCCCTTACCAAAATATATAAAGCAATAAAATAACACAATAAAGAACACAACCATAGGTCAAAGGGCTTGGCTATGACAACTAAGCAGTTTAAAGAATTAAACTAAGACAGAACTGTTTTTGATAAGACTGGTTTTTGCAATAATCCAAACTGGATTATATTAAAGTTTTAAAATACTAATTAAAACTTATCCTAATTCGAAAAAAAGTTCCTAATTCGAATTTGATAATTATCCCAAAAACAATTAAAGGATAATGATAATCCCGATCCCCAAAAATTTGATCCGTAAAACTTTAGTGATTATCGTGTCTTGACCATCATGGTTTTACCGGAACCAAAAATTATCACCGATTATATCCGCTATCGACAACCGCCGCGACGTGGTCGGCCGTCGATTGCCCGGAACCGGCACACGACGGCGACGCCAAACGAACGCCACCGCCGCTGCCCCGTAACACCATCGTCGCGAACGGCGATGACGCAAAAACGCCACCACCGCCGCCTAATCGTCGCCGGCTTGCGACGATGACGCAAACGCCACCGCCGCCGCCCCGAAAACAATCAGAAACTGCCGCCACCACCGCGGCTGCCCTAGCCGACCGGTGGTGCGGCTCTGTGGTGTTCGGACGACCACCACCACCATCGCCGATCGCGGCTTTGGTGGTTGGTGGTGTCGTGACTGAGATCGACCACCGCCACCAAATTGGTGGTGGGTGGTTTACGGTTTTGGCGAAGAACGACCACCACCGCCGTCGCCGGTCGAGGCTTCGGTGGTGTGGTGGTTTGCGATGGACACAGCCACCACCACCGTTGCCAATCGTGGCTTCGGTGGTGGCTTGCAACGAGACCCAAAAAACAGCCACCACCACCGTTGCCAATCGTGCCTTCGGTGGTGGTTCACGGCTTCGCTTCCGGTGGTCCATCGGGGATTCGTCCGGCGATCGGTTCGGTGGTTCGGTTGGTTTATCACCACCGTTCCACCGCCGATTGCCACAAGTCTCGGGATTAACCCAAAATCAAAATTTTACCGGAAAATTAGATTTTTACCAAAAACCAACTTTTATCAAAAAACTAAAACAGATCTGATAAATATACGGAAGTGGCTCTGATACCACTGTTGGGTTTTTTTCGGGTCGGATAAAACAGATATAAACGTATAAACGAATAAACGCAGCGGATAAAACAAAAAACCCGAACAAAGATCCAACCGTAATTTAACAGATACAAATCTATCAAGGGGGTTTTCTCGCGTTTACCTTTAGCGATCCAAACTCTTCTCCGGAAGCTAGTGAGGGATACACCGTTACTGCACCACCGTGAGACTGGCTGCTAGACCGCCTAGGATTTGATCGGAAAAACCTCCCGGTGTGGGTGTGTGTGTCAACGCCGACAAGAAAGAGAGAGAGAGAGAGGTTTGGGATTCTTGGCGAGAAAGTAATTATGAAATCTGTGTTATAATTCTATTACCCTAACCCTATATTTATATAGGTAATTATGGTAATCATAATAAGAATCCCAATCCATAAATAACTATCCACAATAATTTCCTTAATTAACTCAAACTTGTTAATCAAGTAATTATATTTATCTGATAAATAATAAATAAACAATTTATTATTTATTCCTTTCTCTCTATCAAATAATTAAACTTAATTAATTATTTCCACACGATAAATCCAATAGGTCTCGGGTTGGGTGTGTAGCAGTGTGACCCACTAGTGTCTTATAACATTGGACATAGTGATCCTAATTACTGTCTTGCACATAATCCTTTCAAAAGTTTCCCTTTTTGGCAAACTTTTTGAAAGATCTAGTCAGTAAAGCTAGAGATTCATTGAAATCAGAATCTTCCGACATGTCAGAGTCAGAAGATTCTATTTTAGTAATAGTCACAGAAGAAGAAGGAGTGGTGACAGGAGGAACTGAATCAAAGACCAGAGCAACAGACGTGCTTTTGGAATCTTTGGTGTCTCTTATGAGATTCTTTTTCAGTTTCTTCTGTTGTTCACGGTTTAGAAGAATACCGTACAACTCACTTAGTGTGAGTGTCTTTATGTCCTTTGACATAGTTAAGCAGGAGATGTAAATTTCCTAATGTTTAGGAAGAGCTTCCATGAACTTGGTAACCACCTCAGAGTTAGGATAGATAGTACCAATAGTCTTCAGGTCGATCAGGAGACAGTTGAATCTCTGATGTAGCTGGGAGAGAGTTTCATCCTTCTGATGAATAAAGCTTTTGTACTGGCGAACCAAGAAAATCTTTCTTGATTCCATGAGAACAGCAGTACCTTCGTATTGAACACAGAGGGTGTCCCAAATCTCTTTAGCAGAGCGAAGGTGACAGACAGAGTGGAAGACGTCATCAGGGAAGTGACATGGCAATGAGAGACCTAGCCTTAGTGTCAATGTTGACAAGGCGTCTGTCCTCATCATTCCAATCCGTCACTGGTTTAACCAGTTCCCTTGCGGGTATTCCTGGTTGGTCACCAGCAGGAGGCACAACATGGACAGGTTGTGTAGGCACATGTGGTCCATTTTCCAAGAAGTATGGAATCTGGGGATCAGAACCAGATAGGAAAAGTTCCATCCTGGTTTTCCAAAGAGAGAAGTTGTCTTTGTTAAACCTTAGAGGTTTTCCAGCAGAACCGGTATCAAAGTAGTTATCCTTAGCTTGAAGAGCCATGGATTGAGAGAGAGAGAGAGGATCACAAGATTTTTCTTAGAGAAGAAAATGAGAGCTTGTATCTGCTCTGATACCACTTGTTGGTCCCAATGAGGTGACCTTCAAGTAAGGATAGTGTATGGGATTATAGAAGGGGGGGTTGAATATAATCACACAAATTTCACTTTTCAATTCTTTGTTGTATTAACAATATGAATTTACAGATTGTTGCGGAAATAGAAAAGAATACAAGTCTAAACTAAACAATCTAAGTTCTTTCACTATGCACTAGAGTGAGAAGATAACAAAAGAAAGAAACTAGAGGGAATAAGAAGAAAGGATTAGGGTATTTTTAGGATGAAGAAGACGTATGGAGAACATCTCTTCAAGTCCTATTTATACCCAATGCATTAAATGCATACAGACTCACTTTTGTGTACGTGTCACATTCTAAGTGGTCTTATGTACTATTTACTATAAACAAATATCCTTTGCATGGTGTGCAAAAGAGGATGTGAGTAAACAGTTGCCTTGAGGTCTGATAAGTACGGAGGGAAAAGAAAAGAGACTGTCCTTATGTACTTTTGTGTCAGTAAAGGCGGATAATCCTTTTGTGCATTAGACTAAGACATTATGCTAATCCTTCAGGATCAGGATACTGATCAGTGAGTAAAGCTCTGATACTGAGGAGGATCAGAGGTCACTGTATCCTGATGCGTCTTCAGGATGTCATACGAATTCGAGCAGCCTGCTATCACTGAGTTCCGTCTTCAGATCACGAGCATGCTGGTCCTGTCATCAGCTAATTCTTCGACTTCGTTGATGGTTCTTTGAGTATGACTTTAATGTCTTCAGGAGGTCTTCACTTCGGTGGATAGGATCAGTAGACTGCAGAACAGGCTCGTTCGTCTCCTGATCCTGATCCTGATCATTATAAAAATAAGTTACAGCATAAGTAACATGGAATAACACTGAACAATCTCAGTGATAATTCCTCAAGCTATAACAGAAGAAAAAAACCTATTCACTAAGTAAAGATGCAGGATCATTATCATTTCATCAGGTCTTAGGAGAGCTGGATCAACAAAGTAGGTTCTCTATCATGCGACAGCGAATGTCCGTCTCAGATACATGATAGCTCGGTCCAGCTTCGTAAGATGCGGGGGCGTGAGCGGAGGCAGACCTTCCTAGGATTCTACTCAATCTTTCCCTGACATCTACTCTCAGCACACCGAATCCAGGAACTCCCCCATTGGAGCCCTGGGACCCCGCACCTAAAGCACTAGGGTCAGAAGGGACGTGATGCGCACCATGGGCAGGGCTCTCCGGTTCTGGAGAGTCCATTGGTGCGGCTCCTAGACCTATGGAATTCCTATAGTTGATAACACTCGCCTCCTTCTGGTTTGCCGTGTTCAGAACATGCAGAGGAATCGGCATCTCTTGAATGTCCGGGTTTGCGTCTCGTTTGTTAACCCGTTGAATCTGCCTTGGCGCGATCATGGGATTTCCTGATCGGCATCGTACCTCCGGAGTTGATCCATGTGATCTCGAACTATGAGTCCGAAGAACCTCAGCCAAGGAATGGAAGAGTGTTGGTTTCTCCCGCGGCCAATGTCGCGAGCGATGCCTATCCACAGTTGGGCCGCAATGTCGATCCTCCGGCCGTAGGCAACTGAATTAAAGATATGCCAGAACTGGGTGGTGGCCTTGTTGACTTTGCGTGTCTTTGATGAAAGACACCTGTTCATCAAGTTGAACATAGAACCTAGAGCGGTTCGAACATGGTCTGCTTGACGTCTCAAACATTCTTGACCTGTTGAGATGTCCCAAGATCATGCAGATCATTGAGAAGAGTTCGGCCTGAGATGAGTGGGTCAAATTCAGCATGACCGTCTTCCGTGCCATTCAGAAGATTGTGGAGTCTTCGAAGATCCTCCCGAGTAAAAGTGCAACTATGGTTTGGACTCCTCGGTTTTCTACGTGAGTTGTGTGCCATAATTGTTGTAAGTAGACCTCGGTTGGCTCGTACGATCTCCAGTATGATTATCTGTCCTTCAACTTGAACATTGTCGAAATCAACTTAGTCGTTGTTGAAGGTAATAGACCGCACTTCGGAAGTCGGAATCAGCTCACGATCAGCGGCGTTGTCGATCGGGGATGGTGGGTAGTTCTGCTGATCTGCCATTTCTAACAAAACAAAACGAATTTGTCGGAGTTAGAACTCACATATAACGGTTTAGAGTAAAACAAAAACCCGGGTCGGGATCCAACGAAGTCCGGGTCAGACTAAGTGGAAATCCCGGGTCGGACTTGGTCAAAGTCTGAGTCTGACTAGAACCAAAGTTCGAGTCAGAATAGGCAGGAAGGCCGAGTCAGACTTAGGCACGAAGGCCGAGTTGGCCTGGGCTAAAAGGCCGAGTCGGACTTAGGCACAAAGGCCGAGTCGGACTAGGCGACTGTCACACCCCGCTAAAGCGGAAACACGGAATGTAACAGCGCAAAGTAGCACAACTCAAAGTATAGACAATAAACCCATAGCATATCAAAATAGTTAAGTCTACACTATTACATCACGTTAAAGTCTTAAAATTATTACAAGGAAAATTAAACTACAACGGAAAGGGAATTTAGTCTTGAAATGCATGAAGGTGTAACACACGTGCATGTCGTTCTTCTTACTTTGGATCGCCTGAAAAGCATGAGAGTTAAAAAGGTCAACTATCGTCATAGTTGGTGAGTTCACGGGTTTAATAACACACATTCATATAGTTCACGTTCCAAAAATAATACCGGAGATAATAAGTTCAAGCATAAAGCTTAATAGTTGGATCATATGCGTACCCCGCAAGATCCCGGCATATGGTACTTATCATGCAATACTTACTCACATAGATTAACGAGCCACTACTAATCTCCTAATAGCATAGTTTTTGCCCCGCAATGCCATGCTTATCGCAACATGACCAACAATCGTTCCACAAAAAGTAATTAAACACCAATCGTTATCGTTACCAACCCCGTTGCAAGCGGGGTACGAAAGGTGGGGTTGCCAAACCCGATAGCGCTACCATTGATTACTCGGTCCACCGCAGTGAATTAGACTTAGTAGTGTGTACGAGGACTTGCGATAAGAAAACACCCAATTAATCTAGATAAGTATGCATACCATAGCCAAAAATCGTTCCAAAAACAAATCGTTCCACAAAATCGTTCCACAAATTCGTTCCACAAAATCGTTCCACAAATTCGTTCCACAAAATCGTTCCACAAAACGTTTCACAAATCGTTTTAAAAGTTTAATCAACCGGTAGTTTTATCATGCTTTTCACCCCAAAAATGTAAAAACGTAAAAAGGGGGCCGTGAATAACTCACCGAGTTACAAGTTCGAGAGTCCCAAATTAGCGAGGTTCCACCGAATTCCGACCTAATGATAATAAGTATTTTAATAAGTTCCTTGACCCAAATTAAGTTCCTTTAGTTGAAGTAAAATTATACGCGCGGTCGAAATGTGAGTTTTTATAACGATTAACGATAAATACGAGTTCTTACGATTATAACCGAAACGTGATAGTTGGTATATGGTTATGCATGTGTGTTTTATATTAATTCTACCTCATCTTATTCCTCATATAGTCTTTTTATGTCCAACAATTTACTCTTTATAAGAGTGTTTTAGAAAAATACAAGTTTACATAAAATAACACTTTTCAGTTTTTACCAATTCTTGACAGATTCGGAGGCTGTTTGGGACATGCATTTGGGTGTGATCCACAACTCTAAAAATCACGAAATTTTTATATGTTTTAGCCATATGAGTTTACTAATTACTGACCAAATTTCATAATTTTTGAAAAATGTTAGGGTCCTCAAACAGAAAGTTTATTAAAATAGTGACAGCAACTAGAGCTGTTGCGCAACCTTTTTGTACGGACTGTTTGAGGGTCCAAAACTTGGAATTTTTGCAAACGGCCAGTGGGGTTTGAAAGATAACTCATTGAACTTGATTTTAAAAAAAAGAATCATGTCATTTGAACAATTTATGAAAGAGTTATGGCCTCTCAAAGTCGGGTCCGAATCTGTCCAGAATCTGTTGGACAAAGCTTTTGACTAGTTGTTGTATAACACATTATTTCCTTTGTTTAACTACTCTTATGGTGATTTCTCTTTATCAAAGCTCAAAATCAGATGTGTTTGAAGGAATATCAACTTCATAAAACACATTTACACATGCATATTCATATATACCATTTTAAACATCTAGGTTATAATCATAAGCCATCAACTCACTTATTGCTTGAATTTTTGATGATCCAAGCAAAGAAAGGGTATTTGGCTATATGAAATCATCCATGCACTATGTAAGGTGATAGATGATCATAAGAAGTTAGGAATCACTAGTCATCAACTCACTTATTGCTTAGCAAAGAAAGGGTATTTGACTAGTGATTTCATCTACACCAAATATGGTGGATTGTTTGAATAAAGAGAAAGGAATACTTGAAACAAAAGGTACAAGATTATTACATGAACAAGAATTTAAAGATGAACAAGAATTATGAACAATAATCAAGAGCTTTTGAGGATCATACAAACTACCCAACTATTTGGTTGATCATAGATGTTTTCCTTGCTTAAATGCAAGATACTTCCATCTCACAACATTGGGAGATGATGATTTAGGGAAGAAGATTGATGAAGATCATCATTTTACCTTGAATGTGTTCTTGAATATGGATGAATATCTTCAAGAATTGGAGGTGTATGAAAGAAGCTAGAAAGAAAGAGTAGAGAGAAAACTCTTAGTGAGAGAATTTAGAGAGAGAGTGAGTGTTGTATAATGGAAGGATCAAAGGGAGGGGGTCTTATTTATATGGGATTGGGAGAGAAAGAGATGGTGAGGGAGAGGGGGTGTGGCCGGTTTTGGGAGAGAGAGGGGAGGGAGATGGTGGTGTGATGTTGATGTTGATTTTAGAGTGTGTAAGTGTATGATGGTTGTATTGGTTTAATAGGGAATCTTGTTTCCCACTTTAATTTTAAAACCATGTGATAAGAGAAGTGGTTTTCTTCTTTGAAAATGGCTGGTCTTTTAACACAACAAATTGGTTTTGTTGGATTTTTATAGTATTGGGTGTAAAAAGCTGCTAAAATTGGAAACCGTTACCGAAAACGCGCGATTTTGCGATTTTTGCGTAACGAAAGTAGTTTTTCGTATTTTTATTAAGGAACTTACTAGAAATTAATATTTTTAGTATTTTGGGTCAATTAGAATTTTAATTCGACGGTCTAGTGGTCGGAATCGGGACCTGCTGATAACAGTCAGTCGGTTTTGCGTACCGACTATAGTGGCGACTCAATAATCGTAAAAGGCACTTATCTAGCCTTTTCATAGTAAATGTTGTCATACAATATTGTTTTTGACAAAATGACAGTATTAAAATACTGTCCTGCTCCGGTCATTCAGTTAAAGTTTTACTGACCTGAGGTGGGAAGTGGAGGGTTGTCACAGTCTCCCCCAGTTAGAAGAATTTCGTCCCGAAATTCACTTATTGCCACTTCCACACTTAATCAGGTAAAGAGTTGAGGGTACTTCTTCCTCATGAAGTCCTCACGTTCCCAAGTGTACTCTGGTCCACGTCTGGACTTCCAATGTACCTTAACAATCGGAATCTTGCTTCTTTTGAGCTTCTTGACCTCTTTGTCAAGAATTTCTATAGGTTCCTCAACAAAGCAGAGGGTCTTGTCCACAAAGACTTCCTCTAGTGGAATAACTTGAGAGTCATCGGTTATACACTTCTTGAGATTAGACACGTGGAAAGTGTTATGAATCTCACTCATTTCCTCGGGTAGCCTAAGCTTGTAAGCAACTGGGCCGACTCTTTCGATGATTTCGAAAGGTCCAACGTACCTAGGGCTCAACTTTCCTCTTTTACCGAATCGTACTAGCCCTTTCCAAGGGGAAACTTTTAAAAGCACTCTATCTCCCACTTGGAATTCCAATGGTTTCCTACGGTTGTCAGCATAACTTTTCTGACGATCCCTAGCAGCCTTAAGCCTATCCCTAATCAAGCCAATTTTGTCAGTTGTTTCCTGGATTAACTCGGGTCCTGTCAGTTGGCTATCTCCAACTTCTACCCAGCTGAGCGGAGACCGACATTTTCGGCCGTACAAGGCTTCATAGGGGGCACATTGGATGCTAGTGTGATAACTATTGTTGTAGGAAAATTCTACCAGTGGTAAATGATCGTCCCAATTTCCTCCAAAGTCTATGACACACGCGCGCAACATATCTTCTAAGGTTTGGATGGTCCTTTCACTTTGGCCATCAGTCTGAGGATGATATGCCGTGCTCCAATCCAACTGGGATCCTAAGGATTTCTGCAGTGATTGCCAGAATCGTGATGTAAAACGGCTATCTCGATCAGAGATAATGGAGATTGGCACTCCATGACGGGTCACTATTTCTTTAATGTAGATTCGCGCAAGCTTTTCCATCTTATAGTCCTCTCGGATTGGGAGAAAATGAGCTGACTTTGTCAGACGGTCTACTATTACCCAGATCGTATCGTGCCCTTTAGCAGTTCTGGGCAATTTAGTGACTAAGTCCATAGAAATCCGTTCCCATTTCCATTCAGGGATCCCGGGTTGTTGTAATAGACCCGACGGTTTCTGATTCTCAGCTTTGACCTTGGAACAAGTCAAACATCGTCCCACATATGACGCTACATCCTTCTTCATTCCTGGCCACCAATAATATTCCTTTAAATCCTTATACATCTTATCTGCCCCTGGATGAATGGAATACCGCGACTCGTGTGCTTCCTTTAGGATTAATTCCCTCAGGTTGCCAGTCTTCGGTACCCAAACTCTCCCCTTAAAGTACCGTACGCCATCGGTCTTAAGGTCAAACCTTCCCTCTAGGTTGTGGAGAGTTTCATCCTTTAGTCTATCCTCTCGTAAGGCCTCTTCCTGAGCCTTTAGGATATCCTCTTTCAAGCTGGTGTGTACAAGCATTTCCAAGGCTCGTACTCGTAAGGGTTTCGCCCTTTCCTTACGACTTAAGGCATCGGCCACTACATTAGCCTTGCCCGGGTGATACTTGATCTCACAGTCGTAATCACTAAGTAGTTCTACCCACCTACGTTGCCTCATGTTCAACATCTTTTGGTCTAGGATGTGTTGTAGACTCTTATGGTCCGTGAACACCGTACACTTAGTTCCATACAAATAGTGTCTCCAAATCTTAAGTGCAAAGACTACTGCTCCCAATTCTAAGTCATGAGTAGTGTAGTTCTGTTCGTGGTTCTTAAGTTGTCTGGATGCATAGGCTATGACCTTATCCCTTTGCATCAGTACACATCCTAGTCCCTGTCGTGAAGCGTCACAATACACAACGAAGTCCTCTGTCCCTTGGGGTAGGGCCAGAACTGGTGCGTTGCATAGCTTTTGCTTCAGGAGTTGAAAGGCGTCCTCTTGTCGTTGACCCCAATCGAACTTCTTGTCCTTCTGAGTCAGCATTGTCAGAGGTTGTGCGATCTTCGAGAAACCTTCAATGAACCTTCTGTAGTATCCTGCCAATCCTAAAAATTGGCGGATTTCCGTTGGAGTCTTCGGGGTCTCCCATTTTGCAATGGCTTCAATCTTTGCTGGGTCCACAAGAATTCCTTCCTCTCTAACTACATGACCAAGAAAATGTACTTCCCGGATCCAAAATTCACACTTTGTGAATTTGGCGTACAATTTCTGGTCCCTAAGTAGTTCAAGTACTATCTTCAGGTGCTGCTCGTGTTCCTCTCTACTTTGAGAGTAGATGAGTATGTCATCGATAAACACGATTACAAACTTATCTAGGTATGGCCTGCAAATCCTATTCATCAGGTCCATAAACACGGCGGGGGCATTCGTGAGTCCGAAAGGCATAACCATAAACTCATAATGTCCATAGCGTGTTCTGAACGCCGTTTTAGGAACATCCTCTTCGTGGACTCTTACTTGGTGGTAGCCGGATCGGAGATCGATCTTAGAGAAGAAACTGGCACCTTGAAGTTGATCGAACAGGTCGTCAATCCTAGGGAGAGGATAACGATTCTTAATGGTCAACTTGTTCAGCTCCCTATAATCTATGCACATCCTAAGCGATCCGTCCTTCTTCTTGACAAATAATACAGGGGCTCCCCAAGGTGATGAACTCGGCTGAATAAATCCTTTATCCAGCAGTTCTTGTATTTGGTTGGACAATTCCTGCATCTCGGCTGGTGCTAGGCGGTAAGGTGCCTTAGCAACAGGAGCTGCTCCAGGAATTAGGTCGATTCGGAATTCGACTTGTCTAGTCGGGGGTAATCCGGGTAGCTCGTCCGGAAATACTTCAGGATAGCTTCGTACTACTGGAATATCCTCGAGTTTCTTCGCTTCGGGTTTCTTTCCTACCACTTGAACTAAAAATGCTATGTATCTCTTCCTTAGATAACTATGAGCCTTCATACACGAAACTATTCCTAAACTTCTGTTGGGTCTCTCCCCTTCTATCACCAGGGTTCTACCATCCGGAAGTTGTATCCTAACAGTCTTCTCATAGCATCCTATCGTTGCCCTATTTTGTGACAGCCAATCCATGCCTACGACTGCATCAAAGCTCCCTAGCTCGATTGGTATAAGGTCTATGCTAAACAACTCGTCGGCTAAACTTAACGTGCAGTTTAGAAGTACATCGTGAGCCTTAAGTTCTCGTCCATCTGCTAGTTCTATCGAATAAACCTCATCTAAGCTTTCGGAGGCTAAGGGGATTAGTGGTCTAAATCCTAGGGACACAAAGCTTCTATCAGCTCCAGAGTCAAAAATGACTGATGCATAGTGGTCGTTTATAAGAAACGTACCTGTTATCACACGGGGATCCTGACGTGCTTCTTCAGTCCCTATCACGAAAGCTCTACCTCGAGCCTGAGTTCCCTGGTTCACAGTATTGGTGCGACTACCCTGACTTCCATCCATGGTGTTTCTAGACCCCTGTCCCATCTTGGGGCACTTATTCCTGAAGTGGTTTGGGCTTCCGCACTCGAAACACTTCCTTCCTTCACTAGATACTCCTTCCCCCTTCCTACAGTATTGTGAGGAGTGCCCAAGTTGTTTACACTTCTCACAGTAAAGACAGTTTCCCCAGTGGTGACGATTGCATTTCTTGCATTCGGGGGAGGATCCCTTATAGGTTCCTTGGTCTTGTGTTTTCACCACATAGTTCTTTAGTGAGTGCGTACTTTGGCTTGACCCACTACTAGGCCTTCTTCCTGACTGTCCTTCCATCTTCCTTTTGCCTCCCATGCTACTCTTAGTTCCAGTTCCTGACCGGACTACGTCATTGGCTAAACGGTTAGCCAAGATTACAGCACTCTGGATGGTGGTTGGGTTAGCCGAGGTAACCATCCTTCGGATTTCGGGCGCTAGTCCCCAGATATACCTATCAACCCTTTTCTCCTCTGGAGTAACCATGTGTGGTACAAGTTGGGCAAGTTCATGGAAACGTGCCGTGTACTTGTCCACGTCCATGCCTTTCATGGAATGGTTCCAAAATTCAGCCTCTAGCTTTTGCAGCTCACTTTTTGGGCAGTATTCTTCTATCAGCAGTTTCTTGAAGTCTTCCCACGATAAGTTGTATGCTGCTTCCCGGCCTCGGGTTTGTACTTGGATGTTCCACCAAGTCAACGCCCTGCCTTGTAGTTGACATGCCGCATATTCCACCTTGCGGTTATCGGAGCACTTGCTTATGTGGAGTACAGACTCCATGCTATCAAACCAGGAAAGTAGTCCTACGGCCCCTTCTTTGCCGTGGAATTCCTTGGGTTTGCAAGACATAAAGGTCTTGTAAGTGCATCCCTGATTACTACTACTACCTCCTTCACCACCTTGATCTCTGCCACTCCTTCGACGGTTGTCGATACCAGCAGTCACTTGTGTGACAATATTGGGGATGGCATTTTGGACTTGTTGGGCTACGAGTTGGGCAATGTCCGGGGTTTGATTATTTGGCGTTGATCCAGTGCTTCTTGTGTTTCGAGTTGTCATAATTCTACAATGTTTAAAAGAGATGAATTGAATTAAGGTTGTATTTGAAAGAGTTTATACAATCGAGTTGGTTACGATAACAAAGATAGCATTTATTCATAGTACTTAATATCATTTCATTCCAAAATTTGGCGTTATTACGCCATTCGATTATATCCATTACATAAAACGATAGGGAAATTGGAAATACATCATAAAGGTTTACTAAAGGTTAAGAAACACAAGGATCACGAGCCCAATCATCATCATGACCGTGAAGATGGTCACTGCCCGACTCCGTAGCTCCGCCTTCCTAGCCAGACGTCCCGCTGCCACCGCCCTCTCAATGGCTCCCGTAGTACCTTGCTCTAGAAATTGGGCTAAATCGGTCAAGGCGCGCAAGGCTTGAGCTTGCCTATTCATCCTTTCTTGGAACCTTTCTATCCTATCCTCCATAACGTTCATCCTACGAGCGTCTTCGATCGAGAGTTCTAGGTTTCGTGGAATTGGAACTCCCGGAAGGATGTGGGAGGGTCCGGCGTAGGGGTCACGAGGGATGGCGACACCACTACGTATGGGAGGAAGAACTCGTTTCCTAGCGGTTTCCCTAGTGCGTGGCCTAGGGGGTACCGGTTCGGGTGCAGGCTTTCCGGATGGAGGTTGAGGTTCAATAATCACGGGGGGATTTGGGTTCGAGTCATCAGAGGCATCTTCACTTGCCGCTTCCATGTCCGACCCCGAGTTTTCCGAGGGGTCCTCCTCTTCTTCGGAGATCCATCCGCCGTTCGATGTCATGGTGACTGAAGTGTTTATATTTAATTATTAATAACGAGTTCAATAGTGACTTCCTATTATTATCGCAATAGTGCATTTACGCGATAGTGTATTAACGCAATAGTGTAAGAACGCAATAGTGTCGTTCTATCTAGTCCGAGTATCGTGGTCACTCATGCAATATGCCATGCAAGAAAAGTTTTCGTTTTTCACACTTCCATCGTAACTCTCCCCTAGCTTCGCATTATTGCCTCTTAACTAAACATAGTTGGCCAGGCTTTGTTTAATTAAGACCCAATGAAGCGACTCTCGGGTTCGTCACTTTAGAAGCGTGCAAAAATAAATTTTCGAAAAAGTCCATCTTTCCGTTGTTATATTTTGATGGCTATAGTACTCGATCTTCTTTTCAGAAAATCATTATTCTCTATAGCCTTGGCTCTGATACCAAGTCTGTCACACCCCGCTAAAGCGGAAACACGGAATGTAACAGCGCAAAGTAGCACAACTCAAAGTATAGACAATAAACCCATAGCATATCAAAATAGTTAAGTCTACACTATTACATCACGTTAAAGTCTTAAAATTATTACAAGGAAAATTAAACTACAACGGAAAGGGAATTTAGTCTTGAAATGCATGAAGGTGTAACACACGTGCATGTCGTTCTTCTTACTTTGGATCGCCTGAAAAGCATGAGAGTTAAAAAGGTCAACTATCGTCATAGTTGGTGAGTTCACGGGTTTAATAACACACATTCATATAGTTCACGTTCCAAAAATAATACCGGAGATAATAAGTTCAAGCATAAAGCTTAATAGTTGGATCATATGCGTACCCCGCAAGATCCCGGCATATGGTACTTATCATGCAATACTTACTCACATAGATTAACGAGCCACTACTAATCTCCTAATAGCATAGTTTTTGCCCCGCAATGCCATGCTTATCGCAACATGACCAACAATCGTTCCACAAAAAGTAATTAAACACCAATCGTTATCGTTACCAACCCCGTTGCAAGCGGGGTACGAAAGGTGGGGTTGCCAAACCCGATAGCGCTACCATTGATTACTCGGTCCACCGCAGTGAATTAGACTTAGTAGTGTGTACGAGGACTTGCGATAAGAAAACACCCAATTAATCTAGATAAGTATGCATACCATAGCCAAAAATCGTTCCAAAAACAAATCGTTCCACAAAATCGTTCCACAAATTCGTTCCACAAAATCGTTCCACAAATTCGTTCCACAAAATCGTTCCACAAAACGTTTCACAAATCGTTTTAAAAGTTTAATCAACCGGTAGTTTTATCATGCTTTTCACCCCAAAAATGTAAAAACGTAAAAAGGGGGCCGTGAATAACTCACCGAGTTACAAGTTCGAGAGTCCCAAATTAGCGAGGTTCCACCGAATTCCGACCTAATGATAATAAGTATTTTAATAAGTTCCTTGACCCAAATTAAGTTCCTTTAGTTGAAGTAAAATTATACGCGCGGTCGAAATGTGAGTTTTTATAACGATTAACGATAAATACGAGTTCTTACGATTATAACCGAAACGTGATAGTTGGTATATGGTTATGCATGTGTGTTTTATATTAATTCTACCTCATCTTATTCCTCATATAGTCTTTTTATGTCCAACAATTTACTCTTTATAAGAGTGTTTTAGAAAAATACAAGTTTACATAAAATAACACTTTTCAGTTTTTACCAATTCTTGACAGATTCGGAGGCTGTTTGGGACATGCATTTGGGTGTGATCCACAACTCTAAAAATCACGAAATTTTTATATGTTTTAGCCATATGAGTTTACTAATTACTGACCAAATTTCATAATTTTTGAAAAATGTTAGGGTCCTCAAACAGAAAGTTTATTAAAATAGTGACAGCAACTAGAGCTGTTGCGCAACCTTTTTGTACGGACTGTTTGAGGGTCCAAAACTTGGAATTTTTGCAAACGGCCAGTGGGGTTTGAAAGATAACTCATTGAACTTGATTTTAAAAAAAAGAATCATGTCATTTGAACAATTTATGAAAGAGTTATGGCCTCTCAAAGTCGGGTCCGAATCTGTCCAGAATCTGTTGGACAAAGCTTTTGACTAGTTGTTGTATAACACATTATTTCCTTTGTTTAACTACTCTTATGGTGATTTCTCTTTATCAAAGCTCAAAATCAGATGTGTTTGAAGGAATATCAACTTCATAAAACACATTTACACATGCATATTCATATATACCATTTTAAACATCTAGGTTATAATCATAAGCCATCAACTCACTTATTGCTTGAATTTTTGATGATCCAAGCAAAGAAAGGGTATTTGGCTATATGAAATCATCCATGCACTATGTAAGGTGATAGATGATCATAAGAAGTTAGGAATCACTAGTCATCAACTCACTTATTGCTTAGCAAAGAAAGGGTATTTGACTAGTGATTTCATCTACACCAAATATGGTGGATTGTTTGAATAAAGAGAAAGGAATACTTGAAACAAAAGGTACAAGATTATTACATGAACAAGAATTTAAAGATGAACAAGAATTATGAACAATAATCAAGAGCTTTTGAGGATCATACAAACTACCCAACTATTTGGTTGATCATAGATGTTTTCCTTGCTTAAATGCAAGATACTTCCATCTCACAACATTGGGAGATGATGATTTAGGGAAGAAGATTGATGAAGATCATCATTTTACCTTGAATGTGTTCTTGAATATGGATGAATATCTTCAAGAATTGGAGGTGTATGAAAGAAGCTAGAAAGAAAGAGTAGAGAGAAAACTCTTAGTGAGAGAATTTAGAGAGAGAGTGAGTGTTGTATAATGGAAGGATCAAAGGGAGGGGGTCTTATTTATATGGGATTGGGAGAGAAAGAGATGGTGAGGGAGAGGGGGTGGTGGCCGGTTTTGGGAGAGAGAGGGGAGGGAGATGGTGGTGTGATGTTGATGTTGATTTTAGAGTGTGTAAGTGTATGATGGTTGTATTGGTTTAATAGGGAATCTTGTTTCCCACTTTAATTTTAAAACCATGTGATAAGAGAAGTGGTTTTCTTCTTTGAAAATGGCTGGTCTTTTAACACAACAAATTGGTTTTGTTGGATTTTTATAGTATTGGGTGTAAAAAGCTGCTAAAATTGGAAACCGTTACCGAAAACGCGCGATTTTGCGATTTTTGCGTAACGAAAGTAGTTTTTCGTATTTTTATTAAGGAACTTACTAGAAATTAATATTTTTAGTATTTTGGGTCAATTAGAATTTTAATTCGACGGTCTAGTGGTCGGAATCGGGACCTGCTGATAACAGTCAGTCGGTTTTGCGTACCGACTATAGTGGCGACTCAATAATCGTAAAAGGCACTTATCTAGCCTTTTCATAGTAAATGTTGTCATACAATATTGTTTTTGACAAAATGACAGTATTAAAATACTGTCCTGCTCCGGTCATTCAGTTAAAGTTTTACTGACCTGAGGTGGGAAGTGGAGGGTTGTCACAGCGACTTAAACACAAGGGAGTCCAAGTCAGACTATGGGGAGTCCGAGTCGGATTAAGGGGGTCCAAGGAGGAGGTCCTTGAACACAAAACACATAAGATGGAGTACAAATGCCGAGTCGGACTACTTGAGTAATCCGAGTCGGACTACTCGAGTAATCCGAGTCAGACGGGTGTTTGTGTTGTGATTTGAAGCAACTTTAAGCTTTATTTTATGGATATTACAAGTTGTTTCATCATTTATCTTGGATCTAGAATGGATTTTGGGTTTGGAAAGTCATCTCCCGACTCTTCAAATCTGAAATCCGACTCTAGATTTCACCCAAAGTTCGACTGGAACTTCAAAGTAGATTTTTGAAATCAGATTTGTGGTTTTTGGAATCGAACCTTTGGAATTCAGAATTGGAATTGTGGAGTTAATTTTGGAATGGAGATGTTTAATTTGGGAAATTATTAAAGTCTGAATATTTGGATTATTTGGAGTCGGACTTCTGCAATCAGTTTTATGGAAGTCAAATTTGAATATAGTCCGAATCACATGCTCATAGTCCGAGTCACGTGATTCGTTTTGGAATATCTATTTTGTTTCCCAATCACATGCAACAATCAGAATTCATTTTCTTTGGTAATCCGACTCACGTGCATCATGAAACATGGATTTGATTAATGTTTGATAGATTTGTCATATTTGGTCCTTGAAGTTTGAAGGTTGTTATAGTTCAAAGGGTGAAGTTTCACAAGTTGACGCTGCCAGCCCTTGATCTTTTAAGACTTTTTTATTTAACAACTTTGGACGATTTGTTCAAATCCAGTCCTTTCACTTCAGGTTTCGGAGTTTGGGACTATTCGACGGAATTTTTTCCCGAGTATGCTAAATTGCTCAAATTCAGTTCGGGAATTATCTTCAGATGCGCTTTTAAGTTTTTGAAGATTATATGATCAATTGAGCTTTCAAGTTTTATTCGTTTTGGGCCATGCATTATTACTGGGCTTTGAAGATTAATTTGACCCAAATGATTGATCACTTTCAGTTGCGCTCCAGATCCACCCAGATTCAAATGCATTTGATGTTTCAAAATCCCTACGCTTAAATAGCCACCATTTCTTTCCCAAATGGGTTGTAAAGATCACATCAGCCCGGTTTTAGCCCAAATTCAGTTTTCAACCATGAAAATTGAACATTTCCACAACTGTTCCAGATTAATTGATGACATGTCAGATTTGTAGCGATTTCAGAACGACGGTGATCAGATTCTGCATTTGGTCAGATTACTCAGAAACCTTACGCTCTGCAACCATTATTCTAGAGTTTTTCTTCAATGGAGTTATTCCTCTTAGGAGTAGAGTCAAAATTTTCCTTTGGATGCCACCTTCGGTGAATGGTACTATTGTTATGTATTCAATTCCTAACCATTTCACTGTCGTGGAGATTCATTTGTGATCTAGAATTTTGAGTGACAATCGTCATACATCTGACTAAGAAGACT
Source organism: Centaurea solstitialis (assembly GCA_030169165.1). NCBI lineage: Eukaryota > Viridiplantae > Streptophyta > Magnoliopsida > Asterales > Asteraceae > Centaurea > Centaurea solstitialis. The sequence continues at coordinate 54,204,843 of CM058042.1, read as the reverse complement.
AGATCTGGATCTGATTACTTGACATTTTGTAAGATTTCAGGAAATCGACTATTTTCTGAGCAGAATAGAGATCAAAGCTGAGTATCTCGTTCAGCATCTACTTCTAGTTTTTCATTCCATACGTTGTTTCGGTGATCCAAGCTTTAGTGTTTCCCAGTTGTGAGCTAATCAGATTTAGAGCTCTTTTGCTGAACTCCTACTCAACACGCGGTCAAAGACAGATCCTTTATTTTTCTTGCTGATTTGCACAGTAACTCACACATGCATCTATGTTGTTTTTCTTTGTGATCTACATAGTTTTATCTCCACTTCATGAGACATTCTTGGATACTGAAGAAGTGGCGGAGTCATTGTTGGACTTAACACAACCAGATGATGCTATTCCTGACGTTCAGTTTTATTCTCCGAGTGAGATGGCACAACGACTCAACCGACTAATGGGACATGATTCCTCATCTGAGGAAAGTTCAGCTGCTAGTGATGATCAGTTTATGGATGAGAATGTAGATACTCAAGCACCTACGGAAGAACTTCCAGGGTCCGATGATGATGTTGATGATGATGATATGCCTGATCAAGGCTCGAGTCGTTTGTTGACTCAAGGTGAAATAAGGACGGATGAGGGAGAATTAGTTGAAAATTCGGATGAGAGGTTGAGTGTTGGGGAAGCAGAAAAACATGGTGAGTGTGAGACAGGGGCTAGAAAAGAAGTACAAACCCCTCCCCAAGCCGAGTCTAGCTGGGTAGCCACAACTTCTAGGGGTGAGCATATGTTGCCACCACCTATTGAACAAGACATGAGATCCCCACTCATGCAATGCACAACCCAACCAAGCCACTCTACCGTTTCTCAACAAATGGTAGTTTCATCTTCCCACGGGGATTTATCACAACTTGTACCTATTCCTCAGTTGGAGGTTGGTGGTACCGACACAGTGAGGCAGCTGCCCCCGCCCACGACTTCACTTGTTCACATATCGAGTCTAGATCCACTTGTAACGAATACATCTCTTTCTTTGACTAGGACACAGGTGTAAACCACCTTTGTAGGAGGCTTCAGTAGCCCTGCCGGAACCACCGTAGTGAGTTCTGCATTTGTTGCGGGCTTGCCAGGATCGGAGGGAAATCCCATCAGTGCTAACATCACGCCAACGCTGAACATGGGTTCCTTGAGTTCCACTCTTGGATCAACGAGAAGTCTCAGTGACCACGGTGTTAGTTTACCCGCATCCACTATTATCACGGAGCTAAGGCAGCAGTCTACCATTTTGGGTTCTTCCTCAACACCCATTGGTAGTTTCTCATCTGCTTCAATTCCAGCTTCCACATCTTCCACAGTGCCTGTATCATCCGCATCGTCTGCACCATCGTCTTTCTTTACCGCCTCCGACTGGCACGGATTCAACTCCAGATGTTGATCTCTCTCGTATTCATGCTGTAGCAACTGCAAACCAACTGATTACACGTTCCATGTATCGGGCAAACAATGAACAGATGGCGAATGTTATTCAACGGCAAACGGCCCGAATTTCAGCCTTGGAGAAGCAAGTAGCACTGTTAGCTAAAGGCAAAGATCCGATGCCTGATCCTCCATCACAGCCTTCTCAATCAGCGGTTGATTCTCTTACTATTCCGGAGTTAAAGGGGTTGTTGTTCTCTAAACTCTTGGAGTCGGGTTCAGCTGAAGATCGTGATCTTGTGGGTGTCCTACAACAACAAACAGTCTTGCAACAACGTGCCATTCAAGAACAAAAGTCTCAGGCTCACTTGGTCACACACACCGAATTTCAGCAGTTTCAGACGACTCTTGATGCTTCTCTAACCAAGACCTTCACAGAAATCAACAAGATGTTTACCGAGGGGTTATCTCAATTGTCTGATCGGATTCGGGGGATTGAAGAAACTTGTCAAGTAGCTGCTAGACGGCCAACCAGAAGGCATGATGATCATGATCATCATGAGGGGGAGAGAAAGCGTAGAAGGTTGGAAGGAGAGCCGTCTAGGGAACCGACCTCTTCTAGAGTACAAGTTGTTGATCGTTTTGAAGAGAGACAACCGAGAGAAAAGCAACCGGCACGACATAGAGATGCGATTGTTCTGACTGGAGGCCAAGAGATGGATACTGAACCTGCGTTGCAGTCAACACTGGATTTTCTGAGTTCTGTACAGGAAGAGATACCGGCTGAGGGTGCAGAAGAAAGAGGAGTTAGATTCTCAGGGGCTTCTAGTTCTATGTCTGAAATAGATAGAGTTCTAGCACTTCTTGAGAATGTAGCTACTGATCTCAGAGAGTACCAAGTTACAAATGAGGAGATAAATGATGCAAGGTGTGCAGAGGATGGTAAACTGAAAGATATGTTCGATGATGTACAGTTTGATTTTGAGAAGGAAGAACCAGTGGAAGATGTGGAATGACCTTTGCTGGAAGAAGTGTTGCCACAGAATCATCTAATGCCAGTCGATCCGAAGAAAGTGGAGCTTTGGGAGAAAATGAAAGCTAGCTCTGGGAAGTTTCTAAAGAAAACAGAGTGGAACAGGTTCACAAGAGCCAATGGAAAGTATCTGGAAGAGAAATACAAGAGCAGATTTTGTTATCATGAGCGGAAGCTGAGCTATGTGAAGTTGTATGGGATTGAGAACCTGAAAGAGGAGTTAAGAAGAGAGTACATTCACATGAGGAAGGTGAACAAGCAAAGAAGAGAAGTGTTAGTGTCAGACTACAAGTTTGTTGCTGTAAAGAGTTACAAGACTAACAAGCTCAGTGCCTACTTCTATCCAGTGCTTGCATTTACCAGAGATGATGGGAAGGAGTATGTGATTACAGAAGCAAATTTCCAAGATGTGAGCTTTGATGTGATCTTTGGGATTTTATATGATCTCAAAGGAAAAGCCTTTAGGTCAGAGGAGGAGATAATTGCTGTAACAGCAATTGTCAGACATGTCAACGCTTCTATCTCATTGGCTCACTTGTATGATTTTCAGCTGGGATTGGAGAACTGGACGTCAAAGTTATTCTGTCACAAACCACAAAGAAGTCTGATTGGTGAAGAGAAAGACTTTGTTATGTACACGGTTTTCTATGATGCAGATGAAACCAGGATTTCATGTGTGTATCCAGATTCTCTAGGCAACAAAAAGAGAATGTATTCACATGAAGTGATGTTGTTTTGTGATGATACGTTGAAAATGGTGATGGATGGGTTGAATACAAGATTGCAAATGGATAAGCATAATGTCCATGACATCTCAGCTGCCAACAAGGTTCTGATCAAGCATTTTGTAAAGGAGATAGATAGAAGATTGAGACTGAGAAATGACATCAGATTTGCAGAAATCAAGTTCAAGTTGAGAAAGCCTGCCGTGAAGCAATCTTAATCAAGTTGTTATTTGTTTCCTTTTGTATGTCCCTCCTTCTTTTATAAAAGGGGGAGATTGTTAGTGTTATGTTTATAATAGAAGTTGAGGGACCTTTTGTGAAAGTTTTTGTTTCTTAGGGATGAGGTATAAATACCTCATTGCCTTGTATTGTATTTGATTTTACAGATATGAATGACATATGAATTTCCACATTCTCTCTCTTCTTTCTCTTTCTACTTGATTTCATCATCTTTATGCTAGATCTAACATGATCATGCTTAGATCATGTTAGATTGATTCATCTTTACATCTAACAGATTGGATACCAAAATGCACAAAAGGAATGTGTTTTGGTATTAAAGAGAACTTCTATTTTGATGAAGATATATCAAAATAGGAGTTTATGATTGTTCTTAAAAGAAATAAGAAAAAATCATATAAACTGTTTTAACAAAAATCTAAGAAGATTTTGGGAAAACTAAGATTAAACGAAGTGATCTTAGGGTTTTTGGAAAAACGTTTATCAAAATAAGTTGTTTTAGGGAAGAAGATCAACATAGTTTGTAGAAAGAACAAAGAACATAGAGACACTTACGATGATTCTGTTAAGAATGTGGTGAGTGTGTGTTCTTGGTGTTCTTGAGAATGCAGATTCGATAGTAAAATCCTTTCTTGCTTTGAGTTCTTTGAGAGAGAAATGTGAGCGTAAAGAGTGAAATGGATTACGAATGAGGTTTTTATACCTCGTGGTAGGAGAGAGAAAATGGATGAGAGAGAAAAGAGCGGCTAATTTCAAACGTAATGATGAAAAAAGAAGTTCTACGCGCGTTCACGCGCCTGATACACGTCGTGGGGAACAGGAAACGTCCCATTACGTGTCAGTGCAGATGAAAAGTTTGTTTTATTCAAAAAGCTTAAAAACCACCTTTTCAGGGGATAATTCCATTTTGATGAAAGAAGAATTTTCTTGGAATTAGAGTACTTATCAGATAAGTACTGTTCTGGGAAAATCCTCTTATCACATTTAATGCGATAAGGTTTCAGGAACAGAGATACTTACCTGAGAATCATCAGTATTCGGATTTTGAACAAAGATTTTGTAAGTACTGAATAGAGTTATCTCCTGATGAGAGTATTATTCAGGAGTTGTTAAGAAAAGAGTGTCCTGAGAAAAGATTTTCTAAAGGACTTAACAACTGTTTGTCCTGATAAACTTCATTCGTCAGGATTTAACATCCCAAGTTCACTGATGAGCATATTAAAACGCGTTACATCCAGTGGTTTGGTAAAGAGGTCAGCAAGCTGATATTCAGTAGGGACAAAATGGAGTTCAATATCACCATTCATCACATGATCCCTGATGAAGTGATATCTCACTTCAATGTGCTTTGTCTTGGAGTGTAAGACAGGATTGTTAGCGATGGCTATCGCTGAAGTGTTGTCACAGTATATAGGAATTTTAGAAAGTTGTATGTCATAGTCCTGAAGTTGATTTCTCAGCCACAGGACTTGAGCACAACAGATTCATGCTGCAACATATTCAGCTTCAGCAGTTGATGTGGACACAGAATTCTGTTTCTTGCTAGTCCAACTCACCAACTTTCCACCAAGTAGGTGACACCCACTAGTGGTGCTTTTCCTGTCGATCTTACATCCTGCAAAGTCACTATCAGAATAAGCTGTTAGATCGAACCCTGAGTCCTTGGAGTACCAAAGACCCAGATTAGGAGTTCCCTTCAGATATCTGAAAATTCGCTTTACAGCGGTCAGATGGGATTCTTTGGGTTCAGCCTGATAACGAGCACGTAAACATGTAGAATACATGATATCAGGGCGACTCGCTGTGAGATACAGCAGTGAGCCAATCATTCCTCTATAGAGAGTCACATCAACAGGTTTCCCTTTGGAATCCTTGTCAAGTGATAGAGGAGGAGCCATTGGAGTCTTCATCGGTGTACATGATGTGAGATCAAATTTCTTCAGCATCTCATGTACATATTTACCTTGATTGATAAAGATTCCTTTTTCATATTGCTTGATCTGAAGTCCTAAAAAGAATGTTAGTTCACCCATCATAGACATTTTATATTCAGATTTCATGAGCAACTCAAACTTTTCGCAGAGTTTGGGATTGGTTGATCCAAAGATAATGTCATCGACATATATCTGGACAAGAAGGATATGCTTAGGATATTTCTTAAGAAATAAAGTGCTATCGATCTTACCACGAACAAAACCTTTAGAGAGAAGAAAGGTTGAGAGGGTATCATACCAGGCACGAGGAGCCTGTTTTAACCCATAGAGAGCCTTGTTTAACTTGTAGACGTGATCAGGGAACTTAGGATCTACAAAGCGAGGAGGCTGAGCCACATAGACTTCTTCATTAAGTTTTCCATTTAGAAAGGCATTTTTTATGTCCATCTGAAAAACCTTGAAGTTCATATGTGCTGCAAAGGCCAGGAAAAGTCGAATTGCTTCGAGCCTAGCAACAGGAGCAAAAGTTTCATCGTAATCAATGCCCTCTTCCTGCCTGTATCCCTGAGCCACAAGGCGAGCCTTGTTTCGAATAATCGTACCAATCTCATCAAGCTTATTCCTGAAGATCCACTTAGATCCTATGATTGTACGTTTTCGAGGCCTAGGGACGAGAAGCCAGACATTGTTTCTGATGAACTCTGCTAGCTCTTCCTGCATGGCTGAGACCCAGGCAGGATCACGCAAGGCATCATCTATTTCTTTAGGTTCATTTTCAGAGATGAAATTAACATAAAGATAGATGTTACCAGATTGGCGTCGAGTTTTAACACCAGAGGAAGGATTACCGAGGACTTGATAAATTGGATGATCTTTGGTCCAGCGAAGAGCAGGTGCTTGATACACTTGTCCTGAAGTAGAGGCTTCATTCACTGACGCATCAGGAAGAAGATTAGTAGTAGCAGGTTCACTAACAATGGTTTGAGAAAAGTCTTCACTGTTAGTGGGCTGATCAGGTTCAGGTGGTGTGACTTGGGTGATAGGGGTGGCATTTATTATTGGAGGTAAGGATATTTGAGTGGGTGGAGTAGGAGGATCTTCTTCAAAACCATCAGGATGGTCTTGAGGAGATGGATCAGTAGTAGGAATATCAGGGACTTGAAAGAAGGAGTCAGCCCACTGATTTATTTCAGAATTATCATGAGGGTGAGGAAAGGTAGGACCCGATTCATCAAATTTGACATGAATCGTTTCCTCTATGGTTTGTCTTCGTTTGTTAAACACACGGTAGGTTTTGGAGATAGAGGAGTATCCAAGGAAGATTCCATCAGCAGACTTGGAATCGAACTTTCCAAGGTTATCTTTGTTGTTCAGGATGTAGCAGACACAACCAAAGATATGGAGATGTTCGATTGAAGGTTTCCTGTTACGAAAGAGTTCGTAAGGGGTTCTTCTGAAGCGCTTTACTATCAGGGATCTGTTCTGAGTATAGCAAGCAGTGTTAACTGCTTCAGCCCATAATTGAGTGGCAAGGTTGGCTTCACTCAACATTGATCGTGCAGCTTCAATCAGGGTTCTATTTCGTCTTTCAGCAACACCATTTTGCTGAGGAGTTCTTACAGATGAGAAGTTCTGAGAGATACCTTTCTGATCGAAGAAGGTTTCCAGGGTACTGTTTTTGAATTCAGTTCCGTGGTCACTCCTGATTGATCGAACAGTAAGGTTGTTGAGCCTTTCCATCTTCCTGACGAACAGAATGATTTCTTCAGGAGCATCACTCTTGGATCGAAGAAAGAATACCCAAGTATATCTGGAATATTCATCAACGATTACCAGAGTATATTTTTTCCAGCAATGGATTGGACATTGACAGGTCCAAAGAAATCCATGTGGAGAAGTTGTAGAGGAGAGCTGATGGAGGAAATCTGCTTGGACTTAAAGCTAGCCCTGGTTTGTTTTCCTTTCTCACATGCTGAACAAAGAGATACCTTTGTATAGCGAAAGTCAGGAAGACCAACAACAAGATTGTTGATGCAGCGTCGATTCAGCGTCTTGAAGTTGAGATGAGAAAGACGCTTGTCCATAGCCAATTTGTATCAGAGGAAGCACGAGATACAAAACAGAAGTTGTCAGTGGAAGTATTCATGTTGATGATGTAGATATCAGCATGTCTCACACCAGTGAGAATAACTTCCTTACGTCTGTTTTTGACTTTGCACTTTTTCTTTGAGAAGGAGACTTTGTGATTCTTATCACACAGTTGACTGATGCTCAGAAGATTATGCATCAGGCCTTCAACATAAGCAACTCTTTTGAACGTAGTTACTCCGTTGGTCAGTGTGCCATACCCTCGGGTTTGGCCTTTACCGTTTCCACCAAAAGTCACAGCAGGACCTCTTTCTTCACGGTAGTTAGAGAGGACAGATTTAGAACCAGTCATATGTCGAGAGCATCCACTGTCCAGGTACCAGATGCCCTTGTCCTGTAAAATTTAAAGTTTAAGTTTTTCTTGGTACCCATAGAACTATGGATCCAGAATTATCAGTAGGACTGGTGGTGTTGGTCCCAAGTAGGTGACCTTCAAGTAAGGATAGTGTTTGGGATTATAGAAGGGGGGGTTGAATATAATCACACAAATTTCTCACTTTTAAATTCTTGTTTTATAAACAATATGAATTTACAGATTGTTGCGGAAATAGAAAAGACAATTAGTCTAAACTAAACAATCTAAGTTCTTTCACTATGCACTAAGTGAGAAGAGAATAAAGAAAGAAGATAGAGGGATAAAGAGAGAAAGGACTTGAGTAGAATTAGGATGAAGAAGAAGTATGGAGAACATCTCTTCACGTCCTATTTATACTCCATGCATTAAATGCATGCAGACCTACTATTGTGACGTGTCACAATGTGAATGGTCTGTTGTACTATTTACTATAAACAAATACTCTTTGCATGGTGTGCAAAAGAGGATGTTTGTAAACAGTTGCCTTATGGTCTGATAAGTACGGAGGGAACAGTAAAGTAACTGCCCTTATGTACTATTGTGTCAGAAAAGGCGTGTAATCCTTTTGTGCATTAGACTAAGACATTGTTCTAATCCTTCAGGATCAGGATACTGATCAGTGACTAGAGTCCTGAAACTGGGGACGTTCAGGGTCACATGTATCCTGATGAATCTTCAGGATGTCATACGATAGTGAACAGACTGCTATCACTGAGTTCCGTCTTCAGATCACGAGCATGTTGTTCCTGTCATCAGCTATTTCTTCGACGTCGCTGATGGTTCTTTTTGTATGATCTTAATGTCTTCAGGAGGAGGTCTTCACTTCAGTGGACAGGATCAGTAGACCGCAGAACAGACTCGTTAGTCTCCTGATCCTGATCCTGATCTATAAAGTTAAGTTACAGCATAAGTAACATGGAATAACACTGAACAGACTCAGTGATAATTCCTCAAGCTATAACAGAAGTAAAAACCTATTCACTAAGTAAAGAATCAGGATCATTATCATTTCATCAGGTCTTAGGAGAGCTGGATCAACAATCTCCCCCTAAATGATAATGATAAGACAACAGAGTAATTGTCTTAATCTAGAAAGGTTAGAAATAAATCTAAGTCTAGAACTAAACAGTAGGAAATAGAACTCATAAAGGTACATGTCCCATTTACTGTTTTGAGGGATCTTTTTCAGTACTATGATGGAATGAAGTACAATGCACTGAATTGCATTCTCATTAATCTCATTAAATATTACAAGAGTAAGGAAAATACAAAAGTACATTACTGGAGTACTGAAAGAAAAAAAAAATTACAAGACAACTAGCTATCAGATTCTTCGCTAACGTACTCAGTCTTGACGCAAACAGGAACGGGAGTGTCGCTGAAGGCAAGTCTGTGATCAAGTATAGCTCTGACATTGCGAATGATCTCTTTGTTGTCTGGATTTTTCTTATCCTGTTGTGCAGTGAAGAGAACTGTCAAAAGATGTTCATAAGGCGCTAAGTGTAGCTCACTGAAGCGTTGAAAGCGTAGGATTGAGTTATGGCTAACACAAATGCCATGAACAGGTTCTCTGATTACTTGTCCTTCATAAAGGGTAATTCCTTGAGGGAATGAAAGATCAAGCATCGAGAGGTCCAGAGGTTTAACAACCATTCTGGGAAGACAGGGAGTTGGTCTTCTTGTAGAGGTGCCTGCAGATCTTCGAACAGGCTGCTGAGATGGGAGTGGAGAGTAATGGAGTAGGTCATCAGGTATTTCAGTTGTCCTTCTGATGCGAGCAATAAGTCCTTCAATGACTTCTTCTACTTCCGCCCGATAGTTCTTGTTGGCTTTGGGAAGCAGGGATCTGATTTCGTTCCACTCTGACAAGTTGTAGCGATCTAACTTGTCCAGAGTGTGCTCTACGTCCTTTACTCCAGAGCGTTTGACTGTGATCCAGGTTTTGCCAGGATTATTCTTCTTGCCTCTTGATCGGCGAAGATGGATTCCTGAGATGGCAGCACCATGCTTTCGAAGGTGTAACCGATCTCTGCACCAGTCAAGCTCAGCATTTACTTCTCCAGTCTGTATCTCAGCGTTTTTGTTGAAGACCTTCAGAACAGCCTTCTGTGCAAGGATAGGATCCGCACTTATTTCAGCATCTTGATCTACAAAATCCGATGCAAGCCTTCGAGCGGCTTGAGCAGAGAGGAAGGCTTCCTTCTGCTTCTTATTATGCTCTAGTTGAGCCTGTACAGCCTCGTTGTACTCCTCCTGCGAGAGATAGGCGAACTCAGAGTCACAAGAGGTACGAAGAGGAATTTTTACTCTTGTACTCTCGAGTCGCTCTATCACGGCGTCTAAGCGCCCATCCCTGTCAATGGCAAAGGAACTGTCAGGGTAGTTTTCACCTTCAGATCTAGGAGAGTTTGAGGGAGGTGATCTGGGTGAAGAAGCAGGGGTGGAGAAGTCATCAGAGATGAATTCATCATCTGATGAGAGGCATATGGTTTCAGGGGTGGCTCGGATTTCAGGGGTTCGGGATGAAGAGGCTTCTTGGTTGAAACGGGTTGTAGGACGGGTAGAAATGGTTTCTTGGTTAAGGGGTGTGATCCTGAAGGTCATTTTAGCTAGTTTAGCTCTGGTCTGTTCATTGGGACTGTTCTCCATTAGGCGAATAATGTCACCAGTGACAGAGCCAAAGTTGACATCTTGAGTTTCAGGATCGGCTTGGTTAAAAAGTTCAGGTTCAGGGGCAGAGGTGTGTTCAGGAGTTGGTTCAGGAGAGGGTAGTTTGGGAGGTTGATAGATAACCATTTGAAGGTTATTAGGAGGGGAGTTTTCGGGTGAGGAGTCTAGGGTGATGGTTTCAGGGGTAGGTTTAGATTTTAGGAGGGTAGAAATAGGTTGGTTATCAGAGGAAGAGGAAGAGGATGGTGGTAGAGACGTACCAGAAGCATCAGGGTTCTCCCCCTGAGGTTGTGCTTGCTCTGGAATGAGCGCAGAGTCAGTGGAGATCTTCTCGATGAAGATGTCGTCAGCATCATCATCATCTTCATCATCATCATCGTCGTCTTCATTATTCCCCCGTCTTCAGTGGTTCTCCAGTTTGTGGAGGGGGAATAGGCTGAATGGTCTCGGGGCTGTCTCTCCCCCTCAGCAGGTGCCTGCACTAAGGCAGCTGTTGTAACACTCCTCTGGAGGAGAGAGGCCATGTCACCCAGAAGCTTGCGCTGGATGAAGGACGATGTGATCAGGGACTGTAACACGTCCCTGTCCGCCGAGGTGAAGGACGGAGATGGCGCAGGAGCAGTGGTGAGGGCGTTGACAGCAGTGGAGAGCCCTTGCACCTGCTCCTGGAGGGATCGGAGAGCAGCTTCCTGAGCATCCAACCTCTGAACCACCGTTGTTTGAAAGGTGGTGAGAGAGTTGGTGCTGTTGATGATATCGGTGGAGAGCGCAGGGAGTGCCGTGGCCTTCAGGTCATCAATTGATGCCTGAAGATTGGTGGAGGAGGAGGCAACTTGAGACACCTTGTCATGGATATTATCCAGACAAGGGATGGAGAGGGTGACGGCCGTGGGCGGCGGAGTCGCGGCGACGGCGGCAGCAGTGGCACTGGCGGCGGCGGCTTCAGCAGCGGCTGCAGCAGCTTGGGCAGCAACAAGTTCCTGTTGGAGGGACTGGAGCTGTGCCGAGTGCTCGGCCTCCTTCTGCTGGAAGGCTGTGCGGGCCTCCTGCAGGGTCCTCTCAGCGGACTGCCTGCGGAGCTCAGCTGCGTTCAGCTGATGCTCGGTGTCCGTGAGGATGAAGTCGTTGAAGGGGTCATCCTGTTGAAGATGCCCTTCAGAACCTGCTCCTAAAGAACCTGTAGACATAGTAACTAAGTGAGCACTAGAAGACTCATTAGTTTTCATAGAAGAAGGAACAGTAATATGTTGCATAGAAATATTACCTGAGGCTTGGAGGGTATCAGGATGATTACCCACCAGATTCTCTGAGGGTTCGAGTTGAACCACCTCAGGTTCTTGTGTAACAGGGGCAGATGTAGAAGTATCTGCAGTGGAAGAACGTTTAGATAAAGGGGAAGGTTTATTAAAGAGCTGGGGCAAGGTAATGTAATATTTCTTACCAGCCGCCTGCGTCTTTTTTCTTTTGCGCCCTAGATTTGGCGCGCTTGGTTGGAGGAGGAGGAGTGACAGATGATGGTTGGGGGCGCTTCTGGAGCGCAGAAGATGTGGTTGCAGCTGGGGAAGTCAGTATGGGGTTAGCTACTGACATAGCATGCACAGAAGTAGAAGAGTGTGGTTTGGAAGAGATGATAGAAAACATACCTGCAGTGGGAGCGGTGGATGGTTCAGCATCCTCCTGATCCTGAGCCTGAGCAGGTTCAGGAATGACCAGGACCGCGGAGAGGGGGACGTCATCAGGATGATGAACAACCTGGTCTAGGAACCTGGGTCCCAGAGAGTAGTTGTTGGAGTTCCCAGTCTTGGGGTAGTTTTCCCCCATATGCATCTCCAGGACGGCCGAGAAGAACCTTGTGAAGGCAACGTTGGCGACCCGATTCTTGCTTCGAACCTTCCTGACCATGTCGTCCCAGATGGAGCGAGCATAGTCGAACTCGCGATTCTTGATCGCAGAGTAGACCATGTGCTGGATGACCGTCGGGAACTGCTCCGTGCTCCCTGTTTTGCCCGATAAGCACAGGCCAAACGTGTTCCATATGTAATAGAACACGGCGTTGAGTCCTGACTTATGGACAGTGGCACCGGTCTTGGGCAGCAGGACTCCTTCCTTGTTGACAGGCCATCTGTAGCCGATGGCGTCGAGGAACTCGATGATCTCGTCGGAGGTGGGGACAGGAGGGAAACGCTTCTTCTTGGGGAAGTTAAGCACGTTCCTGAGTGTTCCGAAACCGAAGGAGATGAGGTTGTCCCTGATTTGGAACTTGATCACCTCGCGCAGGACGCCCTTGGTGTTCTTCTCCTTGGTAACCGTGGCTGTAGACCACAGTTGTTGTAGCATGGGCTTGTTCGGCTTGGGGTCCAAAGTGAAAGCCGTCTTCAGAGGGCTTCGTAGCAGGAAGTCCTTGGCAGGAATTAGATATTCCTTGTTGTCGGGAATGTCAAACAGAGCAAGAACGTTGTTCTGTTTGAATTGAACGTCATGCGCAGGGATGACGATAGGTAGGCTTTCAGAGGATTGTAGTGGAGTAGCCTCAGAGGAAAGTTGAGCGTCCAGAGAAGAAGTAGTAGCAGCCATCCTGTGAGAAACATAAAAATAACATATATGGATGAATAAGAGTCCAAAATATGCATTTTTCTTCATTTTTCAATGAACACAAAGTATGTTCATAAAAATGGTGAAATCCTTTATACTTAGAGTAGATTAGATACCAAAATTCACAAAAGAAATGTGTTTTGGTATTAAAGAGAACTTCTATTTTGATGAAAAGATATCAAAATAGGAGTTTATGACTGTTTCTTAAAAGAAATAAGAAAAATCATGTTAAACAGTTTTAACAAAAATCTTTGAAGATTTTGGGAAAACTAAGATCAAACGAAGTGATCTTAGGGTTTTTGGAAAAACGTTTATCAAAATAAGTTGTTTTTAGAGAAAGAATACCAACTTAGATTGTAGAAAGAACAAAGAACAAAGGAAACTTACGTTGATCTTGTTAAAAGAAGTGGTAAGTGTGTGTTCTTGGTGTTCTTGAGGATGAAGATCCTTGCTTTTTCTTGCTTTGAATGCTTTGAAAGTATTATGTGAGCGTAAAGAGTGAAAAGGATTACGAATGAGGTTTTTATACCTCGTGGTAGGAGAGAGAAAAAGGATGAGAGAGAAAAGAGCGGTTAAATTCAAACGTTATGATGAAAAAAGAAGCTCGACGCGCGTTCACGCGCCTGACACACGTAGTGGGGAACAGGAAACGTCCCATTACGTGTCAGTGCAGATGAAAGGTTTGTTTTATTAGAAAAACTAAAAACCACCTTTTCAGGGGATGATTCCAATTTGGTGAAAGATATGATTTATGGGAATCAGAGTACTTATCAGATAAGTACTGTTTTGGGAAAATCCTCTTATCACATTTAATGCGATAAGGTTTCAGTAGCAGAGGGAAGAAATACTTACCTGAGAATCATCAGTATTCGGATATTGAACAAAGATTTTGTAAGTACTGAATAGAGTCATCCTCTGAAGAAGAGTTATTCAGGAGTTGTTAATAAAAGAGGTCCTGAGAGAATATAAGGACTTTAACAACTGTTTGTCCTGAGAACTTCTATTCTTCAGGATTTAACATCCCAAGTTCACTGAGGAGCATATTAAAACGCGTCACATCCAGTGGTTTGGTAAAGAGGTCAGCAAGCTGATATTCAGTAGGGACAAAATGGAGTTCAATATCACCATTCACCACATGATCCCTGATGAAGTGATATCTCACTTCAATGTGCTTTGTCTTAGAGTGTAAGACAGGATTGTTAGCAATGGCTATTGCTGAAGTGTTGTCACAGTAGATAGGAATTTTGGAGAGTTGTATGTCATAGTCCTGAAGTTGATTTCTCAGCCATAGGACCTGAGCACAACATATTCCTGCTGCAACATATTCAGCTTCAGCAGTTGATGTGGACACAGAGTTCTGCTTCTTGCTAGTCCAACTCACCAACTTGCCACCTAATAGGTGACAGCCACCAGTAGTGCTTTTCCTGTCGATCTTACATCCTGCTAAGTCACTATCAGAATAAGCTGTTAGATCGAACCCTGAGTCCTTGGAGTACCAAAGACCCATGTTAGGAGTTCCCTTCAGGTATCTGAAGATCCGCTTTACAGCGGTCAGATGGGATTCTTTGGGTTCAGCCTGATAACGAGCACAGAGACATGTAGAATACATGATATCAGGACGACTCGCTGTTAGATACATCAATGAGCCAATCATTCCTCTATAGAGAGTCACATCAACAGGTTTCCCTTTGGAATCCTTGTCAAGAGACAGAGGAGGAGCCATTGGAGTCTTCATCGGTGTACAGGATGTGAGATCAAATTTCTTCAGCATCTCATGTACATATTTACCTTGATTGATGAAAATTCCCTTTTCAGATTGCTTGATCTGAAGTCCTAAAAAGAATGTTAGTTCGCCCATCATAGACATTTTATATTCAGATTTCATGAGCAACTCAAACTTTTCGCAGAGTTTGGGATTTGTGGATCCAAAGATAATGTCATCGACATATATCTGGACAAGAAGGATATGCTTAGGATATTTCTTCAGAAATAAAGTGCTATCAATCTTTCCACGAACAAAACCTTTAGAGAGAAGAAAGGTTGAGAGGGTATCATACCAGGCACGAGGAGCCTGTTTTAACCCATAGAGAGCCTTGTTTAACTTGTAGACGTGATCAGGGAACTTAGGATCTACAAAGCCAGGAGGCTGAGCCACATAGACCTCTTCATTAAGTTTTCCATTCAGAAAGGCATTTTTAATGTCCATCTGATAAACTTTGAAGTTCATATGTGCTGCAAAAGCTAGGAAGAGTCGAATTGCTTCGAGCCTAGCAACAGGAGCAAAAGTTTCATCGTAATCAATGCCCTCTTCCTGCCTGTATCCCTGAGCCACAAGGCGAGCCTTGTTTCGAATGATTGTACCAATCTCATCAAGTTTATTTCGAAAAATCCACTTGGAACCAATGATTGTACGTTTTCGAGGCCTAGGGACGAGAAGCCAGACATTGTTTCTGATGAAGTCTGCTAGCTCTTCCTGCATGGCTGAGACCCAGGCAGGATCACGCAAAGCATCATCTATTTCTTTAGGTTCATTTTCAGAGATAAAATTTACATAAAGACAGACGTTACCAGCTTGACGTCTAGTTTTCACACCAGAAGAAGGGTTTCCAAGAACTTGATCAATGGGATGATCTTTGGTCCATCGGAGAGCAGGTGGTTGATACACCTGTCCTGAAGTAGATGCTTCATTGGATGATGGATCAGGAAGAAGATTTGTAGGAGAGGGTTCACTAACAGTGGTTTGAGAGAAGTCTTCACTGTTAGTAGGTTGATCAGGTTCAGGTGGTGTGATTTGAGAGAGAGGGGTGGCATTTATGAGAGGTGGAGTGGTTGTATCAGAAGGTGGTATTGGATTTTCTTCAAAACCATCAGGAAGGTCTTGAGGAGAAGGATCAGCAATAGGAGGTTCAGGGACTTGAAAGAAAGAGTCAGCCCACTGATTGATTTCAGTATTATCATTTGGGTGAGGAAAGGTAGGACCCGATTCATCAAACTTGACATGAATCGTTTCCTCAATGGTTTGTCTTCGTTTGTTGAACACACGGTAAGTTTTAGAAATGGATGAGTATCCGAGGAAAATTCCATCGTCAGATTTGGAATCAAACTTTCCAAGAAGATCTTTGTTGTTCAGGATGTAGCATACACAACCAAAGATATGGAGATGTTTTATTGAAGGTTTCCTGTTACGAAAGAGTTCGTAAGCTGTTCTTCTGAAACGCTTGACAATCAGAGATCTGTTCTGAGTGTAACAAGCAGTATTTACAGCTTCAGCCCAGAACTGAGTGGCAAGGTTGGCTTCACTCAGCATAGATCTAGCAGCTTCGATCAGCGTCCTGTTTCGTCTTTCAGCAACACCATTTTGCTGAGGAGTTCTCACAGAGGAGAAGTTTTGGGAGATACCTTTCTGTTCAAAGAAAGATTCCAGGGTACTGTTTTTGAACTCAGTCCCATGGTCACTTCTTATTGAACGAACAGTAAGGTTGTTGAGTTTTTCCATCTTCCTGACGAACAGGATGATTTCTTCAGGAGCATCACTCTTGGCACGTAGGAAGAAAACCCAAGTATATCTGGAATATTCATCTACGATCACCAGAGTATATTTCTTTCCACCAATGGATTGGACATTTACAGGTCTAAAGAGATCCATGTGGAGAAGTTGTAGAGGAGAGCTGATGGAGGAAATCTGCTTGGACTTGAAGCTAGCCCTGGTCTGTTTTCCTTTCTCACATGCTGAACAAAGAGATTCCTTTGTGTAGCGATAGTCAGGAAGACCAATGACCAGGTTGTTGATGCAGAGTTGATTCAGCGTCTTAAAGTTGAGATGAGAGAGACGCTTGTGCCAGAGCCAATTCATATCAGTGGAAGCACGTGATACGAAACAGAAGTTATCAGTGGAAGTATTCATATTGATGATGTAGATATCTGCATGTCTAACACCATTGAGAATGACTTCCTTTTTCCTGTTCTTGACTTTGCACTTTTTCTTAGAGAAAGAAACTTTGTGATTCTTATCACACAGTTGACTGATGCTCAGAAGATTATGCATCAGGCCTTCAACATAAGCAACTCTTTTGAAAGTAGTTACTCCGTTGGTCAGAGTGCCGTACCCTCGGGTTTGGCCTCTACCGTTTCCGCCAAAGGTTACAGCAGGACCTCTTTCTTCACGGTAGTTAGTGAGGACAGATTTAGAACCAGTCATGTGTCGAGAGCATCCACTGTCCAAGTACCAGATGCCCTTATCCTGAAAAATACAGAGTTTAAGTTTTCTTTGGTACCCATAGAACTATGGATCCAGAAGTATCAGTAGGACTGGTTGAATCAGTGTCAGCCTTTACTGAAGTATCAGTATGGGAGGCTGGAGTCTTGACTGAGGGAACAGTCTTGACAACCTTCTTTCCTTTGACTGATTTCTCAGTCTTGGGAATCTTCTTTACCTTAGCTGATTTTTCAGCTTTGGTAGCATCAGGACACTTACTCGCAATATGGTCATTTAATCCACAGTGATAGCATTTGCGATATTGAAAGCGTTTAGTGTGGTCCAGAAAGTTTTTGAACTTTAGGTGAGCAGGACCTGCACCAAGTATGCCTTTAGCATTGGACATTGGAGGGATTGGTTTCTTCTCCTGTGTCTTTTGCTTCAGGTCAATCTTCAGTCTAGGAGCAGGACTCTGAGAAAGAGACTTAGTTCCAGAGACTGAAGGACCACCACCCAGAACTTTGTTCTTGTGTTTAGGACCCTTGGTCTTTGAAGGTGTTTCAGTTTTGGATTTATCCTTAACTGTATTCTTTTTGCTCTTAGGAGCACCTTCAGGGTGAGTGTTAGAAGAAGAAGAAGAAGGGGTGTTTTCAGAGGCATTAGGAAGAGGAATAGAAGAAACAAATTTTCCAAATTTGAGCATGGAACTATCAGACTTAGTTTCTTCTTTCTTGTAACCACGAAAGAATCCAAGACCTCTCTTGCTTTTATCAGGCCTCCCTGAAGCTAATATTTCATCAACTTTTTCAGAGGCGTCACTCCATCCTTTGATGGTGACTTTTTCAGCATTTAATTGGGCAAGGGCCTTCTCTTTGGCAGCAAGAGCCATTTCTCTTTCAATACAAAGAGTTTTGTTTACAGTGACCTGATCCTTATAATTTTCTTCTACAATGGTAAGCTGTTTTAATTTTTCTTGACATTCTTTGAGTTGTCCTCTAAGGTCAATATTCATTTTTTCAGCAGATGTTTTACCATTAAGGGCTTTGTAAAGGTCAAGAGTGACCAGGTCTAACTGTGTTAAGCTTTCAAGAGGGATGAGAGGAATAGGTACCTGACTGGAAGAATCAGTCGCAGAGGTGGAAGCTTCAGGAGTTGTGGAAGAAGAAGCTTCAGGATCCTGAGGAGGAATCTCTTCAGGAACCTCTTCTATCTTAGCCATGAGAGCTAAGGTAGGTTCCTCAATAATGGCCATGAGAGCCACTTGAGTATCTTCCTCATCAGACGAGTCATCAGAGGAGACATCATCCCAATCGCAGTCTTCTGCGATTAAACCTTTGCCTTTACGCTGAGTTTTCATCTTTTTGTACTTTTCCTTCAGGCGTTGGTATTTGGGGTTCTTGGAAGAAGATTTTGCAGAGGAGGGAGCAAACTGACTTTTTCTGTACCTGCAATCATTAGCAAAGTGTCCTTTGCCCTGACAGTTGTAGCAGATAGCAGTAGCCTTGTCAGTAGAATCTGACTTTGGCTTGTCAGTAATAGAAAGATGTTTCTTTTTATGGAAGTTGCCCTTTTTGGCAAACTTTTTGAAGGATCTAGTTAAAAGAGCAAGAGATTCATTGAATTCAGGATCTTCTGACATGTCAGAGTCAGAAGATTCTAATTCAGTAATAGTTACTGAAGAAGAAGAAGCAGCAACAGGAGGAACTGAATCAGAAACCAATGCAACAGATGTGCTTTTGGATTCTTTAGAATCTCTTATGAGATTCTTCTTCAGTTTCTTCTGTTGTTCACGGTTCAGAAGAATACCGTACAGCTCACTTAGAGTGAGTGTCTTTATGTCCTTTGACATAGTTAAGCAGGAGGTGTAGATTTCCCAATGTTCAGGAAGAGCTTCCATGAACTTGGTAACCACCTCAGAGTTAGAGTAGGTAGTACCGATGGTCTTCAGATCAATCAGAAGACAGTTGAATCTCTGATGTAGCTGGGAGAGAGTTTCATCCTTCTGATGAATAAAGCTTTCGTACTGACGAACCAAGAAAATCTTTCTTGATTCCATGAGTACGGCAGTACCTTCATATTGAACACAGAGAGTGTCCCATATCTCCTTAGCAGAGCGAAGGTGACAGACAGAATGAAAGACGTCATCAGGGAGAGACATGGCAATGAGAGACCTAGCCTTGGTGTCAATGTTGACCAGGCGTCTATCTTCATCATTCCAGTCAGTTACGGGCTTTACCAGCTGTCTTTCAGGAACAGCAGGTTGACCAGCAGCAGCAGCAATGGGGTGGACGGTTTGTGTAGGCACATGTGGTCCGTTTTCCAGAAAATAAGGAATCTGGGGATCAGAACCAGAGAGGAAAAGTTCCATCCTGGTTTTCCAAAGAGAGAAGTTGTCTTTGTTAAACCGAGGAGGCTTTCCAGCAGAGCCGGTATCAAAGTAGTTATCCTTAGCTTGAAGAGCCATAGAATAAGAAGAGAGGATCACAAGATTTTTCTTAAGAAGAAAATGAGAGCTTGTATCTGCTCTGATACCACTTGTTGGTCCCAAGTAGGTGACCTTCAAGTAAGGATAGTGTTTGGGATTATAGAAGGGGGGGTTGAATATAATCACACAAATTTCTCACTTTTAAATTCTTGTTTTATAAACAATATGAATTTACAGATTGTTGCGGAAATAGAAAAGACAATTAGTCTAAACTAAACAATCTAAGTTCTTTCACTATGCACTAAGTGAGAAGAGAATAAAGAAAGAAGATAGAGGGATAAAGAGAGAAAGGACTTGAGTAGAATTAGGATGAAGAAGAAGTATGGAGAACATCTCTTCACGTCCTATTTATACTCCATGCATTAAATGCATGCAGACCTACTATGGTGACGTGTCACAATGTGAATGGTCTGTTGTACTATTTACTATAAACAAATACTCTTTGCATGGTGTGCAAAAGAGGATGTTTGTAAACAGTTGCCTTATGGTCTGATAAGTACGGAGGGAACAGTAAAGTAACTGCCCTTATGTACTATTGTGTCAGAAAAGGCGTGTAATCCTTTTGTGCATTAGACTAAGACATTGTTCTAATCCTTCAGGATCAGGATACTGATCAGTGACTAGAGTCCTGAAACTGGGGACGTTCAGGGTCACATGTATCCTGATGAATCTTCAGGATGTCATACGATAGTGAACAGACTGCTATCACTGAGTTCCGTCTTCAGATCACGAGCATGCTGTTCCTGTCATCAGCTATTTCTTCGACGTCGCTGATGGTTCTTTTTGTATGATCTTAATGTCTTCAGGAGGAGGTCTTCACTTCAGTGGACAGGATCAGTAGACCGCAGAACAGACTCGTTAGTCTCCTGATCCTGATCCTGATCTATAAAGTTAAGTTACAGCATAAGTAACATGGAATAACACTGAACAGACTCAGTGATAATTCCTCAAGCTATAACAGAAGTAAAAACCTATTCACTAAGTAAAGAATCAGGATCATTATCATTTCATCAGGTCTTAGGAGAGCTGGATCAACAGGTGGAGTTAGTGACAGCCTTAACTGAGTTATCAGTTCTTGAGGCTGGAGTCTTGACTGAAGGAACAGTCTTGACAACCTTCTTTCCTTTGACTGAATTATCAGTCTTAGGAGTTTTCTTTACCTTAGCTGATTTTTCAATTTTGGTAGCATCAGGACACTTACTCGCAATATGGTCGTTAAATCCACAGTGACAACATTTGCGATATTGAAAGCGTTTAGTGGGGTCCAGGAAGTTTTTGAACTTCAGATGAGTAGGACCAGTACCAAGTATGCCTTTAGCATTGGACAGAGGAGGAATTGGTTTCTTCTCCAGGGTCTTTTGCTTCAGGTCAATCTTCAGTCTAGGAGCAGGACTTTGAGAAAAGGATTTTGTCCCTGATACTGAAGGACCACCACCTAGAACGTTGTTCTTAGGTTTAGGATTCTTGGTCTTTGAAGGTGTTACAGTTTTGGATTTTTCCTTAGCTGTTTTCTTTTTGCTCTTAGGAGCACCTTCAGTGTGTGTGTTGGATGAAAAAGGGATGTTTTCAGGGGCATTAGGATCAGGGATAGAAGAAACAAGCATTCCAAATTTAAGCATGGAACGATCAGGCTTGGTACATCCACTAGTGAATCCAAGACCTTTTCTGTTTTTAACATTTCTCCCTGAGGCTAATATTTCATCAACCTTTTCAGAGGCGTCACTCCATCCTTTGATGGTGACTTTTTCAGCATTAAGTTCGGCCAAGGCTCTTTCTTTACCACCAAGAGCCTTTTCTCTTTCGATACAGAGAGTTTGATTAACAGTGACCTGATCCTTATAACTTTCTTCCAGAATGGTAAGTTGTTTAATCTTTTCTTGACACTCTCTGAGTTGATCACGAAGATCAATGTTCATTTTCTCAGCAGAGGTTTTACCATTCAGGGCTTTATAGAGATCAAGGGTTACCAGGTCTAGTTGAGTTAGACTTTCAAGAGGAACAACAGGAGTAGGTACCTGACTGGTAGATTCAGTCGTAGAAGTAGAAGTTTCAGGAGTTGTAGAGAAAAAGCTTCAGGAGCTTGAGTAGGAACCTCTTCAGGGACCTCTTCTATCTTAGCCATGAGAGCTAAGGTAGGTTCCTCAATAATGGCCATCAGTGCCACTTGAGTATCTTCTTCATCAGATGAGTCATCAGAGGAGACATCATCCAGTCGCAGTCCTCTGCGATAAGACCTTTACCTTTGCCCTGGAATTTCATCTTTTTGTATTTTTCCTTCAGGCGCTGGTATTTGGGGTTTTTCGAGGAAGATTTTGCAGAAGAGGGAGCAAACTGACTTTTCCTGTACCTGCAATCATTGGCAAAGTGTCCTTTGCCCTGACAGTGGTAGCAGATAGCAGTAGCCTTATCAATAGGTTCTGTTTTCGGCTTGTAAGTTAAAGTAAGAGGTTTCTTTTTATGAAAGTTTCCCTTTTTGGCAAACTTTTTGAAAGATCTAGTCAGTAAAGCTAGAGATTCATTGAAATCAGAATCTTCCGACATCTCAGAGTCAGAAGATTCTATTTTAGTAATAGTCACAGAAGAAGAAGGAGTGGTGACAGGAGGAACTGAATCAAAGACCAGAGCAACAGACGTGCTTTTGGAATCTTTGGTGTCTCTTATGAGATTCTTTTTCAGTTTCTTCTGTGGTTCACGGTTTAGAAGAATACCGTACAACTCACTTAGTGTGAGTGTCTTTATGTCCTTTGACATAGTTAAGCAGGAGATGTAAATTTCCTAATGTTTAGGAAGAGCTTCCATGAACTTGGTAACCACCTCAGAGTTAGGATAGATAGTACCAATAGTCTTCAGGTCGATCAGGAGACAGTTGAATCTCTGATGTAGCTGGGAGAGAGTTTCATCCTTCTGATGAATAAAGCTTTCGTACTGGCGAACCAAGAAAATCTTTCTTGATTCCATGAGAACAGCAGTACCTTCGTATTGAACACAGAGGGTGTCCCAAATCTCTTTAGCAGAGCGAAGGTGACAGACAGAGTGGAAGACGTCATCAGGGAAGTGACATGGCAATGAGAGACCTAGCCTTAGTGTCAATGTTGACAAGGCGTCTGTCCTCATCATTCCAATCCGTCACTGGTTTAACCAGTTCCCTTGCGGGTATTCCTGGTTGGTCACCAGCAGGAGGCACAACATGGACAGGTTGTGTAGGCACATGTGGTCCATTTTCCAAGAAGTATGGAATCTGGGGATCAGAACCAGATAGGAAAAGTTCCATCCTGGTTTTCCAAAGAGAGAAGTTGTCTTTGTTAAACCTTAGAGGTTTTCCAGCAGAACCGGTATCAAAGTAGTTATCCTTAGCTTGAAGAGCCATGGATTGAGAGAGAGAGAGAGAGAGGATCACAAGATTTTTCTTAGAGAAGAAAATGAGAGCTTGTATCTGCTCTGATACCACTTGTTGGTCCCAATGAGGTGACCTTCAAGTAAGGATAGTGTATGGGATTATAGAAGGGGGGGTTGAATATAATCACACAAATTTCACTTTTAAATTCTTTGTTGTATTAACAATATGAATTTACAGATTGTTGCGGAAATAGAAAAGACTACAAGTCTAAACTAAACAATCTAAGTTCTTTCACTATGCACTAGAGTGAGAAGATAAGAAAAGAAAGAAACTAGAGGGAATAAGAAAGAAAGGATTAGGGTATTTTTAGGATGAAGAAGACGTATGGAGAACATCTCTTCAAGTCCTATTTATACCCAATGCATTAAATGCATACAGACTCACTTTTGTGTACGTGTCACATTCTAAGTGGTCTTATGTACTATTTACTATAAACAAATATCCTTTGCATGGTGTGCAAAAGAGGATGTGAGTAAACAGTTGCCTTGAGGTCTGATAAGTACGGAGGGAACAGAAAAGAGACTGTCCTTATGTACTTTTGTGTCAGTAAAGGAGGATAATCCTTTTGTGCATTAGACTAAGACATTATGCTAATCCTTCAGGATCAGGATACTGATCAGTGAGGAAAGCTCTGATACTGAGGAGGATCAGAGGACACTGTATCCTGATGCGTCTTCAGGATGTCATACGAATTCGAGCAGCCTGCTATCACTGAGTTCCGTCTTCAGATCACGAGCATGCTGGTCCTGTCATCAGCTAATTCTTCGACTTCGTTGATGGTTCTTTGAGTATGACTTTAATGTCTTCAGGAGTTCTTCACTTCGGTGGATAGGATCAGTAGACTGTAGAACAGGCTCGTTCGTCTCCTGATCCGGATCCTGATCATTATAAAAATAAGTTACAGCATAAGTAACATGGAATAACACTGAACAATCTCAGTGATAATTCCTCAAGCTATAACAGAAGAAAAAAACCTATTCACTAAGTAAAGATGCAGGATCATTATCATTTCATCAGGTCTTAGGAGAGGTGGATCAACAAAGTAGGTTCTCTATCATGCGACAGCGAATGTCCGTCTCAGATACATGATAGCTCGGTCCAGCTTCGTAAGATGCGGGGGCGTGAGCGGAGGCAGACCTTCCTAGGATTCTACCCAATCTTTCCCTGACATCTACTCTCAGCACACCGAATCCAGGAACTCCCCCATTGGAGCCCTGGGACCCCGCACCTAAGGCACTAGGGTCAGAAGGGACAGGATGCGCACCATGGGCAGGGCTCTCCAGTTCTGGAGAGTCCATTGGTGCGGCTCCTAGACCTATGGAATTCCTATAGTTGATAACACTCGCCTCCTTCTGGTTTGCCGTGTTCAGAACATGCAGAGGAATCGGCATCTCTTGAATGTCCGGGTTTGCGTCTCGTTTGTTAACCCGTTGAATCTGCCTTGGCGCGATCATGGGATTTCCTGATCGGCATCGTACCTCCGGAGTTGATCCATGTGATCTCGAACTATGAGTCCGAAGAACCTCAGCCAAGGAATGGAAGAGTGTTGGTTTCTCCCGCGGCCAATGTCGCGAGCGATGCCTATCCACAGTTGGGCCGCAATGTCGATCCTCCGGCCGTAGGCAACTGAATTAAAGATATGCCAGAACTGGGTGGTGGCCTTGTTGACTTTGCGTGTCTTTGATGAAAGACACCTGTTCATCAAGTTGAACATAGAACCTAGAGCGGTTCGAACATGGTCTGCTTGACGTCTCAAACATTCTTGACCTGTTGAGATGTCCCAAGATCATGCAGATCATTGAGAAGAGTTCGGCCTGAGATGAGTGGGTCAAATTCAGCATGACCGTCTTCCGTGCCATTCAGAAGATTGTGGAGTCTTCGAAGATCCTCCCGAGTAAAAGTGCAACTATGGTTTGGACTCCTCGGTTTTCTACGTGAGTTGTGTGCCATAATTGTTGTAAGTAGACCTCGGTTGGCTCGTACGATCTCAAGTATGATTATCTGTCCTTCAACTTGAACATTGTCGAAATCAACTTAGTCGTTGTTGAAGGTAATAGACCGCACTTCGGAAGTCGGAATCAGCTCACGATCAGCGGCGTTGTCGATCGGGGATGGTGGGTAGTTCTGCTGATCTGCCATTTCTAACAAAACAAAACGAATTTGTCGGAGTTAGAACTCACATATAACGGTTTAGAGTAAAACAAAAACCCGGGTCGGGATCCAACGAAGTCCGGGTCAGACTAAGTGGAAATCCCGGTCGGACTTGGTCAAAGTCTGAGTCTGACTAGAACCAAAGTTCGAGTCAGAATAGGCAAGAAGGCCGAGTCAGACTTAGGCACGAAGGCCGAGTTGGCCTGGGCTAAAAGGCCGAGTCGGACTTAGGCACAAAGGCCGAGTCGGACTAGGCGACTTGAACACAAGGGAGTCCAAGTCAGACTATGGGGAGTCCGAGTCGGATTAAGGGGGTCCAAGGAGGAGGTCCTTGAACACAAAACACATAAGATGGAGTACAAATGCCGAGTCGGACTACTTGAGTAATCCGAGTCGGACTACTCGAGTAATCCGAGTCAGACGGGTGTTTGTGTTGTGATTTGAAGCAACTTTAAGCTTTATTTTATGGATATTACAAGTTGTTTCATCATTTATCTTGGATCTAGAATGGATTTTGGGTTTGGAAAGTCATCTCCCGACTCTTCAAATCTGAAATCCGACTCTAGATTTCACCCAAAGTTCGACTGGAACTTCAAAGTAGATTTTTGAAATCAGATTTGTGGTTTTTGGAATCGAACCTTTGGAATTCAGAATTGGAATTGTGGAGTTAATTTTGGAATGGAGATGTTTAATTTGGGAAATTATTAAAGTCTGAATATTTGGATTATTTGGAGTCGGACTTCTGCAATCAGTTTTATGGAAGTCAAATTTGAATATAGTCCGAATCACATGCTCATAGTCCGAGTCACGTGATTCGTTTTGGAATATCTATTTTGTTTCCCAATCACATGCAACAATCAGAATTCATTTTCTTTGGTAATCCGACTCACGTGCATCATGAAACATGGATTTGATTAATGTTTGATAGATTTGTCATATTTGGTCCTTGAAGTTTGAAGGTTGTTATAGTTCAAAGGGTGAAGTTTCACAAGTTGACGCTGCCAGCCCTTGATCTTTTAAGACTTTTTTATTTAACAACTTTGGACGATTTGTTCAAATCCAGTCCTTTCACTTCAGGTTTCGGAGTTTGGGACTATTCGACGGAATTTTTTCCCGAGTATGCTAAATTGCTCAAATTCAGTTCGGGAATTATCTTCAGATGCGCTTTTAAGTTTTTGAAGATTATATGATCAATTGAGCTTTCAAGTTTTATTCGTTTTGGGCCATGCATTATTACTGGGCTTTGAAGATTAATTTGACCCAAATGATTGATCACTTTCAGTTGCGCTCCAGATCCACCCAGATTCAAATGCATTTGATGTTTCAAAATCCCTACGCTTAAATAGCCACCATTTCTTTCCCAAATGGGTTGTAAAGATCACATCAGCCCGGTTTTAGCCCAAATTCAGTTTTCAACCATGAAAATTGAACATTTCCACAACTGTTCCAGATTAATTGATGACATGTCAGATTTGTAGCGATTTCAGAACGACGGTGATCAGATTCTGCATTTGGTCAGATTACTCAGAAACCTTACGCTCTGCAACAATTATTCTAGAGTTTTTCTTGGATGGAGTTATTCCTCTTAGGAGTAGAGTCAAAATTTTCCTTTGGATGCCACCTTCGGTGAATGGTACTAGTGTTATGTATTCAATTCCTAACCATTTCACTGTCGTGGAGATTCATTTGTGATCTAGAATTTTGAGTGACAATCGTCATACATCTGACTAAGAAGACTAGATCTGGATCTGATTACTTGACATTTTGTAAGATTTCAGGAAATCGACTATTTTCTGAGCAGAATAGAGATCAAAGCTGAGTATCTCGTTCAGCATCTACTTCTAGTTTTTCATTCCATACGTTGTTTTGGTGATCCAAGCTTTAGTGTTTCCCAGCTGTGAGCTAATCAGATTTAGAGCTCTTTTGCTGAACTCCTACTCAACACGTGGTCAAAGACAGATCCTTTATTTTTCTTGCTGATTTGCACAGTAACTCACACATGCATCTATGTTGTTTTTCTTTGTGATCTACATAGTTCTATCTCCATTTCATGAGACATTCTTGGATACTGAAGAAGTGGCGGAGTCATTGTTGGACTTAACACAACCAGATGATGCTATTCCTGACGTTCAGTTTTATTCTCCGAGTGAGATGGCACAACGACCAACCGACTAATGGGACATGATTCCTCATCTGAGGAAAGTTCAGCTGCTAGTGATGATCAGTTTATGGATGAGAATGTAGATACTCAAGCACCTACGGAAGAACTTCCAGGGTCCGATGATGATGTTGATGATGATGATATGCCTGATCAAGGCTCGAGTCGTTTGTTGACTCAAGGTGAAATAAGGATGGATGAGGGAGAATTAGTTGAAAATTCGGATGAGAGGTGGAGTGTTGGGGAAGCAGAAAAACATGGTGAGTGTGAGACAGGGGCTAGAAAAGAAGTACAAACCCCTCCCCAAGCCGAGTCTAGCTGGGTAGCCACAACTTCTAGGGGTGAGCATATGTTGCCACCACTTATTGAACAAGACATGAGATCCCCACTCATGCAATGCACAACCCAACCAAGCCACTCTACCGTTTCTCAACAAATGGTAGTTTCATCTTCCCACGGGGATTTATCACAACTTGTACCTATTCCTCAGTTGGAGGTTGGTGGTACCGACACAGTGAGGCAGCTGCCCCCGCCCACGACTTCACTTGTTCACATATCGAGTCTAGATCCACTTGTAACGAATACATCTCTTTCTTTGACTAGGACACAGGTGTAAACCACCTTTGTAGGAGGCTTCAGTAGCCCTGCCGGAACCACCGTAGTGAGTTCTGCATTTGTTGCGGGCTTGCCAGGATCGGAGGGAAATCCCATCAGTGCTAACATCACGCCAACGCTGAACATGGGTTCCTTGAGTTCCACTCTTTGATCAACGAGAAGTCTCAGTGACCTCGGTGTTAGTTTACCCGCATCCACTATTATCACGGAGCTAAGGCAGCAGTCTACCATTTTGGGTTCTTCCTCAACACCCATTGGTAGTTTCTCATCTGCTTCAATTCCAGCTTCCACATCTTCCACAGTGCCTGTATCATCCGCATCGTCTGCACCATCGTCTTCTGTACCGCCTCCGACTGGCACGGATTCAACTCCAGATGTTGATCTCTCTCGTATTCATGCTGTAGCAACTGCAAACCAACTGATTACACGTTCCATGTATCGGGCAAACAATGAACAGATGGCGAATGTTATTCAACGGCAAACGGCCCGAATTTCAGCCTTGGAGAAGCAAGTAGCACTGTTAGCTAAAGGCAAAGATCCGATGCCTGATCCTCCATCACAGCCTTCTCAATCAGCGGTTGATTCTCTTACTATTCCGGAGTTAAAGGGGTTGTTGTTCTCTAAACTCTTGGAGTCGGGTTCAGCTGAAGATCGTGATCTTGTGGGTGTCCTACAACAACAAACAGTCTTGCAACAACGTACCATTCAAGAACAAAGGTCTCAGGCTCACTTGGTCACACACACCGAATTTCAGCAGTTTCAGACGACTCTTGATGCTTCTCTAACCAAGACCTTCACAGAAATCAACAAGATGTTTACCGAGGGGTTATCTCAATTGTCTGATCGGATTCGGGGGATTGAAGAAACTTGTCAAGTAGCTGCTAGACGGCCAACCAGAAGGCATGATGATCATGATCATCATGAGGGGGAGAGAAAGCGTAGAAGGTTGGAAGGAGAGCCGTCTAGGGAACCGACCTCTTCTAGAGTACAAGTTGTTGATCGTTTTGAAGAGAGACAACCGAGAGAAAAGCAACCGGCATGACATAGAGATGCGATTGTTCTGACTGGAGGCCAAGAGATGGATACTGAACCTGCGTTGCAGTCAACACTGGATTTTCTGAGTTCTGTACAGGAAGAGATACCGGCTGAGGGTGCAGAAGAAAGAGGAGTTAGATTCTCAGGGGCTTCTAGTTCCATGTCTGAAATAGATAGAGTTCTAGCACTTCTTGAGAATGTAGCTACTGATCTCAGAGAGTACCAAGTTACAAATGAGGAGATAAATGATGCAAGGTGTGCAGAGGATGGTAAACTGAAAGATATGTTCGATGATGTACAGTTTGATTTTGAGAAGGAAGAACCAGTGGAAGATGTGGAAGGACCTTTGCTGGAAGAAGTGTTGCCACAGAATGATCTAATGCCAGTCGATCCGAAGAAAGTGGAGCTTTGGGAGAAAATGAAAGCTAGCTCTGGGAAGTTTCTAAAGAAAACAGAGTGGAACAGGTTCACAAGAGCCAATGGAAAGTATCTGGAAGAGAAATACAAGAGCAGATTATGTTATCATGAGCGGAAGCTGAGCTATGTGAAGTTGTATGGGATTGAGAACCTGAAAGAGGAGTTAAGAAGAGAGTACATTCACATGAGGAAGGTGAACAAGCAAAGAAGAGAAGTGTTAGTGTCAGACAATACAAGTTTGTTGCTGTAAAGAGTTACAAGACTAACAAGCTCAGTGCCTACTTCTATCCAGTGATTGCATTTACCAGAGATGATGGGAAGGAGTATGTGATTACAGAAGCAAATTTCCAAGATGTGAGCTTTGATGTGATCTTTGGGATTTTATATGATCTCAAAGGAAAAGCCTTTAGATCAGAGGAGGAGATAATTGCTCTAACAGCAATTGTCAGACATGTCAACGCTTCTATCTCATTGGCTCACTTGTATGATTTTCAGCTGGGATTGGAGAACTGGACGTCAAAGTTATTCTGTCACAAACCACAAAGAAGTCTGATTGGTGAAGAGAAAGACTTTGTTATGTACACGGTTTTCTATGATGCAGATGAAACCAGGATTTCATGTGTGTATCCAGATTCTCTAGGCAACAAAAAGAGAATGTATTCACATGAAGTGATGTTGTTTTGTGATGATACGTTGAAAATGGTGATGGATGGGTTGAATACAAGATTGCAAATGGATAAGCATAATGTCCATGACATCTCAGCTGCCAACAAGGTTCTGATCAAGCATTTTGTAAAGGAGATAGATAGAAGATTGAGACTGAGAAATGACATCAGATTTGCAGAAATCAAGTTCAAGTTGAGAAAGCCTGCCGTGAAGCAATCT
Organism: Centaurea solstitialis; assembly: GCA_030169165.1. Taxonomy (NCBI): domain Eukaryota; kingdom Viridiplantae; phylum Streptophyta; class Magnoliopsida; order Asterales; family Asteraceae; genus Centaurea; species Centaurea solstitialis. Next base: position 54,174,409 of record CM058042.1, on the reverse strand, counting down.
TAATCAAGTTGTTATTTGTTTCCTTTTGTATGTCCCTCCTTCTTTTATAAAAGGGGGAGATTGTTAGTGTTATGTTTATAATAGAAGTTGAGGGACCTTTTGTGAAAGTTTTTGTTTCTTAGGGATGAGGTATAAATACCTCATTGCCTTGTATTGTATTTGATTTTACAGATATGAATGACATATGAATTTCCACATTCTCTCTCTTCTTTCTCTTTCTACTTGATTTCATCATCTTTATGCTAGATCTAACATGATCATGCTTAGATCATGTTAGATTGATTCATCTTTACATCTAACAGATTGGATACCAAAATGCACAAAAGGAATGTGTTTTGGTATTAAAGAGAACTTCTATTTTGATGAAGATATATCAAAATAGGAGTTTATGATTGTTCTTAAAAGAAATAAGAAAAAATCATATAAACTGTTTTAACAAAAATCTAAGAAGATTTTGGGAAAACTAAGATTAAACGAAGTGATCTTAGGGTTTTTGGAAAAACGTTTATCAAAATAAGTTGTTTTAGGGAAGAAGATCAACATAGTTTTTAGAAAGAACAAAGAACATAGAGACACTTACGATGATTCTGTTAACAATGTGGTGAGTGTGTGTTCTTGGTGTTCTTGAGAATGCAGATTCGATAGTAAAATCCTTTCTTGCTTTGAGTTCTTTGAGAGAGAAATGTGAGCGTAAAGAGTGAAATGGATTACGAATGAGGTTTTTATACCTCGTGGTAGGAGAGAGAAAATGGATGAGAGAGAAAAGAGCGGCTAATTTCAAACGTAATGATGAAAAAAGAAGTTCTACGCGCGTTCACGCGCCTGACACACGTCGTGGGGAACAGGAAACGTCCCATTACGTGTCAGTGCAGATGAAAAGTTTGTTTTATTCAAAAAGCTTAAAAACCACCTTTTCAGGGGATAATTCCATTTTGATGAAAGAAGAATTTTCTTGGAATTAGAGTACTTATCAGATAAGTACTGTTTTGGGAAAATCCTCTTATCGCATTTAATGCGATAAGGTTTCAGGAACAGAGATACTTACCTGAGAATCATCAGTATTCGGATTTTGAACAAAGATTTTGTAAGTACTGAATAGAGTTATCTCCTGATGAGAGTATTATTCAGGAGTTGTTAAGAAAAGAGTGTCCTGAGAAAAGATTTTCTAAAGGACTTAACAACTGTTTGTCCTGATAAACTTCATTCGTCAGGATTTAACATCCCAAGTTCACTGATGAGCATATTAAAACGCGTTACATCCAGTGGTTTGGTAAAGAGGTCAGCAAGCTGATATTCAGTAGGGACAAAATGGAGTTCAATATCACCATTCATCACATGATCCCTGATGAAGTGATATCTCACTTCAATGTGCTTTGTCTTGGAGTGTAAGACAGGATTGTTAGCGATGGCTATCGCTGAAGTGTTGTCACAGTATATAGGAATTTTAGAAAGTTGTATGTCATAGTCCTGAAGTTGATTTCTCAGCCACAGGACTTGAGCACAACAGATTCATTCTGCAACATATTCAGCTTCAGCAGTTGATGTGGACACAGAATTCTGTTTCTTGCTAGTCCAACTCACCAACTTTCCACCAAGTAGGTGACACCCACTAGTGGTGCTTTTCCTGTCGATCTTACATCCTGCAAAGTCACTATCAGAATAAGCTGTTAGATCGAACCCTGAGTCCTTGGAGTACCAAAGACCCAGATTAGGAGTTCCCTTCAGATATCTGAAAATTCGCTTTACAGCGGTCAGATGGGATTCTTTGGGTTCAGCCTGATAACGAGCACGTAAACATGTAGAATACATGATATCAGGGCGACTCGCTGTGAGATACAGCAGTGAGCCAATCATTCCTCTATAGAGAGTCACATCAACAGGTTTCCCTTTGGAATCCTTGTCAAGTGATAGAGGAGGAGCCATTGGAGTCTTCATCGGTGTACATGATGTGAGATCAAATTTCTTCAGCATCTCATGTACATATTTACCTTGATTGATAAAGATTCCTTTTTCATATTGCTTGATCTGAAGTCCTAAAAAGAATGTTAGTTCACCCATCATAGACATTTTATATTCAGATTTCATGAGCAACTCAAACTTTTCGCAGAGTTTGGGATTGGTTGATCCAAAGATAATGTCATCGACATATATCTGGACAAGAAGGATATGCTTAGGATATTTCTTAAGAAATAAAGTGCTATCGATCTTACCACGAACAAAACCTTTAGAGAGAAGAAAGGTTGAGAGGGTATCATACCAGGCACGAGGAGCCTGTTTTAACCCATAGAGAGCCTTGTTTAACTTGTAGACGTGATCAGGGAACTTAGGATCTACAAAGCGAGGAGGCTGAGCCACATAGACTTCTTCATTAAGTTTTCCATTTAGAAAGGCATTTTTGATGTCCATCTGAAAAACCTTGAAGTTCATATGTGCTGCAAAGGCCAGGAAAAGTCGAATTGCTTCGAGCCTAGCAACAGGAGCAAAAGTTTCATCGTAATCAATGCCCTCTTCCTGCCTGTATCCCTGAGCCACAAGGCGAGCCTTGTTTCGAATAATCGTACCAATCTCATCAAGCTTATTCCTGAAGATCCACTTGGATCCTATGATTGTACGTTTTCGAGGCCTAGGGGTGGCATTTATTATTGGAGGTAAGGATATTTGAGTGGGTGGAGTAGGAGGATCTTCTTCAAAACCATCAGGAAGGTCTTGAGGAGATGGATCAGTAGTAGGAATATCAGGGACTTGAAAGAAGGAGTCAGCCCACTGATTTATTTCAGAATTATCATGAGGGTGAGGAAAGGTAGGACCCGATTCATCAAATTTGACATGAATCGTTTCCTCTATGGTTTGTCTTCGTTTGTTAAACACACGGTAGGTTTTGGAGATAGAGGAGTATCCAAGGAAGATTCCATCAGCAGACTTGGAATCGAACTTTCCAAGGTTATCTTTGTTGTTCAGGATGTAGCAGACACAACCAAAGATATGGAGATGTTCGATTGAAGGTTTCCTGTTACGAAAGAGTTCGTAAGGGGTTCTTCTGAAGCGCTCTACTATCAGGGATCTGTTCTGAGTATAGCAAGCAGTGTTAACTGCTTCAGCCCAGAATTGAGTGGCAAGGTTGGCTTCACTCAACATTGATCGTGCAGCTTCAATCAGGGTTCTGTTTCGTCTTTCAGCAACACCATTTTGCTGAGGAGTTCTTACAGATGAGAAGTTCTGAGAGATACCTTTCTGATCGAAGAAGGTTTCCAGGGTACTGTTTTTTAATTCAGTTCCGTGGTCACTCCTGATTGATCGAACAGTAAGGTTGTTGAGCCTTTCCATCTTCCTGACGAACAGAATGATTTCTTCAGGAGCATCACTCTTGGATCGAAGAAAGAATACCCAAGTATATCTGGAATATTCATCAACGATTACCAGAGTATATTTCTTTCCAGCAATGGATTGGACATTGACAGGTCCAAAGAAATCCATGTGGAGAAGTTGTAGAGGAGAGCTGATGGAGGAAATCTGCTTGGACTTAAAGCTAGCCCTGGTTTGTTTTCCTTTCTCACACGCTGAACAAAGAGATACCTTTGTATAGCGAAAGTCAGGAAGACCAACAACAAGATTGTTGATGCAGCGTCGATTCAGCGTCTTGAAGTTGAGATGAGAAAGACGCTTGTCCATAGCCAATTTGTATCAGAGGAAGCACGAGATACAAAACAGAAGTTGTCAGTGGAAGTATTCATGTTGATGATGTAGATATCAGCATGTCTCACACCAGTGAGAATAACTTCCTTACGTCTGTTTTTGACTTTGCACTTTTTCTTTGAGAAGGAGACTTTGTGATTCTTATCACAAAGTTGACTGATGCTCAGAAGATTATGCATCAGGCCTTCAACATAAGCAACTCTTTTGAACGTAGTTACTCCGTTGGTCAGTGTGCCATACCCTCGGGTTTGGCCTTTACCGTTTCCACCAAAAGTCACAGCAGGACCTCTTTCTTCACGGTAGTTAGAGAGGACAGATTTAGAACCAGTCATATGTCGAGAGCATCCACTGTCCAGGTACCAGATGCCCTTGTCCTGTAAAATTTAAAGTTTAAGTTTTTCTTGGTACCCATAGAACTATGGATCCAGAATTATCAGTAGGACTGGTGGAGTTAGTGACAGCCTTAACTGAGTTATCAGTTCTTGAGGCTGGAGTCTTGACTGAAGGAACAGTCTTGACAACCTTCTTTCCTTTGACTGAATTATCAGTCTTAGGAGTTTTCTTTACCTTAGCTGATTTTTCAGTTTTGGTAGCATCAGGACACTTACTCGCAATATGGTCGTTAAATCCACAGTGATAACATTTGCGATATTGAAAGCGTTTAGTGGGGTCCAGGAAGTTTTTGAACTTCAGATGAGTAGGACCAGTACCAAGTATGCCTTTAGCATTGGACAGAGGAGGAATTGGTTTCTTCTCCAGGGTCTTTTGCTTCAGGTCAATCTTCAGTCTAGGAGCAGGACTTTGAGAAAAGGATTTTGTCCCTGAGACTGAAGGACCACCACCTAGAACGTTGTTCTTAGGTTTAGGATTCTTGGTCTTTGAAGGTGTTACAGTTTTGGATTTTTCCTTAGCTGTTTTCTTTTTGCTCTTAGGAGCACCTTCAGTGTGTGTGTTGGATGAAGAAGGGATGTTTTCAGGGGCATTAGGATCAGGGATAGAAGAAACAAGCATTCCAAATTTAAGCATGGAACGATCAGGCTTGGTACATCCACTAGTGAATCCAAGACCTTTTCTGTTTTTAACATTTCTCTCTGAGGCTAATATTTCATCAACCTTTTCAGAGGCGTCACTCCATCCTTTGATGGTGACTTTTTCAGCATTAAGTTCGGCCAAGGCTCTTTCTTTACCACCAAGAGCCTTTTCTCTTTCGATACAGAGAGTTTGATTAACAGTGACCTGATCCTTATAACTTTCTTCCAGAATGGTAAGTTGTTTAATCTTTTCTTGACACTCTCTGAGTTGATCACGAAGATCAATGTTCATTTTCTCAGCAGAGGTTTTACCATTCAGGGCTTTATAGAGATCAAGGGTTACCAGGTCTAGTTGAGTTAGACTTTCAAGAGGAACAACAGGAGTAGGTACCTGACTGGTAGATTCAGTCGTAGAAGTAGAAGTTTCAGGAGTTGTAGAGAAAAAGCTTCAGGAGCTTGAGTAGGAACCTCTTCAGGGACCTCTTCTATCTTAGCCATGAGAGCTAAGGTAGGTTCCTCAATAATGGCCATCAGTGCCACTTGAGTATCTTCTTCATCAGATGAGTCATCAAGGGAGACATCATCCCAGTCGCAGTCCTCTGCGATAAGACCTTTACCTTTGCCCTGGAATTTCATCTTTTTGTATTTTTCCTTCAGGCGCTGGTATTTGGGGTTTTTCGAGGAAGATTTTGCAGAAGAGGGAGCAAACTGACTTTTCCTGTACCTGCAATCATTGGCAAAGTGTCCTTTGCCCTGACAGTTGTAGCAGATAGCAGTAGCCTTATCAACAGGTTCTGTTTTCGGCTTGTAAGTTAAAGTAAGAGGTTTCTTTTTATGAAAGTTTCCCTTTTTGGCAAACTTTTTGAAAGATCTAGTCAGTAAAGCTAGAGATTCACTGAAATCAGAATCTTCCGACATGTCAGAGTCAGAAGATACTATTTTAGTAATAGTCACAGAAGAAGAAGGAGTGGTGGCAGGAGGAACTGAATCAAAGACCAGAGCAACAGACGTGCTTTTGGAATCTTTGGTGTCTCTTATGAGATTCTCTTTCAGTTTCTTCTGTTGTTCACGGTTTAGAAGAATACCGTACAACTCACTTAGTGTGAGTGTCTTTATGTCCTTTGACATAGTTAAGCAGGAGATGTAAATTTCCTAATGTTTAGGAAGAGCTTCCATGAACTTGGTAACCACCTCAGAGTTAGGATAGATAGTACCAATAGTCTTCAGGTCGATCAGGAGACAGTTGAATCTCTGATGTAGCTGGGAGAGAGTTTCATCCTTCTGATGAATAAAGCTTTTGTACTGGCGAACCAAGAAAATCTTTCTTGATTCCATGAGAACAACAGTACCTTCGTATTGAACACAGAGGGTGTCCCAAATCTCTTTAGCAGAGCGAAGGTGACAGACAGAGTGGAAGACGTCATCAGGGAAGTGACATGGCATGAGAGACCTAGCCTTAGTGTCAATGTTGACAAGGCGTCTGTCCTCATCATTCCAATCCGTCACTGGTTTAACCAGTTCCCTTGCGGGTATTCCTGGTTGGTCACCAGCAGGAGGCACAACATGGACAGGTTGTGTAGGCACATGTGGTCCATTTTCCAAGAAGTATGGAATCTGGGGATCAGAACCAGATAGGAAAAGTTCCATCCTGGTTTTCCAAAGAGAGAAGTTGTCTTTGTTAAACCTTAGAGGTTTTCCAGCAGAACCGGTATCAAAGTAGTTATCCTTAGCTTGAAGAGCCATGGATTGAGAGAGAGAGAGAGAGAGGATCACAAGATTTTTCTTAGAGAAGAAAATGAGAGCTTGTATCTGCTCTGATACCACTTGTTGGTCCCAATGAGGTGACCTTCAAGTAAGGATAGTGTATGGGATTATAGAAGGGGGGGTTGAATATAATCACACAAATTTCACTTTTAAATTCTTTGTTGTATTAACAATATGAATTTACAGATTGTTGCGGAAATAGAAAAGACTACAAGTCTAAACTAAACAATCTAAGTTCTTTCACTATGCACTAGAGTGAGAAGATAAGAAAAGAAAGAAACTTGAGGGAATAAGAAAGAAAGGATTAGGGTATTTTTAGGATGAAGAAGACGTATGGAGAACATCTCTTCAAGTCCTATTTATACCCAATGCATTAAATGCATACAGACTCACTTTTGTGTACGTGTCACATTCTAAGTGGTCTTATGTACTATTTACTATAAACAAATATCCTTTGCATGGTGTGCAAAAGAGGATGTGAGTAAACAGTTGCCTTGAGGTCTGATAAGTACGGAGGGAACAGAAAAGAGACTGTCCTTATGTACTTTTGTGTCAGTAAAGGAGGATAATCTTTTTGTGCATTAGACTAAGACATTATGCTAATCCTTCAGGATCAGGATACTGATCAGTGAGGAAAGCTCTGATACCGAGGAGGATCAGAGGACACTGTATCCTGATGCGTCTTCAGGATGTCATACGAATTCGAGCAGCCTGCTATCACTGAGTTCCGTCTTCAGATCACGAGCATGCTGGTCCTGTCATCAGCTAATTCTTCGACTTCGTTGATGGTTCTTTGAGTATGACTTTAATGTCTTCAGGAGGTCTTCACTTCGGTGGATAGGATCAGTAGACTGCAGAACAGGCTCGTTCGTCTCCTGATCCTGATCCTGATCATTATAAAAATAAGTTACAGCATAAGTAACATGGAATAACACTGAACAATCTCAGTGATAATTCCTCAAGCTATAACAGAAGAAAAAAACCTATTCACTAAGTAAAGATGCAGGATCATTATCATTTCATCAGGTCTTAGGATAGCTGGATCAACAAAGTAGGTTCTCTATCATGCGACAGCGAATGTCCGTCTCAGATACATGATAGCTCGGTCCAGCTTCGTAAGATGCGGGGGCGTGAGCGGAGGCAGACCTTCCTAGGAATCTACCCAATCTTTCCCTGACATCTACTCTCAGCACACCGAATCCAGGAACTCCCCCATTGGAGCCCTGGGACCCCGCACCTAAGGCACTAGGGTCAGAAGGGACGGGATGCGCACCATGGGCAGGGCTCTCCAGTTCTGGAGAGTCCATTGGTGCGGCTCCTAGACCTATGGAATTCCTATAGTTGATAACACTCGCCTCCTTCTGGTTTGCCGTGTTCAGAACATGCAGAGGAATCGGCATCTCTTGAATGTCCGGGTTTGCGTCTCGTTTGTTAACCCGTTGAATCTGCCTTGGCGCGATCATGGGATATCCTGATCGGCATCGTACCTCCGGAGTTGATCCATGTGATCTCGAACTATGAGTCCGAAGAACCTCAGCCAAGGAATGGAAGAGTGTTGGTTTCTCCCACGGCCAATGTCGCGAGCGATGTCTATCCACAGTTGGGCCGCAATGTCGATCCTCCGGCCGTAGGCAACTGAATTAAAGATATGCCAGAACTGGGTGGTGGCCTTGTTGACTTTGCGTGTCTTTGATGAAAGACACCTGTTCATCAAGTTGAACATAGAACCTAGAGCGGTTCGAACATGGTCTGCTTGACGTCTCAAACATTCTTGACCTGTTGAGATGTCCCAAGATCATGCAGATCATTGAGAAGAGTTCGGCCTGAGATGAGTGGGTCAAATTCAGCATGACCGTCTTCCGTGCCATTCAGAAGATTGTGGAGTCTTCGAAGATCCTCCCGAGTAAAAGTGCAACTATGGTTTGGACTCCTCGGTTTTCTACGTGAGTTGTGTGCCATAATTGTTGTAAGTAGACCTCGGTTGGCTCGTACGATCTCCAGTATGATTATCTGTCCTTCAACTTGAACATTGTCGAAATCAACTTAGTCGTTGTTGAAGGTAATAGACCGCACTTCGGAAGTCGGAATCAGCTCACGATCAGCGGCGTTGTCGATCGGGGATGGTGGGTAGTTCTGCTGATCTGCCATTTCTAACAAAACAAAACGAATTTGTCGGAGTTAGAACTCACATATAACGGTTTAGAGTAAAACAAAAACCCGGGTCGGGATCCAACAAAGTCCGGGTCAGACTAAGTGGAAATCCCGGGTCGGACTTGGTCAAAGTCTGAGTCTGACTAGAACCAAAGTTCGAGTCAGAATAGGCAGGAAGGCCGAGTCAGACTTAAGCACGAAGGCCGAGTTGGCCTGGGCTAAAAGGCCGAGTCGGACTTAGGCACAAAGGCCGAGTCGGACTAGGCGACTTGAACACAAGGGAGTCCAAGTCAGACTATGGGGAGTCCGAGTCGGATTAAGGGGGTCCAAGGAGGAGGTCCTTGAACACAAAACACATAAGATGGAGTACAAATGCCGAGTCGGACTACTTGAGTAATCCGAGTCGGACTACTCGAGTAATCCGAGTCAGACGGGTGTTTGTGTTTTGATTTGAAGCAACTTTAAGCTTTATTTTATGGATATTACAAGTTGTTTCATCATTTATCTTGGATCTAGAATGGATTTTGGGTTTGGAAAGTCATCTCCCGACTCTTCAAATCTGAAATCCGACTTTAGATTTCACCCAAAGTTCGACTGGAACTTCAAAGTAGAATTTTGAAATCAGATTTGTGGTTTTTGGAATCGAACCTTTGGAATTCAGAATTGGAATTGTGGAGTTAATTTGGAATGGAGATGTTTAATTTGGGAAATTATTAAAGTCTGAATATTTGGATTATTTGGAGTCGGACTTCTGCAATCAGTTTTATGGAAGTCAAATTTGAATATAGTCCGAATCACATGCTCATAGTCCGAGTCACGTGATTCGTTTTGGAATATCTATTTTGTTTCCCAATCACATGCAACAATCAGAATTCATTTTCTTTGGTAATCCGACTCACGTGCATCATGAAACATGGATTTGATTAATGTTTGATAGATTTGTCATATTTGGTCCTTGAAGTTTGAAGGTTGTTATAGTTCAAAGGGTGAAGTTTCACAAGTTGACGCTGCCAGCCCTTGATCTTTTAAGACTTTTTTATTTAACAACTTTGGACGATTTGTTCAAATCCAGTCCTTTCACTTCAGGTTTCGGAGTTTGGGACTATTCGACGGAATTTTTTCCCGAGTATGCTAAATTGCTCAAATTCAGTTCGGGAATTATCTTCAGATGCGCTTTTAAGTTTTTGAAGATTATATGATCAATTGAGCTTTCAAGTTTTATTCGTTTTGGGCCATGCATTCTTATTGGGCTTTGAAGATTAATTTGACCCAAATGATTGATCACTTTCAGTTGCGCTCCAGATCCACCCAGATTCAAATGCATTTGATGTTTCAAAATCCCTACGCTTAAATAGCCACCATTTCTTTCCCAAATGGGTTGTAAAGATCACATCAGCCCGGTTTTAGCCCAAATTCAGTTTTCAACCATGAAAATTGAACATTTCCACAACTGTTCCAGATTAATTGATGACATGTCAGATTTGTAGCGATTTCAGAACGACGGTGATCAGATTCTGCATTTGGTCAGATTACTCAGAAACCTTACGCTCTGCAACCATTATTCTAGAGTTTTTCTTCGATGGAGTTATTCCTCTTAGGAGTAGAGTCAAAATTTTCCTTTGGATGCCACCTTCGGTGAATGGTACTATTGTTATGTATTCAATTCCTAACCATTTCACTGTCGTGGAGATTCATTTGTGATCTAGAATTTTGAGTGACAATCGTCATACATCTGACTAAGAAGACTAGATCTGGATCTGATTACTTGACATTTTGTAAGATTTCAAGAAATCGACTATTTTCTGAGCAGAATAGAGATCAAAGCTGAGTATCTCGTTCAGCATCTACTTCTAGTTTTTCATTCCATACGTTGTTTCGGTGATCCAAGCTTTAGTGTTTCCCAGTTGTGAGCTAATCAGATTTAGAGCTCTTTTGCTGAACTCCTACTCAACACGCGGTCAAAGACAGATCCTTTATTTTTCTTGCTGATTTGCACAGTAACTCACACATGCATCTATGTTGTTTTTCTTTGTGATCTACATAGTTGGATGAATCAACATGCTCTGGTGCAAGCTGTTGTATTCTGCGATTATTAGATGTGTCGAATTATTTACAGGTTGAGCTATATTTTGTGCAATCAGTTGCGGTTTTTGTACATTGGATCTGATATTTAAGTTGAAACTGAAGCAAAGAGTTGCAATCGAGGAGGAGCTTGGAAATCAAAATGTAGACGAACGCCACTAAAGTTTTCTAAAGAAAGCAAGGGGGAGAAGATCAGAGATGCTTCCATTATAAAAGTTTAGGGGGAGATTGTTAGGACCAAATTGTCCTAATTAGAGAAAGTTTTATAAAGTAAGCTTTGAGAAGGATTAATGTGTAATTAGCTAGTAATTGTAGCTAATGGGCTTGGGCTTGGGCTTGATGTAATGGGCCCTATATATAAAGGGTTTAGGGTTTGGGAAGATGGGTGATATTCATATTCAATGAGAGTCTAGTAAGGTGAGTTGTGTATGTTCTTGTAAGTCTTGAGAGCTCTCATAATAAAGTCAAGAACTTTACATTTTGTCTATCAATTCTTCTCCTAAATCCTCTTATTGTTTGATTGTTTGGGACCAACACGTGTTTTCCAGGTAATCCTTAGGCGGCGTAGGACTCAAATTTCGCGGTGGTGCAGTAGCGATGTGATCCCGTTAGCTTTTCGGATAATCCCTCGTGATAGCCTAAAGGTATATATAAAAACCCCTTATTAATTGTATCTGTATAGGAATTGGTTGAGATCTATGGATTGGGATTTTGGGTTTTTATTCCGCTGTCCTTTATTATATATCGTTTATATATGTTTTGTATCGTCTAAATCATAACATAAATCACAAGGGCCACACGTAAAAACATCTCGTTAAATAAATAGAATACATCTTAAAATAAAATTCAAACACACCTATTTCAAATTAATACATCTAACAATCTTCCCCTTTGTGTCAATTGGCGGGTCTGCCCTCGTTTGTCATCAGTCTATAATGTGACTCAAGTCTTTGTTGCACGTTTTGATGTTCGAGCCGACGCTGAATGAAACATTCAAGATCATCGTAGGAACTTTTGTAGATGCATACACGTCTGTTCGATATCTGCTTTGAGATCTTCAACATTGTCCCGTCGTTCTATTTTCGAGTCTCGTCGCATTGTAGGAATTTGTTCTTTCCGTTGTTGTCGAGGTAGATAACTCGAAGCGTAGGCTTCGTCAGGACTATGTAGAGAGGCTACTTGTTGATGTCTGACAGGTCTTACTATGACATCTCCAGATTTAACTTCTTCTGATAATCCTCGAGCCCAATATGAAAGTTGAATATCACCAGGTTTTACTGTTTATAGGTTCTTTTAGAAAAGAATTAAAATGAAATTTTGTATTAGTTATAAAAATATGTGTTTATAGAATATACGTCAAAGGTATACCATTAAAATATCGAACAAGACGTTGTATTTTTTTAATGTCCTACAATAAATGTGAAGACTTTCTAAATCGTTCCATAAATTTTATTTATAACACATTTTCAAAGGATATTTTATTGTTTTGTGTTATAAACTTAAGTCTAAGAAAATAGTTTATTAAAACATGTAGACATTGTTGGCATCCTATAAACCCAGGTTTGTTATAATAACATTCGAGTTGCTTTTATGATAAAATAAGTCTGAAGACACGAAAGACAACAAAGACATAAACGCAATCATGGAACAATTTCGGAGGTTGGCATCGCCGATAGTCAAGAGAGCTCTTACCATGTCATCATATAAGAAAAAATGATTTAAGTCAAAGGCAAATGCGAGGTGACATCTTACGTTTCATATCTTTTGAATCTCGTAAATAACTGCACTTCACAAAATGAGAGAGATTCTAGTCAAAAAAATGTTAGCTTGTAAAAAAGGAAAGTACAGACTAATACTCTAAAACGGTAATAATGACATAGGGCCAAATACTCTAAAACACGAATTAAGCTGAAAAATACAACTTTTAGTAAGCACCAATGGGAAGATCAACATAGCAGTTAATGAAAGGTAGTTAATAAGCTTTTTAGTCTCATGATAGAATCATTGAAGAAACCGAAAAGATAATCATAACTTTTAGATGAGATGGATCCTCTTGACGCCCACGATCGGGTTGTAGAAAAACTCGCCATCCCTTCCTCTTGGACTTTAGATATGGGATGTATTCACGGCAGTATTCGGGAGTCCAAATTAGTCACATTATCTGTGAAGATAGAGGCGTAGAAGTCTTTGAAGTATGGTTCACGTCGTCGTTCTCGTGCCTACTTGTTAGGCTGTACAACCCTCGAGCAGTTGTACGAGATTCAGAGAAGGTGTAAATGAGATGGTTGTTGTGGCATGATTGGTGGATAGGTGGCTCGGTTAAGTGATGCTTCGGCTCTTCTAACTAATAATCATCAAAGTCCGAACTCTATTTGGATGAAATATATTCTGGCACGACCCTTGGAAACTCATTCAAATCGTTGTCGGACTCAAAATCATCAAGATTGATAATTTCTTAGAGTTATTCGTCTGTGGTGGCCTGAATCATCGAGATCGGGACGACGGTTGATGTAGATGACGATTTCTCGATCGTTGAATTATGCATCAAGACCTTTGGTTAAATGGTATCCCTCGTCGGTGTGATTGGTTGTAGTGACGGTATCGACTTCTGGATGAACTGAAAAAGTGTCGACGCCAGAACATGTCCTGATAGGAGTGTCGAGCAGTTAACGCTTGTTGGCCTTTCCCTCCCTCATGGTGATCAGGGTCATCTTGGTCGTCATGCATGAACTTTCTCGAGAACGCACTCGCAAGTCTAGTAGGCATCTATGCATGCTAGTCTTCAATACGTCCAGTTTCCTTTCAAGCCTCTGGAGGGTATGGACTATCGCTTGTTGATCAGGAGCAATAACTGGCTTGGGACGGTTCACGAGAATCTCTGGAAATCTTAATCGTTGGAGTACCTGAGAAGATTTACCTCATCCACGTTGAGGTTCTGCCATGATAGTAGTTTGGCCATCAAAAGCTTTAGCAGGCTTACCGGTGGACAGTTCTACGGCAGTTTGTCACAGTGGTGCAACTGGTGGGGGTAGTCAATGTTGGTTCTAGAGCGGTTACAACCGAGTTCCCTTTCCCTTTACTTTTGGCTCATGTAGAGGCTAAGTTATCACGATTGTGGAATCAACGATGCGGCTTACGTTTATGCTTGGCAATAGGGTAGCCGTGGTACGGCTTCTGCCTGGTCCTCGTGAGTGGTCTGTAGTCTAGTAGATGTCACTCTAGGTGTTTCGACCATGTCACAAGGACCGATGACAGGCAGAGTCATGGCTTGTTCGGCCCGTGTACCTAAAGTGACCTAAGGCTCTAGACGCTCGTGCACAATGAAAGAAGGTGGGACTCAGGGTAAGGATCCTCCTGCTTTAATGTCGGCACACTCCAAGTGAGAGCCCGACAGTTGTTCTATATCCCCGTTCCATGAAACATCCATATGTAGAGCCATAGGTGAGTAGCTAGGTGTTGGGGAATGCCCATTGACATGAGTGAATTAGAAACATGGCCGAAAACGCAGGGGCCTTCCGGTCACACGGCAAGAATATCCACAATCCATTCTCGATAATGCCGAAGTAAGATAAACAAAAATTTAAATTTTGAATTTTAATCTTCTGTGTTTATCTCATTTAATCATGTGATAATAATTAAAAGAGATAAACTAAAGGTTTAAATTTTGAGTTTAAACTTTTGTGTTTATCTTAACTAACCTTGGGATTATAAATAGAGGTGATAGGCTCTACTTTTATGGAACCAATTTTTCCAGTTTTTAAGATCTGATTTCTGGTGTTTCTTCCAGTTTTTTTAGATCCAAAAATTCATCTCTAAATTACTATTATAATCTAAGATAGTTTCAGGTTTCGAGGATTCACGGGCTAGCACCTAAGGATTGCAACAAAGTTCTTGCGGTGTCAAGGAAGTTTGGAAGCTCGTGTTCTGATTTCCTACTCAACCTACGGCGATTGAGCTAACTCTACTTGTTTACTTTTAAGTTGCTAATTTGCGTGTAAGTTTTTTTTCCTCGGTTTGAGTCATGGTGGTTTTATTGTTTTTATTTCTCTTCCGCTGCATAGTAAATTTATTTTTGTAAAATCCACCATGTATTCCAACAGTGGTATCAGAGCCACCTTACACGAAATTGAGCACTTTGTTTCATTTGTTCTGTTTTGACAAGATCTGTCCCGAGGGGTCTTGTATTGATGAGATATGTCTCGGGGGTTCTGTTTTTTGCGCGTGAGATACGACTGGACAACCTAGGCATGGAGGTTGTACGGATCGTATACACGGTGTACGCGTTTGACGCGAGATTTACCTTTTGTTTTATTAGTTCGGTAGATCTTTAAATAAGAACCGCGTGCTTTGGTGTGGTTTCTTTGGTTTGTGGTGTGGTTGCTTTGGTTTTGATTTTTTTTTGGTGCGACCCGCGAGTTGTTTCTTTGAATGGTTGTAATTGTACCACTGTCTGCGTACCGTTTCCTATTCTATGTTTTGTATATGTTAGGATAGGTGTAGATATATAGATATATATATATATATATATTTCAATTATTCATTGTAATAAATCGAAGAACAATAATCAATAGAGTCCATTGGTGACGTCTCGACTTGGCGATGGAGTCTTGGTTCAAGTAGTTCGTGGATTCAATGGGAGCGCGTCGCCATCACAATGGTAAATTGTCACTAGATTGACCATGTCTTCTCGTTGGCTCGCGAGAAGACGCATAGGATTTTTTAGGCATAGGTTACCATGTTTTTGTGTTGTGCTTATTTTTTTTCCCTTTGCGTGGTCGTGGTTGTTTTTATTTAAATTAGATTATTTGAATGCTAATAAAAATAATGTTAAATGATTTTAATAAAATACCTCACGATTAGATATAGCCGGGAGAAGTGGTGTCTAGGTTGGTCCTTTCGGCTTGGTTGTTGGATTTCCGAAAGGTCATGTACTGAAAGGATCCTGCCTCCCGATCGACCTACCTGGCCACGTATCTTCGCTAGTCAAAAGTGTTGGTGTTATAAATTTGACCAACCCACCTACTTTTTATTTTTAACAAAAACGCAAATGAGTAAAGCGATTTTAAAATAAAGAGATTTGTCACGATTTCGCTAAAAGACAACATGAGAAACAAAAACCCGTTTTTCGAAAAATGTAAGTCTCACGCCATCCATTTAGGGCACACATTGGTTCTTGTATTCGCGATACTTAGGAGTCCTAGGCCGGATATAGAATCAATGAGGTTCAGCGATTCTCGGGAGTCCTGAGCCTGATTGCCGCGTGCTTTAGTATGGATGACTTACGATTTCGAACCCGTTGCTAGGAATACCGTCTTCGGGAAAAAGATCGACGTGGTAGGGGTTAAACATGCCATTTGATGCTTCGGTGTCATTAGAACCCCGCAAGGACCTAAGATTCGAACATTTGTGTTGCGATTGGTTTTTGAACATACCTAAATAATTCCATTTTTTTTGCGGTATGGAATACCTCCGTGGACTTGGAATGAAATATGGATCTTAGCCTTGTTAAAACAAATTTCTTAGGGTGATTATCTTAACAAGGATTTTTTTTGGAATACTAATTTTTAAATGAACTCTTTGTAGATGTCTACATCATCCACCCCACCGTTTACACTGCGTTCTTTCTTTGAAAACGAGAAACTCAAGGCTCGAACTACCTTGATTGGTTGCGTACTTTGAGGATTGTCCTTAGGTACGAACAAAAGGAGTACGTCATTGATACGCCTATCCCTGCGGAGCCGAGAGCTGGCGCAATACAAGTAGTGAGAGATGCTTATGCTAAGCATAAGAAAGAGTCCAATGAAGTTGCTTGCTTGATGCTTGCAGCCATGACCCCTGATCTCCAAAATATTTTAGATGGCCATGGGGCACATGACATGGCAAACCTGCTGAAGGAGATGTTCCAACAGCAGGCTGCGCAAGAACGATTTCATACCATGAGGACTCTTCTCACTACTAGGCTGAAAGAAGGAGAAGATGTCAGCAAACACGTCTTGAGACTCAAGATGTATGTTGCCCAACTCGAGAAGCTTGGTTTTTCTAGAGTAAATTACGTTTTTTGTCCCTGTGGTTTGCAGAAAATTTCTGTTTTCGTCCCTGTGGTACTGAAATTACGTTCTTGGTCATTGTGGTTTGTCAATACTTGCGGATTTGGTCCCTGTGAGTGAACGGCGTATGTATTAGCCGTGAACATGCATCCCACGTGCCTTGATAAGATGGTGAAACCCAACTTTTAGAAAGAAATAATATTTTTTATTCCCTACCTAGTACCTACTCAAGCCCATTCCCAAAAATTATTACTTTTTTTTATTCCTCTATGTATATTACCCATAAAGTTTTATCCTTTCTTCTTCATTTCACCTGCATCATCACTTTCTCTTTCTTCATTTCACAACAAATGAAAATGGTGGGTTTTGTTGGATGGCTCACTTTGTTCTTTCTTTCTTCATTTGATTAGGTCGATTTTATCTTCATCTTCATTGATTCATTTTCATTTATAGTGATTTTAGAGTTGTTAAGATATTTCATCTTCATCTTTACATTTCATCTACATGTTAAGACATTTCATCTTTATCAAATCACCATCTCCTATGCTCTTATTTGCAACTTCTTTAAAGCAAAACTTTCATTGACCTAATTATTACATACAATTTGATTTGGCCAATTTTCTAAGTTGAAAGTAAGTTTCTTTTCTTTTTTTTTTGTGTGGCCGATTTCTATGTAGAAAGTAAATCCTTTTACCCAATTTGTTGTAACAGGCAACGAGGAAATACCCTTGAAGCTACTACCATTGTAAGTTTTTTTTTGGACCAAAAATTTACATGGGTGAGAGGTAATTGCAGATTCTTATTCGAACGAGTTGAAGCTTATGGAAACTTTTGGTTCCTTGAGTAGTGATAATGAAAAGGGAAACAATGGGTGCCTTTAACTAAAAGCATGAAAAACATAGGAGGCTAAAAAGTGCCTCATGTGAGAGGCACATGATGTTTTTTAACGGGAGAATTCACGGCGTGATTAAGAGGGACGAAAACAGAAATAAAAAGTAAACCACAATGAGAAAAAACGTAATTTCATTACCACAGGGACGAAAACAGAAATTTTCAGCAAACCACAGGGACAAAAAACGTAATTTACTCGTTTTTCTATGCAAAAGGAAATGGTTGCGACCATTGTGCTTCGTTCATTAACTAGTGCATATGAGCAGTTTGTCATCAACTACACTATGCACGGTATGGATAAGACCATCATGGAGTTGCATGGCATGCTCAAGAATGTTGAGGAGAACATGGCCAAGCATAAACCCTCCACTTCCTCGACTATTCCTGTTTTGGCCATTAAAGAGGGAGGTGTTAAGAAGAAGAGAAGATCTACATCCAAGGGTAAGGGTAAGGCACCAGCTGCTGCACCCAAACCCAAGGGGAAGGAAAAAGTCACTTCTGCACCAAAGGCGACACCTAAAGATGCTACCTGCTACCATTGCGGTGAGAAAGGGCATTTTAGGAGTACTTGCCAAAAGTTCCTTGATGAGCTTAAGAAGCTCAAGGCCAAAGGTGTTGGGCCCCAAGGTACGTATATGATTGAACTGTATTCAATTTCTTCTTCCGACTCCTAGGTACTTGACACAGGATGTGCTTTTCACATTTGTACAAATGTGAAGGGACTAAGGGAAAGTAGAAAATTGAAGCAGGGAGAGCTGGAATTGAGCATGATTGACAAGCATATTGTTGATGTGGAGAGAATTGGAAGCTATAAGCTAACTTTTCCATCCGGCTATTCTATATTAGTATTAAATTGTTGTTATGCACCTACTATGGATAGAAACATTATTTCATTTCATGCTTTGTATGACAATGGATATGATTTTTTGATTAATAATGGGGTTATTTCTATTTATAAAGATTTGGTTTTTATTTTTAAAGCTTATCCTTGTCGTGGCGTGTATGAAACTAAGATTAGTTTTAATAATAATTCAGTCATGAATGTTGATTCTAGCAAGTCAAGTAGAGACTTGGACAAAATGTCTTTGTGGCATAATCGTCTTGGCCATATAAACAAAACTCGCATAACCAAACTTCAAGCGAATGGGATTTTGGAAGCATTTGATCATGGGTCAAATGTTGAATGCAAATCTTGTCTAAAGGGTAAGATGACTAAAGCTCCGTTTACCGGCTCTGGTGAACAAGGCAAAGATCTATTACATCTGGTACACACTGATGTGTGTGGACCATTTAGATCATGCACAAGAGACAATGCTAGATACTTTGTTACATTTACTGATGATTTCAGTAGATATGGTTATGTTTATTTGATAAGACATAAATCTGAAACGTTTGAAATTTTCATGATATTTCATAATGAAGTAGAAAATCAACTTGGCAAGATAATTAAGATACTTAGGTCTGATAGAGGCGGTGAGTATCTTAGTTAGGAGTTTTAGGATCATCTAAGGAATTGTGGGATTATCTCACAATTGACTCCTCCAGGAACACCACAACATAATGGTGTTGTCGAAAGGAGAAACCGTACATTTCTGGATATGGTGCGATCCGTGATGAGTCGAGCTACTCTTCCTATAAGATTTTGGGGTTATGCCTTAGAAACTGCTGCCCGTATTCTCAACCTTATACCAACTAAGAAGGTTCCGAAGACACCTTATGAGATGTGGTTTGGAGAAACGCCATCTCTTAAGTATCTAAGAATCTGGGGCTGTGAGGCTCACGTTAAACGTGACACTCAAGACAAGCTAGAGTCTAGATCTGAAAAGGTTATCTTCATCGGATATCCAGCTACCTCCTATGGATACATATTCTATAAACCCTCTGAGAACAAAGTCTTTGTGTCTTGTGGGGCTAAATTTTTGGAAATGAATATGTTGTCCAAAGAGGATAGTGGGAGCCTGGTTGATCTTGAAGAAATTCAAGATTCAACGGAACCTCTAGTTGACACTAGTGAACCTAGACCAAATAATATCAAGGAAAATGACATAGTTCCACTTGGTCCACGCAGATCTGGTAGAGTTCATCACCTACCAGAGAGATACAGTTTGTACATCTCTGAGAATGGCGAACAAATGGTAGTTCAAGATGAACCAACCAGCTACCAGGAAGCAATGACGGGCCCAGAGTCTGTCAAATGGAAGGAGGCAGTGGAAAGCGAGATGCAATCCATGCATGATAACCAAGTATAGGAGTTGGTTGATCTTATACCAGGTTGTAAAACCATTTGTCATAAATGGGTCTTCAAGAAGAAGACTGATGTGCATGGAAATGTACACACGTTCAAGGCTAGACTGGTAGCCAAAGGATTTACTCAGACTCATGGTGTTGACTATGAGGAGACCTTTTCACCGGTCGCTATGATTAAATCTATCAGGATTCTCCTAGCAATAGTTGCGTTCTATGACTATGAGATATTACAGATGGATGTTAAAACCACTTTCCTAAATGGAAAGCTTACTGAGGATGTGTATATGACACAACCTGAAGGGTTTAAACCCCCTCAGCATCCAGATAAAGTGTGTAAGTTGCAAAGGTCAATATATGGCCTTAAGCAAGCATCTCGAAGTTGGAATCTTTGTTTTGACGAGAAAGTGAAAACCTTTGGTTTTACAAAAAGTGAAGATGAACCATGCGTATATGTCAGAACTAGTGGGAGAAACATGGTCTTCCTAGTCTTATATGTTGATGATATACTTCTAATAGGAAATGATGTTCTAACACTAACTGAAGTAAAGAATTGGTTAGGAAAATGTTTTGCTATGAAAGACTTGGGAGAAGCATCTTATGTTTTAGGCATTAGAATCTATCATGATAGATTAAAACGCCTAATTGGGCTCAGCCAGAACACGTACATAGATAAGGTCCTAAATAAATCCAAGATGGACGAATCCAAGAAGGGATTCATCCCAATGTAACATGGCTTGGCATTGAGTAGGGCTCAATGTCCTAGTTCTTTTGAAGAATTAGAAGAAATGAAAATTGTTCCATATGCTTCGGCAGTGGGATCTATCATGTACGGCATGCTATGTACTAGACCTGATTTATCGTGTGCATTGAGCATGACGAGTAGATATCAATCTAATCCTGGGAAAGCTCATTGGACAGCAGTGAAGAACATTCTGAAGTATCTAAGGAGGACTAAAGATATGTTCTTAGTTTTTGGTGGTGAAAGTGAGCTCATTGTAAAGGGTTACACGGATGCTAGCTTCCAGACGGATAGGGATGATTCTTGTTCCCAGTCAGGATTTGTCTTCCTGTTGAATGGATGAGTGGTTAGTTGGAAAAGCTCCAAGCAAGAGACCGTAGCTGACGCTACAACTAAAGCTGAGTATATTGCAGCAAGTGATGCAGTTAAAGAAGCGGTTTGGATGAAGAAATTCATCAAAGATCTAGGTGTTGTCCCCAGTATTGAATTACCTATTGAGATCTTCTGTGACAATGAAGGGGCTGTGGCGCTTGCTCAAGAGCCTCGGTCACACAAACGCACTAGACATATACATAGAAAATATCATTACATCCGGGAAGTTGTTGCAAGCGGAGAAGTGGTAATCAACAGAGTTCATACGGATGCAAATTTAGCGAGCCTTTGACCCAGACCAAGCATGATTCTCATTCACGGTCTATAGGTCTAAGATCAGACATGCCCATGGCTTGATATATTAAATGTTAGAATATTCCGAATGTTGAGATTTTGATTATCGTTATATTTAATGTTTATGTAAATCGATTGCATTAATTAACTTTATATCGAAATCTTTTAGCATGTTTAAAATACTTCCGTGAGTTATATTGTAACTCAAAATTCTCCCCAGTCATTCATTCTTTATTTGGGAAGGAAGAATTGTGCTAAGACTGGAGTGATGGTTTTAGTTGATTAAGTTGCAACTAAACTCACTAATGCTTATGGAGATATAAGGTATTTGAGGTGACCCTACTTGGATATACTACATGGAATTCTAAGCCAATAGTAGATCTAAGATAGTAATATCATATTGTTCTCAGACCCGAGAAACATGTGTTGCTTACTATGATTCTATTATGCTTTGATATCTCCCAAACGTTGTTCGTGATTGGCTGTTATAAAGGGAATGTTGGGTGTAATATGATGAAGTAGATAAGCATTATGTGATCAAAGGAATTTGTTCCTCTTATATTTAAGGGTGATATCCTTGGGCCCCTTGATGATTTCGTGTTAACACTAAATGCGTGGTTGCGCTTAGACTAGACTTGGTCGTAGTCTATTGATTAGTAGGTTACCACGAACCTGATATCGAGAAACACAATTTGAACGATCGTAGATGACATATTTCATGTCTCGTGTTCAAAGGATATCTGAAACAAAATGACAACTTGATCACTTACTTAGGATTGAGTCACATAGATGTGAGCTCGGTTATCGTCTGCATCAGAGATACCCTTTGCTGATTTGGGGGCAATGATGTACTGCTAGGTACGCTCATTGTTGGTGTTACTATATTGCACTATGTCATGTGCAAGTGGGAGATTGTTGGGGAATGCCCATTGACATGAGTGAATTAGAAACATGGCCGAAAACGCAGGGGCCTTCCAGTCACACGGCATGGATATCCACAATCCATTCTCGATAATGCCCAAGTAAGATAAACAAAAATTTAAATTTTGAATTTTAATCTTCTGTGTTTATCTCATTTGATCATGTGATAATAATTAAAAGAGATAAACTAAAGGTTTAAATTTTGAGTTTAAACTTTTGTGTTTATCTTAACTAACCTTGGGATTATAAATAGAGGTGATAGACTCCACTTTTATGGAACCAATTTTTCCAGTTTTTAAGATCTGATTTCAGGTGTTTCTTCCAGCTTTTTAGATCCAAAAATTCATCTCTAAATTACTATTATAATCTATGATAGTTTCGGGTTTCGAGGATTCACGGGCTAGCACCTAAGGATTGAAACAAAGTTCTTGCGGTGTCAAGGAAGTTTGGAAGCTCGTGTTCCTTTTTCCTACTCAACCTACGACGATTGAGGTAACTCTACTCGTTTACTTTTAAGTTGCTAATTTGCGTGTAAGTTTTTTTTCCTCGGTTTGAGTCATCGTGGTTTTATTACTTTTATTTCTCTTCCGCTGCATAGTAAATTTATTTTTGTGTAAAATCCACCATGTATTCCAACACTAGGTTGGGCTTACAAATCCATATCTAGGCGGAATAAATCGTCCTCAATATTTGAATCCAAAACATGAGTTCGGGTAGCAGATCTGGTTGCCTCTCTTCTAGACCTATATAAGTTTTAGAGTTGACTAGTTAAAATCGCCGATTCTATCTGTCTATATCTCTCTCTCTCCTCAATTCTTTCACGTCCCATATCTCTCTCAAAATCCTTTTCTTTGAATTTAACTCCCTCGGTTTTTCTTATAACTCTGCCATCCCCAGATAGGTGTTCATCGTCATCGTCATCTTATGAGTCTAAGTGAACAGCGACATCTTCAGCAAGGCGGGGACTAGTGGGTCAGTCATCACAGTTCGACACACCAGCTTATGCCAAATCATCTTCGCCGCTTAGTTTACCCTTGCAAGATCCTATCACTGACTCATCTCTCTCTAACCTATGGTGTTCACCCCTAGGTGATACCCTCACTAGTGGCACATTGTGGTCAGCAATACCAAGGAGGACAAGTGGGATAGTCATAACCACCATGCCATTGGGATTACGATCACCATGTTGTACGAACTTCATCGCCCAACACTTGGTTTTGGTGCTGCAGAGTCTCTACGAGATCAGCTTGTTGTGATGAAGTAGTAGGCAGATGATGCGAAGCAAAGAATCGTTGGTATGACCTCGAGGAGCAGAAACCATAGTGGGATACTGTAATCAAAGTGTCGGTTGCTTGCTTATGCATGCGATGAAGAGGAGTAGAAAAATCCCGGTGCACTGATCGATCCCCTTCGTGTGTCATGACAAACATCTGTTGAATATCGTAAACAGCATGAAGCAAAAGTTTGGTAGATATTTCTACCATGAAGAGGAAGTGAGACGATGACAATGCATAATTTAAGAACATAAATTGCTGACCTAAGTTGTATTGTCCTAGTCTCTAATAATAGGATTGAAATGGTTAATGTATTGATAACACTTTTTCCTCTTCAATTAAATAAGTAAATATACACACATATTGAACCATGAATTATTCCCCAAACTTTTGCATATTCATCTAAATATTGCAAGATGGATTTGTTGGAGATGATGCACCAAAGTATTTGATGTTTTATATATTGGTGTGCTCATATTTGGTGTATGCATATTAAATACTACTATTCTTTTTTTAGATATTGCAACTATATATGAAACTTCTTATCAGTTTAATGAGAAGCTAGCAAATCATAAGAAAAAGTAAATTTTACAATAACGAGATATTGAAGTCAGAGCACATGAGGAGTGGTTTTACGGTTTTACCAAGCAAGTCGAATGTATTAGACTATTAATGATGGTAGATTTAGTATTAATGGGTCATAATTTATTAATATTAGATTAATGGTTCTCATTTTATTATTCTTTTATCATTTTGCCACACATGATAAAAATCATTCTTGAGAGTTAATTATCGTAGTGGTTGTGCTATGATGGCCAAGGAGCGGCCAAATTTGAATCAAGTACGTAGGTAGGTTATAGCCATGGTTTTAGTTTTTTCGTAGATCAAGAAGTAAGTAAGAGTTACATTTTAGTAATTTGTGTTACAAAAAAGGTAGTTGACGATGATTATTATGACTTTAAGTGACTATAAGTACTTTAGGTTCATGGTTTTAGTTATTTTGTGTAACTAAAAATAATTAATAGTCATGTTTCAAACAAATTAATGTAACCAAATATTTTGAATTGACCATAACTAGAATGAAACTTGTGTGGCTTGAAATAGTTTATTGATACGGTTTTAGTTAATTCTATGTGCTTAAAAAATAACCAATTGCCATGGTTCTAACAATGGTTCTAACAATTTAGTGTAACCATATATTATATATTCATCACGGTTAATATGAAATTTGCATGACGATAAGTTTATGCCAATGGTTTTAGTTATTTTTAGTGGCAAAATATAATCCATAGCCATGTATTACAAGTTAGCGTAACCATATGTTATGAATTTGTTACGGTTATATGAAATTTTCATGGCTATAAGTTGTGTATAACCACAATTTCAGTTACTTCGTGTTGCTAAATCTAAAAGACAACCAACGGGTTCTAACATTTATGGTAACCATACATGATGAATTAGTCAAGGTTAAACAAATATATGTGGTTATAGGGTAATCATTGGCCACGTTAAAAACAAAATATGTGACCATAAATAGTTTATTGTCATGGTTTTCTTGATTTTTTGCGACAAAAAGGTACCTAATAGCCATGCTTAACGTGAGTTTGTGTGGCAATAAGTAGTTTATGGCCATGCATGGTTAACGTTATAGCAAAAAATGCTTCAATACCAAAAAGATTGGATACCTTTATGGCCACGTTTTTTAGGCATTAGTTATGGTTTTTCATACGATACGGTGACACATTTTAAATGTGGCCAAAAAAGTATCAATGGTCACTACTGAATAGACTACGCTTTGATCGACAAAAAAACTGTGACCAAAGGCCTATGATCACGGTTTTTAACCGTGGCGAATATGAGTTTTTTTACTAGTACATATATGTTCAGTTGCTACCGAGTCCAAGACCCAAATACTTGATTTACATACTCCCATATAAAACATCAAAAGATGACACGTACATACCTCGTGTAGAAGTGGCTACGACATTAACAATGGCCAAATTTTTTCGAGAGTGTTCCTATTAGTTGTTGACACTCGGCCACTCACATCTTTAATTCCATGAATGTTATTGTTAAGAATATTTTGGTTGTCAAATTTCTCCATTAACTAGAATCGATACACTACCTTAGCTAAGTTGGTTTAAAAGTTCTCCATTAAAATACACTTATTATAAATATACTTTAAGAGTTAATATTCTGGTTCTTGTTGTATCCGGTGTAGAAATGTTAGTAAAGTGTTCTACATTTACAAACTCATTTATACAAACTATAAATTCATACTCATATGATTGAATTACAAAAACATTGTTAATCATGGAGAGGTATAGCGACAAAGGTTATAGCAATTAACATCTGGCAATCCTTGTCGTAGGTAATATAAAATATCATTTTTACACATTATTTTTTTTGGAAGGGTGTCCGAGCCTATGGCCCGACTAATCCCAGGCAAGATTAGGACTAAAGCATGCCCCATTGTAAATGTCCACATGTTATGCACAAAGAGATTCGATCCCGGGTTAGGCGCTATGATCCCCCAAGCCTTATCCACTCTACCACAACGCTGATAGACATTTTTACACATTATTGATGGGTTCAAATTCTTTTTTACACATCATAGTGACACCATGTTGTGACAAACTCAATTGGGACAACTGTCATCGCAATTCATCCTTAACAACGATAAATGGAGCATCATTCGTCGCAATTGGGTAGATGTGTGGTAGTTTAGATTTATAGAATCTTGATTTTATCTTTTCTTTGGTGATCATCTTTTGGAAAGTTGAGTTTCCTCTCTTTCAAGTTTTTCATTTTTGTAGTAAATAATAGACGAGAAAAATAAATTGACGATTAATTCGTTCACCCTTTTTTTCTGTCTAATTAATAGCATGTATTAATGAAAAATAAATCCCTATGGACGTTTGAAAAGAAAAACAAATTGAAGCACAAAAACATCAATAAACAATTAAACACCTTTCATGTAACATAAATGTGCAAGAATACTAATAAAGAGGGTGGACGAACCCTCCAGGAATCTAATTCCAATGATTCATGTTTTTCATGTTTTTTGTTTTTGCTTTCTTTTCTATATAAACATCGTTTTTGCCTCTCATGTTTTTGGCATCGATCAACCATTGAATCCTAATACATAATTACAACTTAAACTCTCAATGGCTACCCACCAAGGAGCTCCAACCCGTCGACAATTGTTACGCCTACCCCACATTGGTCGCACATTTTCATCCCCAACCCCACCACTTTTTACTCCTAAATTTGGACCCACACCACCTAGAGATATGGATCCTAGAACAAATTACCCAAAAAGTGAGGTAACCAAAACTTTAGAAACTCCCCAGAAGAAGTTGGATGTTGATAGCACTAAGATAGGGATTATAACAATTGAATATGAGACCAATGGAAATATGTTCACAAATCAATTGACCCCTTTGGGCAAAAAGACTCACAAGCATTCCCGGTGGCGACCATGGGTCTTTTCTTCATGGACCGAGAGGATATCTCATAAAGTTTAAAGAAAGAGATCGAAGACCACAAAGTCATCGTCTTTTTGAGGATTAATAATATGAATCTTATATTTACAACATTATAGATCGATTCTTATTCCTTGTTATATGGTCATTATAAAAAAAAAATGTTTAGCTACATGCACAACACTATATTTATGTATATGTGTGTCCATGTGTATTTGATGTGCTTAGAGGAATAATATGCTGGTTGAATAATAAATTAACAATCTTTTTTTGGTTTGTATGTTTGAGTCCTTTGTTTGGTAATTGGTGTCTTTTTTGCATGCCACCGTTGGCTTGTTTTGGATATTATTACCTAGTTATATATTGAGTTAAAATTAATCGATCAACAAGGTGAATTCTATTTCTACCCACTTATAGGGAGTGGAGTTGATGGTATGAGTGTACATGTGGAACCCGGAGCGAGGATGTAACATCCTGCCTACCTCAACAACAATATTGTCCGTTTTGCCTCACCGGCTCACGGCTTTGTTTGTTGCGACCTGGTGAGGACTTCCCAGGAGGTCACCCATCCTGGTACCACTCTCATCCTAGCATGCATAACTGCAGCGTTTCCAAAACATGCCATGCATTAGGCCTCAAAACGCGTTGTTGTTAGGAAAGCCAATATATTACTTATAACCCAGCATCACTCCTGTCCACGACGGATATGGGATACGCCTAAGGTGTTACAGAGGACCCAGCTAATTTATGTGCGTAAGGGAGCCGGGATAACAAACCCCATCAACAATAGTCCTTGGTGTAAGAAGGATGGCACCCTAAACGATGGGGTACCAATTTGATTAGGCATTAGCTACCATGCATCATCTAAATTCTAACATCTATATATAAAACTTGTAATTGAGTTGAAACCCAATTAATACGGTCAGTCTTAACACTACTATAAGAAGGATTTTTATTGACAAATTTTTTTTGTTGGAAATTGGCCGAAGGATCTGGAAACGTCTACTTTTCATCGACTTATGTCATTGATTTTTTAAAAGTATCTTAAAAAAGATTGTGATCATTACCAAAAAAAATATTATTCTATATAACTAATTACCTAACACTTTAGATAAATTCAGTTGTATATAAATTAGTGTCATTTAGACATTATGAATATCCTATGATAATGGATTTATTGTAATTGTGGATGAAAGTTGATCACTACTAAAAAAAGAGTATTACTGACGGCCAAAACAGTCGAAAAACAGTACGAAATCGGTTTTGGTACTGACAGTAAAAGTACCGACGACTTTTACCGACTGCTTTCATACTGTTTCATTTAATGACGGGTTACTGACGATTTTCCAACTGTTTTTTTGACGGTTTTCCGAAGACTTATTAAAATAATTAAAAAAATAGCAAATAATAGAACACCGGAAAACAGTCGATTACGACTATCAGTAATATACAGTTTTTTGGTTGTGGGTGTATCTTTTATATCAATTTACTAAAAACAATAGTAAATTTCGACAAAAGATACCTACAAACTTTTACTCAATTTTACACTAAATGCCTTATTTTATTTTAGAATTAACTTTTCTAACTAAATTCAATAAGCCATTATTATATCTGAAAATCCTAAGGTCAGAATTTTATATTGAAACAAATTAACCAAAATCATTATGATGCCAATTTACCTGATACCAATCAATCTTAAATTTTTAGGGTGTCACAACATTCTCAATACCTTTGGGACATTGCAAATGTCTTGTGGATAGTCTACAAACCTGTTTTTTTGTTTCTTAAAAATCTTTCCTCTTTAACTTTTAATTTCTTAAATCTATCAATTTACGTGAGTTTATCGATATATTATTGAGAATGATATGTTGTTCGACCATATTTTCTAGCCGGAAACAACCATCAAACAGTTCATCATCAGCTTACATTAGCTTTCTGTACCACTTGGGTTTTGCTTACTACAAAACCGCCAAGCTATCTCGGTAATTTTAAACATTAAAATTTTTAAAGTTAAAAAAAGCATAAAAAGGTACTAAGCAGATAGCACACATACATTAAATACTTCAAAAGATCATGCTAAAACAAACAAATGTTGGGCGTTTGAGATGAAACTTTTATTCATTGTAATTAAAAATTACACAATCCTAAACATCAGCAACACCCATCAGTTACAACCTTCAAAATAGTAAACACGAAGAATACAAACCCAACTTTTTAGATGGAAACCCGAAAAACGGATCTAAATCCACTAATAATGAAAACTCCATTAGGGTAAAGTTAGAAAAAATAAGCAATCTCAGTCAAATTATTTTTACCGCCATCACTACGTGTTTTCGGTACCGTCACCCCCACAACCTCCGCTGGTACCACAGTCATCGCCACCACCACCCTTGTCGTCGCTACCACCACCATTAGTTGTCATCGTTGCTACCATCACCACCTACTGTTCTTGTGATCTCCACTGCCACCACCATTACCACCTGTTGTCATGCTAGTTGCCACCACCACATGTCACGGCCGTTGTAAGCACCGCTGCAGCCACCACAGTTATCGACGCCTACAAATTTCATTCTTTGCACCCCACCTTATTTTTTTTAAATGCTTTACTTTAAACAGCTTAGTTGTATCAAATTTCAATGAATGAAGAATCATACAATCGATTAAAAAAAATCAAACAGTTCAATGATTCATGCCTCACGATAAAAGCTTTATCCGATCATCAAAAACCTTATAAACTAAAAAAATCCATCTGTATGTTAAAATGATTAAACTAAAAGCATTTGAAATAACAATTAGAAACCAAACAACACAAAGACCATACCTCAGGAACTGCAAAATCAATATAATCCGAGCCAAATGTTTGATCAATTGGCAAAATACGTTGCTCTCAAATCCTTGGAATTATAACCAACCAAAAGCAAGATTTATTAACCCACGTATCGTATCCATTAAAACAAAACACAAACTTCACTGTGAACAAAGTAGCAAACTTCACATACCTTTGCTCATTGATTGCACACGTATGTGGTTCTCAAGTGAGCCATCACCTTAAAGTTTTTGCTTTCTATATAATCAAGAGTGAACCTGTGTTGTTTTTGCAACTAATTGCATCTTAGGTAAACTGTTAAGATTACCTTAAGCAAGCTTTTATAGCAGCTATAGTAATGTGTGGTTGGGGACTTTTTCTGCATAACGACTGTTCCTTTTGTTAGTTACAAAGTAATTTTTATACGTCTAAATAGTCTATGAGGGTAATTGGTGTATCTAGAAACTGGAGATTGGGTTTTTTTCCTCTATTGCAAATAGGCCTAGGAATCTTTGCTACCCTCATGTATTTCAAACAAATGTTAATCTCAAAAGCATTCATGTTAGAAGATTTACTTTGGAACATGTTTTCTGTTAGTATCTAAGTTTCTATGTAAGCCCCTAGCAAGCACCTGATAACCATCATATTCAAAGTTTAATCTAATAATCAACTTTTCCAGCTTCTGATAACCATTTAAACCCTCAGGTTAGTTATATGAGGAATTTTACACATGCCATGAAGGACAAATTTGTACAATATGGAGTACCATACCATATTTCACTGTCTAATTTCTTCACATGTATTATCAGAACAAAAGCTCATTACAACAAAATATAGTTCTTTAATAATGATGTAATGTTATTAGAATTTGACACAAAATAAATGAATAGTCATGCACTCAGCTTTTTATTTATTACTTCGGTTGTCAATTAAGAATGGATTGTTTCTAAAATAAACTAAACAAATACGTTGGGTATAAGAAAAAGGTTCCAACTTGAAATGCTAATAAAAAGAGCAAAAAGAATAGGACCTGCAAGTGCCATGAATTGATCTAGCTTTGCCATAATATGCATTACTTGTTCCAAGATGTTATAGAGATCCCGGATTGACTACTGCAAGAAAATAACAACACTCTATCAGATATAAGGCCAGACAAAAGATCCTAAATAGTTTGAAATTGGATAAACAAATACATAATATTTTTTTTGTTCCCATGAGATTTTCCATTTCTGCTGTGAATTGATGGCCAAACTTCTTATAATATCCTCTAACCAACTACTCATATAATTGCCCAATGATCACATACTAACTTGATTAAAATGTCAGCCGATTACACAATTGTCATAGCCAATTTTGCTATCGGGTTATATAATTTGTATAAAAAGCTTCTCATAACACTTACCAAAGTTTCCCATCTTTCCATTCCACATAAGCATCATTAAAAAAGATGTAGAATCCCGTTGATGGGACTTCATTGCCTAGCAGAGCAAACATTAGAATTGGGAAAACCATGCCCCAAAAAAGAAATGAAAACCAAGTTGAAACAATTGGGAACTCTCAATCAATAGTTAGGTTTTCATAAAATTCTGCATTTGAATGCACGATAATAACCAATTAAAACCTATGATGAACCTAATTAACTGTACACTAAAAATTAGCTTACATTAATACTAAAACTTGCCTCTTTCTTGTAGTGAATGCATTCCCTAATCAGATAAAAAAGAAGTGCTTGATGAGGATTTGAAGAAATTGAGTAGGATAAGAAATGTAATACATGAATCATGCAAACATGAATTATAAAGTGAGAGTTTTGCCGGACTTTGGTCGATTTCAAGCCCTAACCGCTGCAATACCTAATCCGCCATGGAAAAGTCGATGTTGGGGAGACGGGAATGATTTTGATGGAATCCATGGAAATCGCTCCGATGTTGGACTGTAAATGTTGAGCAGATATGGGGGGAAGAGGGAGGAGTGGGTTTTGTAACCGTAAATTAGGACTCACCATGAAGAGGGAGGTGTTTGAATGCGTTGGTCTGAGGGCATGGAGTTTAGGTCGTGGGGGCGAAGAAGCAAGAGGAGGGAGAGGGAGAGGGAGAGATGGGAGAGATGGGGAACGTGGGAAGGAAATTGACTGTGGATTGGAGGTTTTGTTGGAGAGAAAGGGGAAGGTAGCTGCAACGTGGTGAGAAAAGGGAGGAGGGTGGAGAGGAGAGGTTTCAATAATTGTAAATAGGGTATTTTAAAGGGTCAGGATTTAACCTAAGATTGATCTAAGGGTTGAGATTGATCCCTTGATTTCCTGACTCACCGTGGTCAATAGAATAATAATTCAAGATAACTGTAATAGCCCTTTTATAAAGGAGTATAGATAAGTGTTTTAGTAAATATTTTTATCCCATGATTGTTTGTCTTTACTTCTAATAAGATGTGGTTAATGTGCGATTATAAAATAGTTTTTACGTTATATTTGTTTTTGCATGTTTAGGATCTTTAGGACCATTTTATACATGTTAAATATTGAAAAATAGGAAAATTCAATTATTTAAATGTTTGATGCTATTGATAGATATCCATTAGAAAAGTGTAGGAATTAATTGAAAGTTCATCAAAGCTCATATCCGACGAAATTGGTTATTGTATCTCCAACAGCTTTGTTAAAATAGCAAAAAAATAGGTTTTCTTTCTCTAAACCTCTCCAACAGTATTGTTATCCTGTTTGCTATAATAGAAAAAAACTTAAATTTATTCTTTCATATTTATCCAACAAAAGAGCCTGGTAGAATAATTTCGATGGTTATGAGTTCATAATTTATTTATATGTTTAATGTTATCAATGTTGTTTGTAATCTAAATTAAAGATATTTCTTACTCTGTATCCATTATCCGGTTCACTATCCACTATCTGTAGTTATGATTATTTACACATAGGCAACATGTTGCCAACTAGTTATAACATGTTATAAGCATAACTAAAATCCAAATTTAAACAGAAAACATTAAAATTATTTATAATAGCTTGTAAATATGCTCATCACATAAAACATCATGCTAGAAAGAATCATAATCCATCCATAATGCTGTAAATACAACATTAAAATTATTCACTTGCTCAAAATATTACCTAATTAAAAACAATAATTATTAAGTTGATGGCCCATTTACTATTTCTAAATGTTTCCTTCTTCAATTAATTGTAATATTTTTTATTCCAGGATTCCCTTCCTTCTTTAACGCTTCTAAACCCTTGGCTTTCTCATTACTTTTTGGGTAATTTGTAGCTACACCTATGTGCCACACTTTTTTAGGTTTTTCTTTTGCTTCTTGTACCAACACGGTCTTCTGCTCGTACTTGGGCGCCTGGTTTCTATTGAAGGACTTCAGTTCTGGTCCAGCTGGAGTTGATGTTGGTGCAAAAACAGTAGTAGCTGGAAGAGGAGGTCCACCTGGTGTGTCTCGAAATCTAGGTGTAAAAAGTAATGGACTTGGTGGTGAGGGTTGATGAGGTTTTGGGGTTGGTGATGGTGGCGAGCGACGAGTGTGGGGTAACCGTGACCATGGAAGGTTTGGAGCTCCTTGATGGGACGCCATTAAAAATATGATAAGATTAAATGTTTGCTCGATGTTGGAAATTGAAGAGGAAACAACGATATTTATATAGAGTCTAAAAGAACATGAAAAACAAGGGCTATTGGAATTAGATCCAAAGAAGGTTCTTCTCCCACTAATTAATCACAATATGCATTTGAATTCTTTATTAAAAGTATTTTTTTTGGATGATATGCATAAAATATGAATTAAGCAAGTCAACTTCTTTTATCACATAACGTTCTTTAATATGTTCTCAACTTCTTTTTGAATTTTCTAAACACAATAGAAGTCGATCTCTCCATCTTTAGTTCTTCACATTCAACAATATTATATACTTCACAAATCCCAAATTTATAAGATGCCACATGTTTTAAATGTCTTTTTAGTATTTAAACTTAATAAATCAATTAATTTTACAAGAAGTACGTTTTGAAGGTCATAATAAACTTGTCGTAGACATTTACATAAACCTTTTTGTTGTTATTATTTTTGTACTACATTAATTGAAAAACCTTTGAATGAAAATGTATTTTTACAAAATATGTGAAAAAACACTTCCGAAAAATCCTATAAAAGGTTAACACAACAATTTATTTTAAATGTATTATAGTTTTTTTAGCATGGCTAAATAATATTCTACAAACTAAATCTAATACACTTTTTAGAGAATTCATACTCGTTTGATCCTAAAAATTTAAATCTATACTATATTATAAAGAGAATAACTCAAAATAGCAGTTTTTTTGTTCAACATTCAGTTTTTACACAGTACTTTTTTCAATGCATTTTGTACAACATGGTATTGCACTGTACATTCTCCTAAAACCTATTCTTTCCCACGTTCTACCTCATTTCTCTCCCCACGTCTATGCAAGAGCTCTCAATCAACAGATACAATGTCGAATTGCTTCCAATTTCGACTCAAACTTCTTATTCAGGTACGTCTTCTTGGCTTCATTCTTATTCATTCAATCACGGTGAAATCAAATTTAATTTCTAGGTCGATTTTCGTTTTCATTCGTATTCAATTGATTTCGTACTCAATTGATTTCGTATTCAATAAGCTTTTGCTTGTTTCAATTGATTTCATCTATCAATTTGTAAAGCCTCTAACCCTAAATTGTTATTGTTATTTGCAACAGGAAATTCTCAATTTCAATCTCAATTTCAATTATTCCAAAGGTATAATCTGATTTCCAATTTTAGTTTTCTTTTCAGAAGATTCGAAAAATTGAATCCTTTAACCCTAAATTATTGTTTCATGTTGTAAACTCAGCTTCCAATTAAAGTTGCAGGTACATGTTTACAATATGATGAAACCTTATTTGGTCGTTTTATCTTCTTACTTGCTCGGTTTAGTCGTTTTTTGATTATGTGCTGATAGCCTCCACATCTCATTACATACCTGTGTTGCTTGAAACTGCATTTGGAACATAACCTTTTTGCTGGTTTGTGACTTCCATGTTGCTGATTTGGTGCCTTATTCTTAGTTAGTAAAGTCAACCAACATGTGCATTCAGTCTGTACCTCAATAGTCATGTTCAAGAAACAAAAGGATTGGCTCAAAACAGTTGATCTACTCCTTGAAATCAGTGGGAACATACATTAAAAGATAATTTATAACTCATAATGCAGAAACAAATATATCCTTCACATGCATACCCATGGATTCTTAATTTATCTACAAGGAGATTTTATTTTGCAAGAGGGATAGATGAATAAATAATATAGGACAATCTTCAAACCACATTTTTCATCATATTCGCTCCGAGAGTTGCTGCATGATTTAGGTGCATATCGAAGGCATACACATATCAATGCTGGTCATATTACATAAAGTTAGTAGATGCAGGTATTGATGAGGGAAGGATTAAAACTGATCTTTAGAATTCTACAAATGAACTCGTAATTCTATACTGCTTTAAACATGATTAATATAGCAAACTGGCAAACCCTCTGAGATAATAAGCTTGTGATACAGACAACCAGTCAGTCTGAAAGACCAGAGTCAAGTTTTGATTCCTTTTAAAGAACTAAAAGACATTCCTTTAGCGTACTTGACTATTTAGTATTTAGGCCATGGCATTTATTTCCTCACGGTGAACCATTCTCTGCTTTTAGATCAAAGTCGTTGGGTTATGCTTCGCCTCTTCGGTATTCAGTGGTCTGTTTCTTACTTTCTTAGGCGCTGATTTTGTCTTCGTTGGTTTTCACTAAGGCTTTGTTTGGCAAGCATAAGCTAGCTTATAAGCTAGCTGATAAGCTAGCTTATAAGCTAGTCCATCCAAACATGTACCAGGAAGCTAGCTTATCAGCTAGCTTATAAGCTAGCTTTTTGAAACGCTACTTTGAGTAGCTTATGAGGAGCTTATTGTAGCTTTTTCCAATTATACCCTTATTAATATTAATTATTAAATTCAAAGGTACCCTTTTTGGTCATTTTACATACTCATAAGCTAGTTTTTGCCAAACATAATTTGTTCAACAGCTAGCTTATCAGCTACTAGCAAGCTTATCAATCAACAGCTAGCTTATCAGCTATCCGCTAGCTTATCAGCTACCAGCTAGCTTATAAGCTACGCTTGCCAAACATAGCCTAAGTTTTTTGAGTTCCATTGTGTCATTTTTCTTTTCTGGTCTATCATATTATGTTGAGAGTTTGATAGCAGGATCTCAAGGATTAGATTTTTCATTTTTGGTTCAATTAGATTGTCTCTGTAGTTGGATGGGTCATGCTTATGTATCCATTTTTAACAATAAAATATATAAATGTTTAAACAATAATGAATAACATATTCCACTAGAGAATCATATATTATATACAACGTAGTACATGGGTTGCAATGTAGCATTACAAAAATAAACACATTCTGTACGCTTAGGTTCGCATCTTATCTTTCATTTTACTTTTACGTATTGCCTCCATAATAGTCCTTTGCTATATGTTGCTAACACAAAATTACAGAATAAAAAGTTGTGTGGCAACTTGTGATCATATAATATATAAAAAAGACCTTAAAGACAACTTTCTCCATACTTCAGAAAGTGAATAAGTCAATTTACCCGCGCGATGGTGGTGGTTCAAGACCCTATGGCACATTCATCTTCATTTATTGATTTTGGCCATGGTTAGATATCCATAGTGACACTCTCATGTTGATTTTCGTATCTTGCTTTCAGGGGTGCCTCAACCAGCCACCTTCATCAAATGATACAAGTGCACATTTGACAGGATCCAAGGCCAAAACCAAAAAATTTGTAAGACAGAAATTACTGATTTTGGTACTGCATGGTCTTCTTTAATCATCCTTCAATTTCAAATCCCTTTCAAGTTTGACCACATTTTCACATAATAGTAACTTTGAATATCATGTTTGAAAAACCATTTATGATTTATGTTTATTTCTTGTATTCCCACTGTATTATTCATTTAAAATATGCAAAAAGGCTGATGGTATTTCTATGTGTGTGTGTGTGTTCATATAAGTATGTATATGTAAATGGCTTGGTTTAAAAATTATATTTTCTTTGTAAACACAAAAGTGACAGTGCTGATTTGTTGCTGTTAAGTCCAATATGCTTTCTGCCATATACAAGTAATCCTCAATGCTGACCTATTTTTTGTTGTTGTTATTTATCTGATGGTATACATTCCTTTCTTTTTCCCCAATTGTCTATCTGTCGATAATTTGTTTTGTTAGTTGTTACTTTATTACTTTTTATCAGGTAACCAACATGTGCAAAACAGATCTTTGATCTTGAAACATTGTTGCAGGTTCAATTTGATTTCATATCTACTTTATTTTCTTTATATTTATGTCAATATCCGTGTTGCTAATGGGTTCTAACTTCTAAAACAGTGATGTACTTTGACTTAAAACTATTTGTTGTGGGTTGTGATTCTCACTGACTGAAGGCGTTGATTGGAGATGATCATTCAATCAGGTTCCTGAGCTTTTTGTTGTTTAATTTATGTTCTCCGTTGGTAAGGTGGGAGTAGTGTGTCCAAGCTTGATAAGCAGCTTTATCTTCCTAGGTGTTAGGTGCCATTCATTTGACGCTTACCCGGTAAGTGTGTACCGGGCCAATTGACCTTACGGGTGAAAATAAAAATGCCTGGAATCTTACCCGGTAAGAGAGATAGCATGAACCGAGAGTCTTACCTGGTAAGTGAGATCGGACAACTCTTACCCGGTAAGTGAGATCGGACAACTCTTACCCGGTAAGAGCTTAGTAGCTAAATTGAGGTTATAGAAAATTTTACAATTTACCAATGGTTATTAATGTCTATAACTTATTTAATTTTAGAGTGAAGTTAATTTGGACCCAACAGGTTTATTATTGGCCTCCTGCTCTACTGATATCACTGCAAAGGTTAATTTCCAAGCTGCATCATTTAGTTGTAACTTGGATACCATTGGGCAATAACCCTTTGGTTTTTGTTCACTGATTTGATGACTCTTTGGATCAGATTGTTTCTGATCATGAACAGTGCTTTCTTGATCTGAAAATCCAGGAGCTTTTGAACTCACGGTATTATAAAGAATGGGTCTATTTCAAAATACCAATCTTTGGTTGTAGATCCTTTCTATAGTATGTTGGTCATGGATCATGTAACGTTGTATCTAACTTATACTTATCTTGATTAAACGATGTGTTGTATGGTTGTAAATTATTATGAAGTTTCCTTTTTCATGATTACTCGTTTCAGGGGAGTGTGGAGCTCCTAGATCACGAACATGACCAGACATGGGAAAACTATGATAGGGGTGGTAGACAAAGTAAGGCGGCTGCTTGATGTGAACACAACTAGCCGATCCCACTTACAATTGTTAATGTGACCGAAGGTCACACGCCTCCGGTTCAACAACGCATTTGCCTACTGTTATTTGGCTGCCGTGAGGTAAGGTTTTCAGCCAATGGGATCTACACCACGTGTACTAGAATTGGATGATGATGTGATCTTATCAAGACACACAGCTTCTAAAGAAGTACATTCTGTGTCACACTGGAAAATAAAGTGCTTTACATATTTTATATTTTATACTATATATTATATGAAGTATTCAGATTATTAAGCCACAATTGTCTTCTGTCAGGATCGAAACAGCTCCCGAAGACTTCAAACAAGGACTTCAGTGGTTAATGTTGAATCAGGTAAACACTATTGGCCTCAACATGCTCATTGGCACACTCTCCTAATAATATAACCATGTTTGGCTTTCATGTTGTTCCTCATGAATTATTGGTGGAGCTGATGGTTCTCCTAGGTCGCTTAAACTTTATTATCGTGATTCATAACATGTGATATTGGCCACTCAATATTATTCTCCAATTGATTAACTACATGTCCTCTATATTCAGTTCTGTTAGGTCATTACTGGCACGAATAAGGATTCTGAACAACTCAAAAGGCTTCTTTATCATATTATAACTGTAAATATCAATGTTTTCTTTTTCGACGATAACCTTTTGGAACTTATGACTTCCATGGAAAGAGTCGTCGGTTTAATTAAATGCTTAGACAGTGAGACAATGATTCATTTCTTTCCTCCGTTGATGGGAATATAACTTGGATATATAACTTCCTCTTTTTTGACATATACAAGGTTTAAGTAGGGTGTTCAATTATTATGAGAAAATACAGGTTTCTTCTTTTTTTGACATATACCCAATGGTTCGCTTATTGTTTGTTCTGCTGCGGGAAGGTTTAGATTACTCAAATTCAATTTTTCAATTTTGAATTTTGGGAGATTGGCGTGGCATATATGGATCTAATTGTCTCCAATGGATCATTTCAATGCAGGTTTGATTATAATACATTTATATGTTTCATCTCTAGCTGGAAATCTTCCAATTGATATCAGAAGGCCAGAGTTAGCAATATTATTGGGTATCAGTGGGATTATTCGTCTTAATTGTACCATTATTTGATATGTTTTGCTTGAAGCTAAAAGTAATCTTTCTGGGTTAATCATTTCTCAGGATTGTAACAGCAATAGCACCACCTATATGATACACTTGGCACACCATCCATCTCTTTTGATTTACGAAACTTAAGTTGATTTTTTTGTATTAATATAAACGTCTTCAGACTCTATCCTTGTCACAGGTGCTAATGCAGTTGAGTACATCATCAACCATTTTGTTCAATAGAGCAAGTTAGCTGTTGTATGTTACACTCTTATTATTCTTTACCCAACTTCTTTTATTTCATTATGTGTGCATGTGGGCTATGGAACAAAAAAAATTTCATCGTTTTGTTGATGGATTATGTCTTTCTGTAAGTATAGCCAACCACTATAAGATGCGGTTCTTCTTATCTGTGAGTGACCTCTGACCGTGAGCAAAAAGTACGGGTCAATCAATCAACCTTGAGGAATTGGTTTTTTATTTCAAAGAGTGACACTAGCTTAATCAGTTAGGCATTAATGTGAATAAGTATCATTTGCTTTACCAATTAAAGTACCATTGTTGTGGCCATGTTTATGTTGTATATCTATTCTTGAAATGAACATGACATTCTCTTCTTCTGGGTTCTCCGTACAGTGATGCTTGGAATGAAATTGGGAGTTGATATACCTTTCACGAAGGATAGTTAAGTTAGAATTGAATGACTGCAATTCTACTTCAAAGTTTAAGGGTATTCTGTTAATACAAAAAATACTAAAACTTTAATACAAAATCTTCATCTATGAGTGTGTCTTTGCAAAGATTTTAATTTTGATCTATTTGTCATAAGTGTTGGGAATCAAGGGATACAAAACATGCACAGCGGAATAAAACCTGATTCCCAAACAAGGATCCAATCTTAAACCATACAGACACAATAAAGGATGTTTTGATGGACTACCTTGCAAACAGTAACTCTGAAAGGCAAGCAGGGGATACACCGCTACTGGCACCGTTGAGAGAGTTGCTAGACCACCGCCGAGGATTACCCGAAAACAAAACGCGAACCTTCCTCTTACTGGTTTTAGCGCCGGTTTTGGGAAGAGGGAGAGAGAGAGAGTTTTCTGAGTTATCAGTTGTTATTATTATTGATTCATCAAAACCCCTAAGCCCTTATTTATATTGATGATATCAATTAAATAAGGCAGTGTTTGATTCCAAATCAAATGCCTGATAATTATCAAATAGATATTTTCCATAATTATTTTCTTTGATAATTACCCTATTAATTAATCTAACTGATTAATTAACCTATAAATAATTTAACTAATTATTTATTTCTTTTTCTCTCTAAATAATTAACCAATTAATTATTTCCCATAATCCAAACATTCTCATTTTGGTGTGCAGCAGTGTGACCTACTAGTGTCTTATAACATTGGACACGATAACCCTGTTACTGTCTCGCACATAATCCTAACAGACTCCCACTTGTGCTAGACATGTAACTGAACTGTTATCATTCGCCTAAGGAGGTCCCTAGCCAGACACTTAGGTTAACCAGGTTATAAGATCTCTTATATCCAGAGATACAATTCACGCTTGAATTAGTACACAGGTTCATTCCTTTTGCACACGATATTTCTAAAGTGATTTAAGACATGGAGTGGAGGATTCATTTCTTAAAATCAAGTATTTCTTGACTCTGATTTCGATTGCCTGCAGTGACGGATATTACTAAATAACCCCTGTTATTCTATCCGAGCGTGGCCACGCGTTTTCTGCCAATCTTAATCGTCAAGGGGCCCGGAAATATCTCTCTTTTGAAAGAGGTGCAAATCCCTTCTTGACTACTCGCATTTGGATCCACGGCTTCCGCTGCATCTAGTCACGTCCCGTATGGCCACCCAGTTACGGTGCAGCGTTAGTACGTGCTAAGAGTACAGTGGTCCTCGTGTTCCCAAACCAAGTATCTCAGGTCTAAGGACAACCTATCAAGTCAGTGCTTATGACTAAGGCTCCATGAAGCAGACTTGATTACTGGTCACTTCCAATACTCAAACTCTCTGATGAGTATCTACAAATACTTGGTCACATCACTTGTGCTTTTATTCTTTACTTTGAATAAATCATCAAGTATTTATAGTAGCGTAAAACTCCCTATTGAAATTCCCATTTCAATAAGTGGCTACGGAAATTTAGATTTCATACAAGACTTTGTAGAATCAAGGATACGTTAAATATGCGAAAAATAGTTAATTTAGAACAATCATGAAATTAAAACCTCCATTTATTTCCAACACACTGTGAAATAAAAACTTTACATGATTACATTGTTTCTAAATTAGACTATAGTAATAATTGATAAACTAAGTACTAGCTACTGGCTTCCAGGTACTGCATCCCAATGGAATTCGCATGTGCCTCATGCTTTGCCCTTGCTAGTGGCTTTGTCAGCGGATCTGCGACATTGTCTTCTGTTGGAATCTTGCATATTCTCACATCTCCTCTTCCAATGATCTCTCGGATGAGGTGATACTTTCTGAGCACGTGTCTCGACTTGTGATGCTCTCTAGGTTCCTTTGCTTGCGCCACGGCTCCTGAGTTATCACAGAATATATCTATCGGTCTCGAGATACTGGCAACCACTCTGAGATCCGATAGAAAATTCCTCAGCCAGACAGCTTCCTTTGCTGCATCACATGCTGCAATGTACTCTGCCTCTGTAGTTGAGTCTGCAATCGTGTCCTGCTTCGAGCTCTTCCATGAGATCGCACCTCCGTTTAGGGTAAAGACATACCCAGACTGTGACCTGAAGTCATCTCTGTCGGTCTGGAAACTAGCGTCAGAGTACCCGGTGACACTAATTTCATCCTCAGTACCTCCAAAGACCAAGAACATTTCTTTCGTTCTTCTCGGATA
The DNA here is from genome assembly GCA_030169165.1 of Centaurea solstitialis. Classification (NCBI taxonomy): domain Eukaryota; kingdom Viridiplantae; phylum Streptophyta; class Magnoliopsida; order Asterales; family Asteraceae; genus Centaurea; species Centaurea solstitialis. Next base: position 54,132,210 of record CM058042.1, on the reverse strand, counting down.
TTTGAGAATGTTCTTGACAGCCACCCAATGGGGCTCACCTGGATTCTGTTGGTATCTGCTCGTAACACTTACTGAGTAAGCAACATCGGGCCTAGTACATAGCATGGCATACATAATCGATCCAATTACAAAAGCATATGGGACTGATTTCATCCTGTCCTGATCTTCACTAGAAACAGGACACAGTGTTTTACTTAACACTATGCCATGTTGCATTGGAATGAATCCTTTCTTGGATTCATCCATCCTGAATCTCTTCAGTACTTTGTCAATGTATGTACTCTGACTAAGTCCGATAAGCCGCTTAGATCTGTTTCTGTAGATCTTTATACCTAGTATATAAGCGGCTTCTCCAAGGTCTTTCATCTGGAAACATTTACTTAACCATTCTTTAACACTCTGTAAAGTTGGTACATTGTTTCCTATGAGTAATATGTCATCTACATACAAGACCAGGAAGGTTACTATGCTCCCACTGAACTTAGTGTAAACACATGGCTCGAACTCACTTTTAGTGAAGCCAAACTCTTTGATTCGCTCATCAAAGTGTAAGTTCCAGCTTCGAGATGCTTGCTTTAATCCATAAATAGATTTTAGCAGTTTACACACCTTATTAGGATTCTTAGGATCTTCAAACCCCTCTGGTTGTTCCATATAGACGTCTTCTGTTAACTTTCCATTCAGAAAGGCTGTCTTGACGTCCATTTGCCAAATCTCGTAGTTAAAGTACGCTGAGATGGCCATTAGAATCCTAATTGACTTCAACATGGCCACTGGTGAAAAGGTTTCATCATAGTCGATACCATGAGTTTGCGTGAATCCTTTTGCGACCAGTCTGGCCTTGAAGGTGTGTACATTTCCATCCATGTCGGTTTTCTTCTTGAAAACCCATTTGCGTCCAACAGCCTTACAGTGTTGTGGCAAATCAGTCAACTCCCAGACTTGGTTGTCATACATGGATTGCATCTCGGCCTTCATGGCTTCCTGCCATTGTTCAGACTCACTGCCTGACACAGCTTCTCCATAGGATGTTGGTTCATTTAAGTCTCCGCTATCTTGAGAGACTAGAAACCCAAGATACCTATCTGGTTCTTGTCTTACCCTGCTGGATCTGCGAAGGTCTTGTGTTTGCACTTCCTCAATCGGCTTTGATTGAGGTTCAACATTGTTATGTTGAATTTCTGGCTCAACAACTGGTGTAGTGTTTTCCTCGTCTACTATCTGTAGATCTACATCCTTTCTGGTGTTCTCTAAACTGAGAAACTTTTCTTCCAGAAATTTTCCATTTCGAGCAACAAACACTTTGTTCTCTTCAGGGTTGTAGAAATAATATCCCACGGTGGTCTTGGGATATCCAACGAAGAAACACTTGTCGGATTTGGGTTTGAGTTTTTCTGAGGTAGGTCGTTTGACGTAAACCTCACAACCCCAAATTTTCAGAAAAGATATGTTGGGTTTCTTACCCTTCCATAACTCGTATGGAGTCTTTTCTACCGACTTTGTTGGCGCTCTGTTCAGTATGTGTGCTGCTGTTTCGAGCGCGTGTCCCCAGAATGATACTGGCAGCGAAGAATGACACATCATCGTTCGTACCATGTCAAGCAAGGTACGATTTCTCCTTTCTGATACACCGTTCATCTGAGGTGTATACGGAGGTGTAAGTTGGGATACAATCCCACACTCCATCAGATGATTGTCAAACTCATCACTGAGATATTCGCCACCACGATCTGACCGTAAGAACTTGATCCTCTTGTCAAGTAGATTCTGTACTTCATTCTGATATTCCTTGAATTTCTCAAAGGTTTCAGATTTATGTCTCATCAAGTAGACATATCCATACCTACTGAAGTTGTCAGTGAAGGTAATGAAGTACCGGTATCCTCCTCTTGCTACATGACTGAAAGGTCCACATACATCTGTGTGGATTATTTCAAGCAAGTCAGTAGCCCTTTCATTCTCACTGTTGAAAGGTTGCTTTGTCATTTTACCAGATAAACAAGATTCGCAATTATCAAAAGGTTTGTAGTCGAAATTTCCAAGAAAACCTCCTTTTAGGAGTAGTTCAACACGTTTCTTGTTTATATGGCCCAAACGACAATGCCAGAGGTAAGTCTGATCCTCAATATCCTTGGATCGCTTACTTATATGATAGATTTCACTATTGTTGTCTTTAAGATTTACAGTGTATAGACCATCTACAGGTGTAGCTTTAGAATAGAAAATATTATCTTTAAAAACCGAAATCATTTTATAAGAATATTTATAGTAAAAGCCTTGGTCTACCAACAAATCAAAAGACAATACATTCTTAATCATATTTGGAATATAATAACAATTATTCAGTTCCAAAACTAGACCCGAGGGTAAACTAAGACTATAAGATCCCACGGCTTCAGCAATCAACGGAGTGCCTTCGCCCACTCGTAGGTTCGAACGGTCCTTCCTCAGAGTCTTTCTTCTAGTGAATCCCTGTAAATGATTACAAATGTGGTTACCACTGCCTGTATCAATTACCCATGATTCATAAGAAGTGATTAAGCAATCTATCATAAAGATACCTGGAGTATCGGGTAAACCGATATCCATCTGGTCGATGTTCATCGAGTGCTCGCAAATATCCTCGCTGCCGCACTCTGGGCAACTCAGATCTCCCAGCTCATCTATTATATCAGTGTCCATGAGATTCGCAGGTTCGGGTACTGGCTCTAGACTGGCCAGGATATCTTCATGAACTTTATCCACGTCGCTCTTTGGTTCCTTCATGTAGGCACTAGCTGTGTCCTGAACTTCCTTTGTGAGGGAGAACCACATGAGATACACTAACTCTTCCTGAGTCATCTTGTACCCCAGACGTGATAAACATTTAAAAAGCCTTCTCATATCAACAAGATGGTTTTTAACTGACTGACCCTTCTGTAGCTTCAGGGAGAGAATCTCTTGCATGATCAATAGCTTTCCCGTGTGCTTGTAGAGACCTAGCTGGTTCTCCACATCTCTCACAACCTCGTGACATGATTTAACTCTTAAATCTCCCGTGAACTCGGGTGACATAGAGAAAATCAGAATGGACATTACATCCGATTCATCTGTCAAGTATCTAAAATACTCAGCAAATTCCTCTTCAGGGGCATTGCTTTTAGGTCGTGATACGGGTTTGTTGATCACATAAAGCTTATCCTGGGCACATAAAACGTTCCTCAAGTGTAACTTCCAAACTGGAAAGTTATGGCCCGTAAGCTTCCACTTGCCCATAATAAGGCGAAGTGACTCTTCAGGTGAATAAAACGGAATACTAATTTGAGACATCTACAGAAGAATATAAAATTCCAGTTTTAGTTTATAATTATATAATTCTAATAAATTATTACCCTTAAAATAAATTTATTAGACTAGAATCCATATTTCACATGCGTCGGGAAGCATGTGATCATGTCATACCGACTCATGCGATCTATGATAGGTAACACTATACCAATCGTATTCCTATCTTGAAAATACGACTTCTAGATCGTCGGGACATCGGATATTAATAATCCGTGCATATTTAGTCCCTCTAGTGCATTTTGGCCTGGTACCACCCAGTGAATAAATAATTACCAAAATAGATTGCACCACCCGGGACCTGGACAAACTCTGGCCGGTACCACCCGGAGATAATTCGCAGAGTTTTATCACCTTCCAGTTTCGGTTTGAACACGGGCGTTCATAGTGTGTGCACTTACAACGCCCTATGTACCTTACACCGGAAGTGCCCCTAAAGTGGGTTGCACTTACTAATCTATGATTTTTAACAAGGGTCTAAATTGCCAGTTTTCCTTTTCAAAACTTTGAAAAACTGGATCCAAACACTAACTGTATTTGTATCCTTTTAAATTTTTTTAAACAATCCGTTCAAAAAGGGCAATTTATATTCAATAGCAATTACGTAAATTAAACAACCACGCAATTTAAATATAAACAGCACAGTCATAGCTTAAACCCTTAAACTAATGTTGTTTTGTGAGCCAACACAAGACAACGGTCTCAATCCCTAAGTGACAAAAGTCTTCGTCTTCTGGCACTCCCACTGGCTCCGAGATCCATGGTTGTCATCTTGTCTCCGTCTCGATGTAATTGAAATAATTATTACAAATGGGTTCAAATGGCACGCAGGCCTCCCAACTATTCTAATAAAACTTTAAAATTACAAAAGGGTTGTAAATGGCTCGCAGGCCTCCCAACTATTCGGACAAATAAAATAAACACAACCACGGGTCTAAAGGGTTCAGCTATGACTTATCATATAATTAAATAAATTAAAACACATCTGAATTTTAATTTAATAATTATAAAACTAATTAATTTAAGAAACATTAAATTAAAAACAATCCTGAACTGTTTTAAACCTATCTGGTAAAAACAATTCTTGATTCCAGATATATCCAAAAACGAATCTTACACGGGACCCGTTATCGACAAACAATCGAAAAACAATCCACGTCATTGATCACCGATCCGCCAAAACGTGGCCGTCGATTGGTGATCAAAAACCGCCGGTGACAGCGATGACGCGAACGCCACCACCGCCACCTGATACTAGAACCGGCCGCGGCCGGCGCCACCTTGTCGCAGCAACCGACCACCGCCTCGCCACCACCGCCGCTCGATCACCAGCGACAACAGCGGCTAATCGCCACCGTCGTCACCATGATCGATCCATGGCAGCAAACAATCGATCGCCACCACCACAATCGGTGGTGTGGCTTTCGATTTGTCCAACGATTGTCGCCCGATCGAGAGCAACCGGCAACAGCCGACGCCACCGTCTGGTAGCCGTCGACCGCCACCATGGCTGTTGGTCTTGATTGCGACCACGACAGCAGTAAGATACCGCCATCGCCGCCGCTGTTCGTTTTTCGCTAAGCAACCACCGCGATCACCATCACCACCGTCGGGTGGTGTGGTTTGCGATTGACAACACCGTCGAACGCCACCACCACCAGTCGGGTGGTGTAGCCGACGATTCTGGAAAAGCCGATCGCCATCACCACCAACGGGTGGTGTGGCCGGCGACCATCGAAAAACAGCCCAACGCCACCATCACCAATCGGTGGTGTGGCCGGCGAATGCGAACCAACTGCCACCACAACCACCAACTGTGGTGCGGCGGCGATCGCTTGAGGTGGGGCGATTGTCCGGCGATCGGCCTGGAGGTCCGGCCGGCTAACTGCCGCCGTTCTTCCGCCGATCGTCGTTATGTTAGGTTTACGAAAAATCGAAATTTTTAACACAAATACAAATTAAAGCAACGATTTTTATAAAACCTAATCAAACTAACAAGCAATTAAACCTGATCTGTAGGTTTTAAGAAGTGGCTCTGATACCACTGTTGGGAATCAAGGGATACAAAACATGCACAGCGGAATAAAACCTGATTCCCAAACAAGGATCCAATCTTAAACCATACAGACACAATAAAGGATGTTTTGATGGACTACCTTGCAAACAGTAACTCTGAAAGGCAAGCAGGGGATACACCGCTACTGGCACCGTTGAGAGAGTTGCTAGACCACCGCCGAGGATTACCCGAAAACAAAACGCGAACCTTCCTCTTACTGGTTTTAGCGCCGGTTTTGGGAAGAGGGAGAGAGAGAGAGTTTTCTGAGTTATCAGTTGTTATTATTATTGATTCGTCAAAACCCCTAAGCCCTTATTTATATTGATGATATCAATTAAATAAGGCAGTGTTTGATTCCAAATCAAATGCCTGATAATTATCAAATAGATATTTTCCATAACTATTTTCTTTGATAATTACCCTATTAATTAATCTAACTGATTAATTAACCTATAAATAATTTAACTAATTATTTATTTCTTTTTCTCTCTAAATAATTAACCAATTAATTATTTCCCATAATCCAAACATTCTCATTTTGGTGTGCAGCAGTGTGACCTACTAGTGTCTTATAACATTGGACACGATAACCCTGTTACTGTCTCGCACATAATCCTAACAATAAGTACCCCAATAATTTGTACATTATTTTAATCTGTCTGCAGGTTTATTTACACCTGATGATACGTGATGCGCATGGCTAAAAGATGTCAAAATCTTTGGCAATGTGGTTGATCCTAATGAAGTTATAATGTAACACCCAATCCCAATTTAAAATTTGTAATAGAATTTTTTTTTTTAAAAATAAAATCTTTCATAAAATAATAGATAAAACATCATCCTCAAATCTCAATCAAACGTATTAATATCCCATATTTAAACCAACAAGAAAATACGATCGGATCGGAAGCCATCAGCTGGGAACCCTCAAGCCGGAGCCTTGCCCTTATCAACACCGGAACTCGTACCTAAAAATGTTAAAAACACGAGGGGTAAGCTCAACCGCTTAGTGAGTAAAGTCACATACAATACATTATAATTAAATGCATATACACAATCATCCACTTTAACAGCTGAACGGTTTCCCGTTACCGGACCATCTCGCAATCCGGTCTCCGCGGTTTCCCGCCCTTTGGGTCATCACGCAACCCGAAACATCACCACATAGCACCAACAGCAATTATACACACATAAAATCATAATATATAGTATGTAAAACCCACTCACCTCGTAATCAAATCAAGCACGGGAATCAGTCACCAAAATCCAAAAAAACTAACAATCCTCACGGTAACCTGAAAGAATTCACACTTTACCGCTATTAAATCTACTTCCGACCCTAAAACCACGTATATATGCTACATGATTCCCAACATCGGCAACTAATTAAGACTCAAACATAAACCGATAAACGTCACGGTATCAATGCCGGACAGCCACGCATACGGACCGTTGTAGCCGGACTGACCTCGTGGCGGCAGCGGCGTACACCGCCACTACCACCGCCGTTCAAACGGCACATGGCAGCAGCGGCGATGGAACTAACCGCCACCACCATCGACAGCAGCAACTAAGGTAGTCGCAGCGGCGATGTGAACCACTACCGCCGTCGGCCAGCCATCAACATCGACAGCAGCGGTCGGGGAAACCCACCACCGTCGCCGGATCAACATCAACAGCGGCAGCGGTGAGCACCCCGCCACCACCGCCGTCTCGACTCACAACCACAACCACCATCGCGGCCATGGCAACGGCGGTGATTTACCACCTCACCTCTGCCGGCCAACCACGACACCAACGACGACAAAAACATCGCCGGCGCGCACAACAGCAGCGGCGGCTAGGCCGAGGCCGGCCAAAGCCGGCGGCCACCACCACCGCAGACGGAAGAAGAAGAAAAGAGGAGGAGAACCACGGCGGCTTACCCTTGCCGGCGACGCAACCCGAGATTCCGGCAGCCTCTTCTTCCCCTCCGGTCACTCTCTCTCTCGTCGACTCTCTCTCTCGTCTCTTTCTCTTTCCCGTCTTCTCTCTCTCTTCTTCTATTGTCTCTCTCTTTTTTTTTTTTATTCTTTTTCTTGTCTCCAAAGCAACCACTAAATAGGTCAAAGAAACCCTAAACCTACTCCCTCTTGTTGGGTTTGAGGGAGCATGTGGGCCCACCCACAACCTACTTCCTATTATTTGTTTATTATTATATTTTTTTACCTTAATAACAATAATAGTAATAACAATAATAATAATAACCTTAATAACAATAACAATAATAATAATAATAATAATAATAATAATAATAATAATAATAATAATAATAATAATAATAATAACAATAATAATGCAAACTAAATCGGGATGTTACAACTCTCCCCCACTTACAAGGATTTCGTCCCCGAAATCAATCCGAGAACAGCTCTGGGTAGTGCTCCCGCATCTCTGCCTCCGGCTCCCAGGTCCACTCAGAACCCTTCCGGTGCTGCCACTGCACCTTCACGATTTCGATCTCCCTGCTCCGCAGCCTCTTCACCTTCCGGTCTAACACTGCAACCGGTCTCTCGACGTAATTCAGGCTCTCATCTACCTGAATATCGTCTAAAGGAATGTGCGCCGTCTCGTCGGCGAGGCACTTACGCAATTGCGAAACGTGAAAAGTGCTGTGGATCTGGCCTAGTACCGCAGGCAGCTCCAAACGATAAGCCACCCTCCCAACACGCGCAAGAACGGTGAACGGTCCGATGTAACGAGGCCCCAGCTTGCCCCTCTTTCGGAACCGAATCACGCCCTTCCAAGGAGAAACCTTGAGTAGCACTCGGTCTCCCACCTGGAACTCCAAGTCCGACCTACGACGATCAGCATAGCTCTTCTGTCGACTCTGAGCCGTCCGCAATCGCTCCCGGATCCTCTGAATATCCTCCGTGGTCCTCTGAACCACTTCAGTGCTACCAAGAACACGCTGTCCGACCTCACCCCAACAGATAGGAGTACGGCATCTCCTCCCGTAAAGCATTTCAAACGGCGGCATCCCAATGCTCGAATGGTAGCTGTTGTTATACGAGAACTCTGCCAGAGGCAGGTACGTATCCCAACTGCCACCGAAATCCAAAACGCAAGCTCGCAGCATGTCCTCCAAGGTCTGAATCGTCCGCTCGCTCTGACCGTCTGTCTGAGGGTGGTACGCGGTGCTAAAATGCAACCTAGTACCCAACTCCAAATGGAATCTCTCCCAAAACCGAGAAGTAAAACGCACGTCCCGGTCCGAAATAATCGACACTGGCACTCCGTGCCTCGACACCACCTCATCCACGTAGATCTTCACTAGTTGCTCCGCAGTTGAACTCTCCCGGATAGGAAGGAAGATAGCGCTCTTGGTCAACCGATCTACTATAACCCAAATCGCGTCAAACTTCCGAGGGGTTTTCGGAAGCTTGGTGATCAGATCCATAGTGAGGTTTTCCCACTTCCACTCGGGAATCTCAAGAGGCTGCATCTTGCCGTGAGGCTTCTGATGCTCAGCCTTGACCTTTAGACAGGTCAAACACGACTCCACGTACCGAGCCACGTCTCTCTTCATCCCTGGCCACCAGTAACCCGTCCGCAGATCCCGATACATCTTTGTAGCTCCGGGATGAATTGAGAATCTAGACTTATGGGCTTCCTCTAGCAAGGTTTGACGTGCCGTACCCGCACGAGGAACCCACACTCGACCAAATCTCGTCAGCAACCCACGACTATCTCTGACCAACGCGGCTATCTGTCCCCGAATCCGTTCCCCGTTCTGGTTCTCCTCCCGACTCGCCTCCTCTTGGGCCCGTAGAACCAAGTCCACGAAGGAGGTAGTCACCGCCATCTTCAGGTGTGAGATACGAAGCGGCGCATGCTCCGTCTTTCTGCTCAAAGCGTCAGCAACCACATTGGCCTTGCCTGGATGATAGAGAATCTCGCAATCGTAGTCCTTGACTACGTCAAGCCACCTCCGCTGTCGCATATTCAGATTCGGCTGCTCCAAGAAGTACCTCAAGCTCCGGTGGTCTGAGAAAATGGTGCACTTCACCCCATACAGGTAGTGCCTCCATAACTTGAGAGCAAAAACAACCGCCGCAAGCTCGAGATCATGCGTGGGGTAATTAGCCTCGTGAGGCTTCAGCTGCCTCGAAGCGTAGGCTATCACCCGCCCCCTCTGCATCAGAACACAACCCAGACCCAGCCGAGATGCGTCGCAATAAACTGCCATGTCTTCCACCCCCTCCGGTAAGGTCAGAACCGGAGCCTCGCACAGCTTCTGCCTCAGCGTGTCGAAAGCCATCTGCTGCTCAGGACCCCAAACGTACGGCTCGCTTTTCTTCGTCAAACGCGTCAAAGGTACCGCAATCTTAGAGAAATCCTGGATGAACCGTCGGTAGTAGCCGGCTAAACCCAGGAAACTCCGAATCTCGGTAGGTGCCTTCGGAATTTCCCAATTCATAACCGCTTCGATTTTTGCTGGATCTACCTTGATGCCTTCCCGGTTAATGATATGGCCCAAGAACTGAACCTCCTCCAACCAGAAAGCGCATTTCGAGAATTTGGCGTAGAGACGCTCCCTCCTCAACACCTCAAGCACTTCCCGCAGATGCATCACATGCTCCTCTTTCGTCTTCGAGTAGATTAGAATATCGTCGATGAACACGATCACGGACCGATCAAGCATCGGGGGGCACACCCGGTTCATGAGGTCCATGAAAGCTGCTGGAGCATTGGTAAGCCCGAACGGCATTACCAAAAACTCGAAGTGGCCGTAGCGGGTTCGGAAAGCGGTCTTGTGGACATCCGCTTCCTTCACCTTCAGCTGGTGATACCCGGACCGGAGATCGATCTTGGAAAACCACGACGCCCCCTGAAGCTGGTCGAAAAGATCATCAATTCTAGGTAGAGGATACCTATTCTTGATGGTCACCTTGTTGAGTCCACGGTAATCGATGCACATACGGTGACTCCCGTCTTTCTTCTTCACAAACAGAATCGGTGCACCCCACGGTGAGCTGCTCGGGCGGATGAACCCCTTCCCCGAGAGCTCCTGCAACTGCTCCGACAACTCCTGAAGCTCCGGCGGAGCCAGACGGTAAGGAGCTCGCGCAATCGGAGCCGCTCCCGGTACCAAGTCGATGCCGAACTCGATCTGCCTATCAGGTGGAAGGCCAGGCAGATCCTCTGGAAACACGTCTGGAAACTCGCTGACCACTGGCACCTCCGCTACCGACAGCTTTCTCTCCTTCGCCTGATCCGCCATAGCATAAACCAAGAACCCCGTACACCCCCGCTGGATGTATCTCCGAGCCTTTGCGATAGAACAAAAGGATGTAGATACTCTTCTCCCCTTGCCGTACACCACCAGATCTCCCCCACTTGGGTTATGGATGCGTACAAACTGCCCCGCAACATCCGTGGTCGCCCGATTTGGAAACATCCAATCGATTCCGACAACTACGTCCACTCCGTTCATGGGAATGGGGATGAGATTGATGCTGAAACGAACTCCAAAGATATCAATACTGCACCCCCGGTATACATGCTCGACCACCTGCACTTCCTCCGCCGCTACGTCGATTGCCTGAGGACTATCCAGATTACCGAGCTCGATCTGGAAGTCCTTACAGAACCTACGCGACACATAGGACCACGTGGCCCCCGTGTCGAAAAGTACTAAAGCCGGTTTCGAGTTGACAGGAAATATGCCTAAAGTACACAATTGACGACAGATACACTATTCTTAATACTAACAAGTAAAGCAAGCTACTAACAATAATCGCAAAAAAATATAATAAGGAAAACCTGTAATCACGTCAGGCGCCGTCTGCGCTTCCTCAGCAGTCATCTGAAAGGCTCGCCCACGAGTAGCAGTTCCGCCCTTCCCCTTGGTAGTACCGTCAGTGATCATAAGCGTCGCTGGTGCAGGAGCCAGGGCTGGCGTCTTCTTCAGCTGAGGGCAATCGGGCTTGATATGCCCCGGCTGATAGCAGTGAAAGCAAAGCCTAGCAGTCTCCTTGCAGTCCTTGCTGAGGTGGCCCGTCTTGCCACACTTGTAACACGATAACTCCCGCGGCCTGCACTCCCCCCGATGGTAACGCCCACACTTTGGGCAGCTCGGGGTCCCGCTCCTGGTATCAGTCCTAGCTCCTTTGAATTTCTTTGCTGGTCCCGACTGGTCTTCTGCCTTCCTCTTCCCTTGCTGCAATTCTTCCAGAACTAGCTCCTGAGACCGCGCTACCTCCTGCATATCACTGAGGGTCTTACACCTCCCCGTGGCCACCGCCTTCTTGAGTTCCGGCTTCAGCATTCCCAAGTAACGAGCCATCTTCAGCGACTCGTCGTTCGCGTACCCCGGTACAAACAGCAGCTTCTCCAGAAACTGCGCAGTAATCTCATTCACCGACTCCGTCGTCTGAGTCAGCTTCAAGAACTCTGATGCTATCCGCTCCTTTTCGATGCGAGGTGTAAACTCCTCGTCGGACAAGGCCCGGAAGTCCCCCCAGGTCAGCGCAGTGATCTGTGCCTCCGTGTATTTCTTGAGCGTCAGGTCCCACCAATCCTTTGCAGCTCCACGAAGAAGGTTCACAGCGAAAAGAACCTTCGAACCATCAGGGCACCCACAAGTGCGAAATGCTCCCTCGACCGCCGAGTACCAGCGGTAGCAAGCCACGGGATCCTTCTTCCCGTCAAATAATGGCGGTTGGCACGCCATAAAATCCTTGAAGGTGATCCCACGAGGCTGGGACTGACTCGAGCTTCCAGTACCTAAGCTACGGGCCGTGAGGGCCACATCAATGCGCTGGTCCATGGTTTGGATCAGCTCGTCTCTCATCTGGTTAAACAGCCCCGGCAGCATCTGCTGCAGGGTCTCAGTGATTTGGGCAGCAATGTGATCGGACTGCCCGGGCTCATCATCAGTCTGGCTTCGGGTTAGCACCATTCTGAAGATGTACAATATTTAGTCACAGCTTAACGAACATCACTATACACCACTCAGGTACTCACACGCAGCCCTAAAATAGTGGTCATGCCAATCCTAGGGCTAAATTCTACCGCGCATGCTAACACAACAGTTCCATGCATATACACACGTAATTATGTAACAGTTAATCATATAGCATGCTAAATCCCTAGTCGTTGTCAGTCAGTTAAAATCCCCAGAACTTAATCAAATCCAACCTTACACAGGTGTTTATAGTAACACTATTATTGGCGCCGTATTACTATAACCAGCCATGCATGGTAGCCGGATCAAGACCACCGAGCAACAATCAGACAAGAATATGCTCGACGACCCATCCCCGACGTACCAAGGTGTTTACGTTTGGTTTTGATACCATCCTATTTAGACTTCAACTTACTAACTAGACGTTCACATAAAATCACGTATACAGCACATCATCACATGCATGAAATTTTACATATAATTATGCATGCGTTACGAAATAGACTACTACGTGCATAATAATTTAAAGGTACTAAAGCTTACCTCCGTCTTGACGGTTCCGCTGGCCGTTCCGATCTTATCCGGTTACTCTCGACCGCCTGGTTTAAGTCCAACCACACACACACCCACGAGTGCGTGTGCTGATTCTCTTAAACCTAGGCTCTGATACCAAGTTGTAACACCCAATCCCAATTTAAAATTTGTAATAGAATTTTTTTTTAAAAATAAAATCTTTCATAAAATAATAGATAAAACATCATCCTCAAATCTCAATCAAACGTATTAATATCCCATATTTAAACCAACAAGAAAATACGATCGGATCGGAAGCCATCAGCTGGGAACCCTCAAGCCGGAGCCTTGCCCTTATCAACATCGGAACTCGTACCTAAAAATGTTAAAAACACGAGGGGTAAGCTCAACCGCTTAGTGAGTAAAGTCACATACAATACATTATAATTAAATGCATATACACAATCATCCACTTTAACAGCTGAACGGTTTCCCGTTACCGGACCATCTCGCAATCCGGTCTCCGCGGTTTCCCGCCCTTTGGGTCATCACGCAACCCGAAACATCACCACATAGCACCAACAGCAATTATACACACATAAAATCATAATATATAGTATGTAAAACCCACTCACCTCGTAATCAAATCAAGCACGGGAATCAGTCACCAAAATCCCAAAAAACTAACAATCCTCACGGTAACCTGAAAGAATTCACACTTTACCGCTATTAAATCTACTTCCGACCCTAAAACCACGTATATATGCTACATGATTCCCAACATCGGCAACTAATTAAGACTCAAACATAAACCGATAAACGTCACGGTATCAATGCCGGACAGCCACGCATACGGACCGTTGTAGCCGGACTGACCTCGTGGCGGCAGCGGCGTACACCGCCACTACCACCGCCGTTCAAACGGCACATGGCAGCAGCGGCGATGGAACTAACCGCCACCACCATCGACAGCAGCAACTAAGGTAGTCGCAGCGGCGATGTGAACCACTACCGCCGTCGGCCAGCCATCAACATCGACAGCAGCGGTCGGGGAAACCCACCACCGTCGCCGGATCAACATCAACAGCGGCAGCGGTGAGCACCCCGCCACCACCGCCGTCTCGACTCACAACCACAACCACCATCGCGGCCATGGCAACGGCGGTGATTTACCACCTCACCTCTGCCGGCCAACCACGACACCAACGACGACAAAAACATCGCCGGCGCGCACAACAGCAGCGGCGGCTAGGCCGAGGCCGGCCAAAGCCGGCGGCCACCACCACCGCAGACGGAAGAAGAAGAAAAGAGGAGGAGAACCACGGCGGCTTACCCTTGCCGGCGACGCAACCCGAGATTCCGGCAGCCTCTTCTTCCCCTCCGGTCACTCTCTCTCTCGTCGACTCTCTCTCTCGTCTCTTTCTCTTTCCCGTCTTCTCTCTCTCTTCTTCTATTGTCTCTCTCTTTTTTTTTTTTTTATTCTTTTTCTTGTCTCCAAAGCAACCACTAAATAGGTCAAAGAAACCCTAAACCTACTCCCTCTTGTTGGGTTTGAGGGAGCATGTGGGCCCACCCACAACCTACTTCCTATTATTTGTTTATTATTTTTTTTTACCTTAATAACAATAATAATAATAACCTTAATAACAATAACAATAATAATAATAATAATAATAATAATAATAATAATAATAAATATAATAATAATAACAATAATAATGCAAACTAAATCGGGATGTTACATATAAGTGGAATAACCTTGGAAGGTCTTCTAACTGGAAGAGGCTAACTGGATCCTACTGAATTGAAGGTAAGTATTTTCCTAATATAAACGGATTGTTTAGAATCATAACTAAGGGTCTGTTTATCAAAAGTTTATGGGCTAAGTGCTTATTGGCAAGAGTCACCTTTATTAGGTAACAATCGATCTAGCCATCAATCCACATTTATAACAGGGTAAGTGATTGAAATGTATTTAGTGATAGATAGATTATTTCAGGATTGTTAATTTTCATGACACTGGAATGCACTCATTATGCACACAGCTTGGCCCCCTTCTCCCTGAAGAAGGATTTCTTTTTTCTACACTGCCTTGTTGTACCTCATTCTGTTATTGTCGTGGATGTTAATCAATACTAGGATTGTCTTAAAACATGTTACTGCAAGGGTAGGATGTGATGCAAAGGTTGCTCTAGAAATTCACAATCTGAGGGAGGAGAATGCAGAGAAATCTATAATCAGGTATTGTTGGTCCCAAGTAGGTGACCTTCAAGTAAGGATAGTGATTGGGATTATAGAAGGGGGGGTTGAATATAATCACACAAATTTCTCACTTTTAAATTCTTGTTTTATAAACAATATGAATTTACAGATTGTTGCGGAAATAGAAAAGACAATTAGTCTAAACTAAACAATCTAAGTTCTTTCACTATGCACTAAGTGAGAAGAGAATGAAGAAAGAAGATAGAGGGATAAAGAGAGAAAGGACTTGAGTATTTTAGGATGAAGAAGAAGTATGGAGAACATCTCTTCACGTCCTATTTATACTCCATGCATTAAATGCATGCAGACCTACTATTGTGACGTGTCACAATGTGAGTGGTCTGTTGTACTATTTACTATAAACAAATACTCTTTGCATGGTGTGCAAAAGAGGATGTTTGTAAACAGTTGCCTTATGGTCTGATAAGTACGGAGGGAACAGTAAAGTAACTGCCCTTATGTACTATTGTGTCAGAAAAGGCGTGTAATCCTTTTGTGCATTAGACTAAGACATTGTTCTAATCCTTCAGGATCAGGATACTGATCAGTGACTAGAGTCCTGAAACTGGGGGCGTTCAGGGTCACATGTATCCTGATGAATCTTCAGGATGTCATACGATAGTGAACAGACTGCTATCACTGAGTTCCGTCTTCAGATCACGAGCATGCTGTTCCTGTCATCAGCTATTTCTTCGACGTCGCTGCTGGTTCTTTGTGTATGATCTTAATGTCTTCAGGGGGAGGTCTTCACTTCAGTGGACAGGATCAGTAGACTGCAGAACAGACTCGTTAGTCTCCTGATCCTGATCCTGAAATCTATAAAGTTAAGTTACAGCATAAGTAACATGGAATAACACTGAACAGACTCAGTGATAATTCCTCAAGCTATAACAGAAGTAAAAACCTATTCACTAAGTAAAGATTCAGGATCATTATCATTTCATCAGGTCTTAGGAGAGCTGGATCAACAATCTCCCCCTAAATGATAATGATAAGACAACAGAGTAGTTGTCTTAATCTAGAAAAGTTAGAAATAAATCTAAGTCTAGAACTAAACAGTAGGAAATAGAACTCATAAAGGTACATGTCCCATTTACTGTTTTGAGGGATCTTTTTCAGTACTATGATGGAATGAAGTACAATGCACTGAATTGCATTCTCATTAATCTCATTAAAATATTACAAGAGTAAGGAAAATACAATAGTACATTACAGGAGTACTGAAAGAAAAAATTACAAGACAACTAGCTATCAGATTCTTCGCTAATGTATTCAGTCTTGACGCAAACAGGAACCGGAGTGTCGCTGAAGGCAAGTCTGTGATCAAGTATAGCTCTGACATTGCGAATGATCTCTTTGTTGTCTGGATTTTTCTTATCCTGTTGTGCAGTGAAGAGAACTGTCAAAAGATGTTCATAAGGCGCTAAGTGTAGCTCACTGAAGCGTTGAAAGCGTAGGATTGAGTTATGGCTAACACAAATGCCATGAACAGGTTCTCTGATTACTTGTCCTTCAGAAAGAGTAATTCCTTGAGGGAATGAAAGATCAAGCATCGAGAGGTCCAGAGGTTTAACAACCATTCTGGGAAGACAGGGAGTTGGTCTTCTTGTAGAGGTGCTTGCAGATCTTCGAACAGGCTGCTGAGTTGGGAGTGGAGAGTAATGGAGTAGGTCATCAGGTATTTCAGTTGTCCTTCTGATGCGAGCAATAAGTCCTTCAATGACTTCTTCTACTTCAGCCCGATAGTTCTTGTTGGCCTTGGGAAGCAGGGATCTGATTTCGTTCCACTCTGACAAGTTGTAGCGATCTAACTTGTCCAGAGTGTGCTCGACGTCCTTTACTCCAGAGCGTTTGACTGTGATCCAGGTTTTGCCAGGATTATTCTTCTTGCCTCTTGATCGGCGAAGATGGATTCCTGAGATGGCAGCACCATGCTTTCGAAGGTGTAACCGATCTCTGCACCAGTCAAGCTCAGCATTTACTTCTCCAGTCTGTATCTCAGCGTTTTTGTTGAAGACCTTCAGAACAGCCTTCTGTGCAAGGATAGGATCCGCACTTATTTCAGCATCTTGATCTACAAAATCCGATGCAAGCCTTCGAGCAGCTTGGGCAGAGAGGAAAGCTTCCTTCTGCTTCTTATTGTGCTCTAGTTGAGCCTGTACAGCCTCGTTGTACTCCTCCTGCGAGAGATAGGCGAACTCAGAGTCACAAGAGGTACGAAGAGGAATTTTTACTCTTGTACTCTCGAGTCGCTCTATCACGGCGTCTAAGCGCCCATCCCTGTCAATGGCAAATGAACTGTCAGGGTAGTTTTCACCTTCAGATCTAGGAGAGTTTGAGGGAGGTGATCTGGGTGAAGAAGCAGGGGTAGAGAAGTCATTAGAGATGAATTCATCATCTGATGAGAGGCATATGGTTTCAGGGGTGGCTCGGATTTCAGGGGTTCTGGATGAAGAGGCTTCTTGGTTGAAACGGGTTGCAGGACGGGTAGAAATGGTTTCTTGGTTGAGGGGTGTGATCCTGAAGGTCATTTTAGCTACTTTAGCTCTGGTCTGTTCATTGGGACTATTCTCCATTAGGCGAATAATGTCACCAGTGACAGAGCCAAAGTTGACATCTTGGGTTTCAGGATCGGCTTGGTTAAAGGGTTCAGGTTCAGGGTGAGAGGTGAGTTCAGGAGTTGGTTCAGGAGAGGGTAGTTTGGGAGGTTGGTAGATAACCATTTGAAGGTTATTAGGAGGGGAGTTTTCAGGTGAGGAGTCTAGGGTGATGGTTTCAGGGGTAGGTTTGGTTTTAAAAAGAGAAGATATGGGTTGGTTATCAGAGGAAGAGGGAGAGGATGGTGGTAGAAACGTACCAGAGGCATCAGGGTTCTCCCCCTGAAGTTGTGCTTGCCCTGGAATGGGCGCAGAATCAGTAGGAACCTTCTCGATGAAGATGTCATCGTCAGCATCATCATCATCTTCATCATCATCATCGTCGTCTTCATTATTCCCCCCGTCTTCAGTGGTTCTCCAGTTGGTGGAGGGGGAATACGCTGAATGGTCTCGGGGCTGTCTCTCCCCCTCAGCAGGTGCCTGTACCAAGGCAGCTGTTGTAACACTCCTTTGGAGGAGAGAGGCCATGTCACCCAGTACCTTGCGCTGGATGAAGGACGATGTGATCAGGGACTGCAACACGTCCCTGTCCGCCGTGGTGAAGGACGGAGGTGGTGCAGGAGCAGTGGTGAGGGCGTTGACCGCAGTGGAGAGCCCTTGCACCTGCTCCTGGATGGCTCGGAGAGCAGCTTCCTGAGCATCCAACCTCTGAACCACCGTTGTTTGAAAGGTGGTGAGAGAGTTGGTGCTGTTGATGATGTCGGTGGAGAGCGCAGGGAGTGCCGTGGCCTTCAGGTCATCAATTGATGCCTGAAGATTAGTGGAGGAGGAGGCAACTTGAGACACCTTGTCATGGATATTATCCAGACAAGGGATGGAGAGGGTGACGGCCGTGGGCGGCGGAGTCGCGGCGATGGCGGCGGCAGTGGCACTGGCGGCGGCGGCTTCAGCAGCGGCTGCAGCAGCTTGGGCAGCAACAAGTTCCTGTTGGAGGGACTGGAGCTGTGCCGAGTGCTCGGCCTCCTTCTGCTGGAAGGCTGTGCGGGCCTCCTGCAGGGTCCTCTCAGCGGACTGCCTGCGTAATTCAGCTGCGTTCAGCTGATGCTCGGCATCCGTGAGGATGAAGTCGTTGAAGGGGTCATCCTGATGAAGATGCCCTTCAGAACCTGCTCCTAAAGAACCTGTAGACATAGTAACTAAGTGAGCACTAGAAGACTCATTAGTTTTCATAGAAGAAGGAACAGTAATATGTTGCATAGAAATATTACCTGAGGCTTGGAGGGTATCAGGATGATTACCCACCAGATTCTCTGAGGGTTCGAGTTGAACCACCTCAGGTTCTTGTGTAACAGGGGCAGATGTAGAAGTATCTGCAGTGGAAGAACGTTTAGATAAAGGGGAAGGTTTATTAAAGAGCTGGGGCAAGGTAATGTAATATTTCTTACCAGCCGCCTGCGTCTTTTTCTTTTGCGCCCTTGCTTTGGCGCGTTTTGTAGGAGGTGGAGGAGTGACAGAGGATGGTTGGGGGCGCTTCTGGAGCGCAGAAGTTGTGGTTGCAGCTGGGGAAGTCAGTATGGGGTTAGCTACTGACATAGCATGCATAGAAGTAGAAGAATGTGGTTTGGAAGAGATGATAGAAAACGTACCTGCAGTGGGAGCGGTGGATGGTTCAGCATCCTCCTGATCCTGATCCTGAGCAGGTTCAGGAACGACCAGGACGTCGGAGAGGGGAACGTCATCAGGATGATGAGCAACCTGGTCCAGGAACCTAGGCCCGAGGGCGTAGTTGTTGGAGTTCCCGACCTTGGGGTAGTTCGCCCCCATGTGCAGCTCCAGGACGGCGGAGAAAAACCTGGTGAAGGCTACGTTGGCGACCCGATTCTTGTTTCGGACCTTCTTCACCATGTCGTCCCAGATGGAGCGAGCATAGTCGAACTCGCGATTTTTGATCGCAGAGAAGACCATGTGCTGGATGACCGTAGGGAACTGCTCCGTGCTCCCCGTCTTGCCCGATAAGCACAGGCCAAACGTGTTCCATATATAATAGAACACGGCGTTTAGTCCTGACTTATGGACAGTAGCTCCTGTCTTCGGTAGCAGGACGCCTTCCTTGTTGACAGGCCATCTGTAGCCGATGGCGTCCAGGAGATCGACGATCTCGTCGGCGGTGGGGACAGGAGGGAAGCGCTTCTTCTTGGGGAAGTTAAGCACATTCCTGAGTGTTCCAAAACCGAAGGAGATGAGGTTGTCCCTGATTTGGAACTTGATCACCTCGCGCAGGACGCCCTTGGAGTTCTTCTCCTTGGTAACCATGGCTGTAGACCACAGTTGTTGTAGCATGGGCTTGTTCGGCTTGGGGTCCAGGGTGAAAGCCGTCTTCAGAGGGCTTCGAAGTAGGAAGTCCTTGGCAGGAATTAGATATTCCTTGCCTTCAGGAATGTCAAACAGAGCAAGAACGTTGTTCTGTTTGAATTGAACGTCATGCGCAGGGATGACGATCGGCAGGCTTTCAGATGATTGAAGTGGAGTAGCCTCGGAGGAGAGTTGAGCGTCCAGAGAAGAAGTAGTAGCAGCCATCCTGTCAGAAACATAAAAATAACATATATGGATGATTAAGAGTCCAAAATATGCATTTTTCTTCATTTTTCAATGAACACAAAGTATGTTCATAAAAATGGTGAAATCCTTTATACTTAGAATAGATTAGATACCAAAATACACAAAAGGAATGTGTTTTGGTATTAAAAAGAACTTCCATTTTGATGAAAAGATATCAAAATGGGAGTTTATGACTGTTTCTTAAAAGAAATAAGAAAAATCATGTTAAACAGTTTTAACAAAAATCTTTGAAGATTTTAGGAAAACTAAGATCAAACGAAGTGATCTTAGGGTTTTTGGAAAAACGTTTACCAAAATAAGTGGTTTTTAAGAAAGAACACCAACTTAGATTGTAGAAAGAACAAAGAACAAAAGAAAACTTACGTTGATCTTGTTAAAAGAAGTGGTAAGTGTGTTCTTGGTGTTCTTGAGGATGAAGATTCTTGCTTTTTCTTGCTTTGAATGCTTAGAGAGTATTATGTGAGCGTAAAGAGTGAAAAGGATTACGAATGAGGTTTTTATACCTCGTGGTAGGAGAGAGAAAAAGGATGAGAGAGAAAAGAGCGGCTAAATTCAAACGTTATGATGAAAAAGAAGCTCGACGCGCGTTCACGCGCCTGACACACGTAGTGGGGAACAGGAAACGTCCCATTACGTGTCAGTGCAGATGAAAAGTTTGTTTTATTAGAAAAACTAAAAACCACTTTTTCAGGGGATGATTCCAATTTGGTGAAAGATATGTTTTATGGGAATCAGAGTACTTATCAGATAAGTACTGTTTTGGGAAAACCTTCTTATCACATTTAATGCGATAAGGTTTCAGTAGCAGAGGGAAGAAATACTTACCTGAGAATCATCAGTATTCGGATATTGAACAAAGATTTTGTAAGTACTGAACAGAGTTATCCTCTGAAGAAGAGTTATTCAGGAGTTGTTAATAAAAGAGGTCCTGAAAGAATATAAGGACTTTAACAACTGTTTGTCCTGAGAACTTCTATTCTTCAGGATTTAACATCCCAAGTTCACTGAGGAACATATTAAAACGCGTCACATCTAGTGGTTTGGTAAAGAGGTCAGCAAGCTGATATTCAGTAGGGACAAAATGGAGTTCAATATCACCATTCATCACATGATCCCTGATGAAGTGATATCTCACTTCAATGTGCTTTGTCTTAGAGTGTAAGACAGGATTGTTAGCAATGGCTATTGCTGAAGTGTTGTCACAGTAGATAGGAATTTTGGAAAGTTGTATGTCATAGTCCTGAAGTTGATTTCTCAGCCACAGGACCTGAGCACAACATATTCCTGCTGCAACATATTCAGCTTCAGCAGTTGATGTGGACACAGAGTTCTGCTTCTTGCTAGTCCAACTCACCAACTTGCCACCTAATAGGTGACAGCCACCAGTAGTGCTTTTCCTGTCGATTTTACATCCTGCAAAGTCACTATCAGAATAAGCAGTTAGATCGAACCCTGAGTCCTTGGAGTACCAAAGACCCATGTTAGGAGTTCCCTTCAGGTATCTGAAGATCCGCTTTACAGCGGTCAGATGGGATTCTTTGGGTTCAGCCTGATAACGAGCACAGAGACATGTAGAATACATGATATCAGGACGACTCGCTATAAGATACAGCAGTGAGCCAATCATTCCTCTATAGAGAGTCACATCAACAGGTTTCCCTTTGGAATCCTTGTCAAGAGACAGAGGAGGAGCCATTGGAGTCTTCATCGGTGTACAGGATGTGAGATCAAATTTCTTCAGCATCTCATGTACGTATTTACCTTGATTGATGAAAATTCCCTTTTCAGATTGCTTGATCTGAAGTCCTAAAAAGAATGTTAGTTCGCCCATCATAGACATTTTATATTCAGATTTCATGAGCAACTCAAACTTTTCGCAGAGTTTGGGATTGGTGGATCCAAAGATAATGTCATCGACATATATTTGGACAAGAAGGATATGCTTAGGATATTTCTTCAGAAATAAAGTGCTATCAATCTTTCCACGAACAAAACCTTTAGAGAGAAGAAAGGTTGAGAGGGTATCATACCAGGCACGAGGAGCCTGTTTTAACCCATAGAGAGCCTTGTTTAACTTGTAGACGTGATCAGGAAACTTAGGATCTACAAAGCCAGGAGGCTGAGCCACATAGACCTCTTCATTAAGTTTTCCATTCAGAAAGGCATTTTTAATGTCCATCTGATAAACTTTGAAGTTCATATGTGCTGCAAAAGCTAGGAAGAGTCGAATTGCTTCGAGCCTAGCAACAGGAGCAAAAGTTTCATCGTAATCAATGCCCTCTTCCTGCCTGTATCCCTGAGCCACAAGGCGAGCCTTGTTTCGAATGATTGTACCAATCTCATCAAGTTTATTTCGAAAAATCCACTTGGAACCAATGATTGTACGTTTTCGAGGCCTAGGGACGAGAAGCCAGACATTGTTTCTGATGAACTCTGCTAGCTCTTCCTGCATGGCTGAGACCCAGGCAGGATCACGCAAAGCATCATCTATTTCTTTAGGTTCATTTTAAGAGATAAAATTTACATAAAGACAGACGTTACCAGCTTGACGTCTAGTTTTCACACCAGAAGAAGGGTTTCCAAGAACTTGATCAATGGGATGATCTTTGGTCCATCGGAGAGCAGGTGGTTGATACACCTGTCCTGAAGTAGATGCTTCATTGGATGATGGATCAGGAAGAAGATTTGTAGGAGAGGGTTCACTAACAGTGGTTTGAGAGAAGTCTTCACTGTTAGTGGGTTGATCAGGTTCAGGGGGTGTGATTTGAGTGATAGGGGTGGCATTTATGAGAGGTGGAGTGGTTATATCAGAAGGTGGTATAGGATCTTCTTCAAAACCATCAGGAAGGTCTTGAGGAGAAGGATCAGCAATAGGAGGTTCAGGGACTTGAAAGAAAGAGTCAGCCCACTGATTGATTTCAGTATTATCATTTGGGTGAGGAAAGGTAGGACCCGATTCATCAAACTTGATATGAATCGTTTCCTCAATGGCTTGTCTTCGTTTGTTGAACACACGGTAAGTTTTAGAAATGGATGAGTATCCGAGGAAAATTCCATCATCAGATTTGGAATCAAACTTTCCAAGATTATCTTTGTTGTTTAGGATGTAGCAGACACAACCAAAGATATGGAGATGTTTGATTGATGGTTTCCTGTTACGAAAGAGTTCGTAAGCTGTTCTTCTGAAACGCTTGACAATCAGAGATCTGTTCTGAGTGTAACAAGCAGTATTTACAGCTTCAGCCCAGAACTGAGTGGCAAGGTTGGCTTCACTCAGCATAGATCTAGCAGCTTCAATCAGCGTCCTGTTTCGTCTTTCAGCAACACCATTTTGCTGAGGAGTTCTCACAGAGGAGAAGTTTTGAGAGATACCTTTCTGTTCAAAGAAAGATTCCAGGGTACTGTTTTTGAACTCAGTCCCATGGTCACTTCTTATTGAACGAACAGTAAGGTTGTTGAGTTTTTCCATCTTCCTGACGAACAGGATGATTTCTTCAGGAGCATCACTCTTGGCACGTAGAAAGAAAACCCAAGTATATCTGGAATATTCATCTACGATCACCAGAGTATATTTCTTTCCACCAATGGATTGGACATTAACAGGTCCAAAGAGATCCATGTCGAGAAGTTGTAGAGGAGAGCTGATGGAGGAAATCTGCTTGGACTTGAAGCTAGCCCTGGTCTGTTTTCCTTTCTCACATGCTGAACAAAGAGATTCCTTTGTATAGCGAAAGTCAGGAAGACCAATGACCAGGTTGTTGATGCAGAGTTGGTTCAGCGTCTTGAAGTTGAGATGAGAGAGACGCTTGTGCCAGAGCCAATTCATATCAGTGGAAGCACGTGATACGAAACAGAAGTTATCGGTGGAAGTATTCATATTGATGATGTAGATATCTGCATGTCTAACACCATTGAGAATGACTTCCTTCTTCCTGTTCTTGACTTTGCACTTTTTCTTAGAGAAAGAAACTTTGTGATTCTTATCACACAGTTGACTGATGCTCAGAAGATTATGCATCAGGCCTTCAACATAAGCAACTCTTTTAAAAGTAGTTACTCCGTTGGTAAGAGTGCCATACCCTCGGGTTTGGCCTCTACCGTTTCCGCCAAAGGTCACAGCAGGACCTCTTTCTTCACGGTAGTTAGTGAGGACAGATTTAGAACCAGTCATGTGTCGAGAGCATCCACTGTCCAAATACCAGATGCCCTTATCCTGACTGGAAGAATCAGTCGCAGAGGTGGAAGCTTCAGGAGTTGTGGAAGAAGAAGCTTCAGGATCCTGAGGAGGAATCTCTTCAGGAACCTCTTCTATCTTAGCCATGAGAGCTAAGGTAGGTTCCTCAATAATGGCCATGAGTGCCACTTGAGTATCTTCCTCATTAGACGAGTCATCAGAGGATACATCATCCCAATCGCAGTCTTCTGCGATTAAACCTTTGCCTTTACGCTGAGTTTTCATCTTTTTGTACTTTTCCTTCAGGCGTTGGTATTTGGGGTTCTTGGAAGAAGATTTTGCAGAGGAGGGAGCAAACTGACTTTTTCTGTACCTGCAATCATTAGCAAAGTGTCCTTTGCCCTGACAGTTGTAGCAGATAGCAGTTGCCTTGTCAGTAGAATCTGACTTTGGCTTGTCAGTAATAGAAAGATGTTTCTTTTTATGGAAGTTTCCCTTTTTGGCAAACTTTTTGAAGGATCTAGTTAAAAGAGCAAGAGATTCATTGAATTCAGGATCTTCTGACATGTCAGAGTCAGAAGATTCTAATTCAGTAATAGTTACTGAAGAAGAGGAAGCAGCAACAGGAGGAACTGAATCAGAAACCAATGCAACAGATGTGCTTTTGGATTCTTTAGAATCTCTTATGAGATTCTTTTTCAGTTTCTTCTGTTGTTCACGGTTCAGAAGAATACCGTACAGCTCACTTAGAGTGAGTGTCTTTGTGTCCTTTGACATAGTTAAGCAGGAGGTGTAGATTTCCCAATGTTCAGGAAGAGCTTCCATGAACTTGGTAACCACCTCAGAGTTAGAGTAGGTAGTACCGATGGTCTTCAGATCAATCAGAAGACAGTTGAATCTCTGATGTAGCTGGGAGAGAGTTTCATCCTTCTGATGAATAAAGCTTTCGTACTGTCGAACTAAGAAAATCTTTCTTGATTCCATTAGTACGGCGGTACCTTCATATTGAACACAGAGAGTGTCCCATATCTCCTTAGCAGAGCGAAGGTGACAGACAGAATGAAAGACGTCATCAGGGAGTGACATGGCAATGAGAGACCTAGCCTTGGTGTCAATGTTGACCAGGCGTCTATCTTCATCATTCCAGTCAGTTACGGGCTTTACCAGCTCCCTTTCAGGAACAGCAGGTTGGCCACCAGCAGCAGGAATGGGGTGGACGGTTTGTGTAGGCACATGTGGTCCATTTTCCAGAAAATAAGGGATCTGGGGATCAGAACCAGAAAGGAAAAGTTCCATCCTGGTTTTCCAAAGAGAGAAGTTGTCTTTGTTAAACCGAGGAGGCTTTCCAGCAGAGCCGGTATCAAAGTAGTTATCCTTAGCTTGAAGAGCCATAGAATAAGAAGAGAGAGGATCACAAGATTTTTCTTAAGAAGAAAATGAGAGCTTGTATCTGCTCTGATACCACTTGTTGGTCCCAAGTAGGTGACCTTCAAGTAAGGATAGTGATTGGGATTATAGAAGGGGGGGTTGAATATAATCACACAAATTTCTCACTTTTAAATTCTTGTTTTATAAACAATATGAATTTACAGATTGTTGCGGAAATAGAAAAGACAATTAGTCTAAACTAAACAATCTAAGTTCTTTCACTATGCACTAAGTGAGAAGAGAATGAAGAAAGAAGATAGAGGGATAAAGAGAGAAAGGACTTGAGTATTTTAGGATGAAGAAGAAGTATGGAGAACATCTCTTCACGTCCTATTTATACTCCATGCATTAAATGCATGCAGACCTACTATTGTGACGTGTCACAATGTGAGTGGTCTGTTGTACTATTTACTATAAACAAATACTCTTTGCATGGTGTGCAAAAGAGGATGTTTGTAAACAGTTGCCTTATGGTCTGATAAGTACGGAGGGAACAGTAAAGTAACTGCCCTTATGTACTATTGTGTCAGAAAAGGCGTGTAATCCTTTTGTGCATTAGACTAAGACATTGTTCTAATCCTTCAGGATCAGGATACTGATCAGTGACTAGAGTCCTGAAACTGGGGGCGTTCAGGGTCACATGTATCCTGATGAATCTTCAGGATGTCATACGATAGTGAACAGACTGCTATCACTGAGTTCCGTCTTCAGATCACGAGCATGCTGTTCATGTCATCAGCTATTTCTTCGACGTCGCTGATGGTTCTTTGTGTATGATCTTAATGTCTTCAGGGGGAGGTCTTCACTTCAGTGGACAGGATCAGTAGACTGCAGAACAGACTCGTTAGTCTCCTGATCCTGATCCTGAAATCTATAAAGTTAAGTTACAGCATAAGTAACATGGAATAACACTGAACAGACTCAGTGATAATTCCTCAAGCTATAACAGAAGTAAAAACCTATTCACTAAGTAAAGATTCAGGATCATTATCATTTCATCAGGTCTTAGGAGAGCTGGATCAACAGGTATGTGTGTGTTTGTTTGTGTTTTCCCAATTATCTTATGCTAGCATTCATTTGGTCAGGTTTACATATGGTCTATTGGACTGTTAATTCACATTTTTAGTTGTTGTTTTGTAGTTCAGATGTTGAGCAACTGTATTTTTGCTTTTATATACTTAGATGTGAGATTGGCAAAGATTGCAAGTGTTGTGAAGGCTGCAAATATAAAACTATTCTTTATGAAACCTCACTGGACCGAATTGATCCTTATTAGCACTGTATTTTCTAAACCAAATTGTAACCATGCGATATGATTGTTAACTATTATTCATTATCTTATGTGTTTAGATCTTAAATGCTTAAAACTAAGGGTGTATTTGTTTATAATTTCCTTTCGAAAGAATTTTTTTATCATGTTAGATTTTACAAAGTGAATTTCAAAATTTGCCTGCTGGTTTTTGTTGTGCATCTTCTTTCATCTTGAAACAAGTTTGACAAATGGGCTAGGCTACAATCGGGTGCACGTAATTCTTTTCTGCATACGAATTTTTAAAATTCTTTCAATTAGCTATTAATAAAATTTTAGTTCGATGGATATTTGAATCTAAAACAAGTATAAATGGTGAGGTGCATGAGAAGCGGATTTGAAATCTTGATCTCTTTAATCTCATATCCTTCCATGAATTACGTTTCCTAAAGGAATTGATCCGGTGCATGTTATTTTGGTGTATCTCATTTTAATGTCCATCCATCTCCAGTCACTTCATATAAATAAAATCCATACAACAACAATGTTAGATAAATAAAATGAAATATACATAGATTCAACTCAAATGGCAACAAACTTTTGAGTCCTAAAAACATCCTACTACATTGAATATCTTATGACGTAATGACAATAATTGTCTTGTATTTAAATGTTTGAACTCTAATGGATATATTTTATGAATTTAATACCTTACAACATTTATACAGATAAATGACTCCATTTTCTGATACAAAGACTTCATATAACATCTTGGGCCATAGCCTTGAGAACATAATTATTAGAGTGTCTGCTGAGCAAATCCATTCACAAATAGGAATATGTAATACATAAAATGTATCAGTTATGAGTACATGAGTCTAAGCAAGGTATATTGTATCTTTTCATATGTTGTGTCCTTTTACATTCACAAACGAACTCTTTTTTGGTATCACAAAAGTTTAAAAATTTTAACTTAGACAAATAAAACACCTTTAAAATCCTTTTCACCCGCCGCATCGCGCGGGTAGATTAACTAGTTTTATATAACTCAGTCTCGTCATACGACCACAACGGTTAGCATTATTTCATTAAAAAAATTAATTTCTTTTGTTAGGTTTAATTAAAGGCCATCAAAATTATGTCGGGAATACTAAAACATTACCGGTGGATTTTTTTAACTTGTACTAAATGAAACTTCTAGAATAATTTTAAAAACCCATTCAAGATCCGTTGAAAATTAACGATCGTCACAATTGGCCAAAAATTAAGGAGTCCCTTTCGACAAATGCAAGGTTAGCGATAGTTGTCATAGCATTCGTATCGAGCCGTGCGGACACCACTAACCGCTCACCAAAGATCCTAATGTGTCTTCTTACGACGATGCTTCGACTACGGGTCTAGGTCCTACGGAAATGCTTGTTTGGTTGTTAAACATATTTGTAAAACAATTTAAAAACGTCAATCGAAAATTCTAAGAACAAACAGATGAGATTTGTGAAGAATTGCGTAATTGGATGTTTTATTTCCTTTTCTATAATTGTTTTACGAGGCAACTGAATAACTATGGTGAATGTCAATAAAATTAAAAAGGATGAAGTCGAACCAATTCACTACTTGACAACGGACCTTGATGAGAACATAATTTATTGATACATTTTTCCATAAGTAATTACGAAACCGATTGCCGGTATATAATATATTTTAAAATTGTTTACACATTGTTTTCATTTTTGTTGATAACACTCTCAACCAAAATATTATATATCACGTCGATCCAAAAAGGAATTAAACATTTGTCTAAGAAGTCATACATAAGAAACATTTGGAAAGATGCATTATCTTTAATTATTCAATTTGCATATATGATCAATCAAACGCTTATATATATATATATATAGAGGAAAGTTCAAGTGTGAATCACTTTTTAGTTGTGAACGTGAGGACAGCTGATAGCGCGACACGTGGCGGCTTTAAGTGTGGTCCCCACTTTTAATTCAATGCCCTCCATGAATCGCGCGTCTAGTCATCCGGCGTGGACCTGACGTGGCGCCTAGTCATCCGCCACGTGTCGTTCTCTCGGTTGTCCTCACGTTTATGGACGGAGCTAATGAAGGGCACGCGGTGGCACGGGCCACCATTAAATTCCTCCGTTGTAGTGTAAAAAATTACGGTGCCACCGTATCAATTTGTCGTGTGCCACCATATATATCTTGAAACTGCAATAAGGACACAAGTTTTCTTTGGTTCAGTTGGTTAGTTACTTGCCTTATAACCAAGAGGTCATGGGTTTAAGTCTCTGTTAGAGACATTTTTTTTTTGATTTTTGCTTCTGATTTCAAATTTAGTTTTTTATATAAAAAAATTGCTTGTACCAAGAATTGAACTTGAGACTTCACCTTTGAAAGACAATGAATCAACCACTAGACCAATAGAGATTTTGTTAAAATTTTCTTTATATAGGTTCTTTATAGTTAAATGATGTCACCGTTTGAAAAAAGTTCTAAATCCGTCCCTGCCAACGTTCACAACCAAAAAGTGGTTCACATTTGAACCCACCCCTATATATAAATATATACTTGTGAATGGTTAAACTTCCTAGTAATCACTATGCTATACAACACATGAGTTCCTCCATAATGTTGTAAATACAAATTTATAACTTTATTCACACCTTCACAATAGTGCCTACAAAAAGCAACAAGTTAATGCTGATGAAGTTTTTCCATGTGAACGATTAACAGTTTCCGAAGACGAAGATGTTGGGGTGGGTGTTTGATACATGATTCCGGATATGGGTGTAGCACCAAATTGTGTGTCCTTTGAAACTATAGGGTGTGTGTCCTTTAAAGCTATAGGTGAATATTCTTGTTCTATTGTAGCTTTATCTACAAACCGTTGTGGTGCACTTGGTGGTGATGGTAGTGAAATAATCCTAGTAGCTACAAGAGGAGGTGGGTTTGTGGTAGGTAGAGTTGGTCCATCTGTTGTGGCCCAAAACCTTGGTGTAAAAAGTACTTGAGTTGGTTTTGTCAATGATGTGGATGGATGAGGTTGTTGGATTGACGATGGCTGCGAGCGACTAATGTGGGGCAATCGTGACTATGGAAGGATTGTAGTTCCTTGGTGGGAAGCCATTGTAAAATAATAGAATTAGGATCAAATGGTTGATTGAATGCAGAAAATTTGAAGGGCAACAACTATGTTTATATAGAAAAAAACAAAAACAATAATAATGGAAAATAAGGTTGAATGGAATTAGATTCCAAAAGGGTTCAACCGCTTATATTTTCATTCTTTTTTAACCAAAATAAATGATCACGTTGATAAAATTAATTCATGAATTTTATTTCCCACATGCATAATATATAGCATTATGATCTTCTTTTTGGTTGTCTCATTGATTATACCATGTGATTAAATAGTTAATAAAATGTCTTTCATCAACTAAAGTGTGTTCCAGCCGGTGCTAACTAAAAGTTATATTTCCTGCTTAATTCATGTTACTGAGTATTTGTCCATAGATCATGTTTAGTGCTTTATTAATAACTGATTTCTTTTTTTTATATAACCTAACATTTTTTTTTCAACTTGCATCTCCTTCATTTTGTGTAGGGCAGATTATTAACGAGCTTCAAGTTATATGACATGGTAAGAACTCACCTCCTATTTTTCTTTGACTTAAATCATTTTTTCCTAAATGGTGACATGATAAGAAGTCACTTGATTTTCAACGACGCCAGCCACTGAATTTGTTGCATGGTTCCATTTATGTCTTTGCCATATTCGGTCTCATATTATATCCAAAAAAACACCTTGTGTCTTATTCTAACAAACTTAGGTTTATACGATGCAAACAATGTATACATGTTATAACGAGAAAAACATAAAACAATAAAATATCCTATCTAAAGGTGTTATAAAAAAACTTACACACGATTTTGAGCGTCTTGGGTATTTTAGAACATTTTGAAAATACATCGTCATATTAGAGGTATTGTTATGACTAAATTGTCCTAATTTAGAAAATTTTATAAGTTAATTTAGCTTCTAATGTAATAGTTAGGTTTACATTAATTGGGCTTTTATGGGCTTAGGCCTCATTCTATTTGGACACCTATTTAAAGAGTCTTGGACTGGGATTTAGAGGTATGAGAGTCGTATAGCGGATTTGTGTGTGTGTTCATGTAATCATTGAGAGTTCTCTAATAAAACAAATAACCATTTGATTCTCTCTTTTTTCTCATGTAAATCCTTCTTCCGTATTTTTGAACCTCGTTAAATATTGGGCCATCAATTCATACCAATTTACTTGATACCATGTCAATCTTATTGGTACGCAGTTGTGTATCAATTACCTTAACATGGTTGGTAACTTGATACGTAGTATTAGAAGTTGTGTATCAAGATAATAGCGTTTTGTACCAACTTATTATTTATTTTTAATTAACTAAAGTTTAATCAGTGATGCAACATATTTTGGTTTTGAGGTAAACTATGAATATACAAAATATGATTGAACATATTCTCCTAGCCTTAACAACCTTATTAATTTGTCCACAAATTTACAGTATGTCGTTGCTCCCCAATGACCGCATATATCATACTATTAGTAAATGCGTGAATTATATGAAGATTATTTGAATGCTTGTATAGTAGGGGATAAGAAGTATAACACATATCATCATGTTAACTATTTGAATGAACGATGATTTTATTAGTTTTAGATCTAATTGGTAGTTAACATTACTAGAAAAATGGGCATCAACGATGACTATTAGCAAAGGCCAAATTCCGTAGTTGATTAGTGACAGATAGGCCACAAGTAGATTTATGAGAATTTTATAAAGTTGTAATAATTTGACTAAATATTTGACTAAAGTTGTAATAATCACGTTATATATGCAACATGTATGTAGCATATATGTCTGCCGCTAAATATTCCAGTATCTCTTTGTTAGAATTATTTGTTAGTTGTGTCAATCTGTAATTTCTCTAAAGTTCCTTTCTTTTTATGTAAATTGTGGATTAGGCCCATTGTTTAAGGCTTATCTATTTAAAACCTTTTAAGCCTTTTCAGTAGTAGTATAAATAGATGCTTTGACTTCATTTGTAGTTTCCTCTCCTTCCTCCACTTTTCCACACTTTGAGAGAATTATATGAGCATTATACTTTGAAGATCATACGTACATTGTTCATACTGTTAGGAATTATGTGCAGAGTTGACAAACCAAGTAATTACACATCCAACGTTGCAAGACACTTGAGGGTCACACCTGTGAGGACCTATAAGTCGAACAAGTTAGATGAAACCCCGAAATGGAGAGTTAGGATTTATAATAGTGTATTATAAATCAATTGGGTAATTACAGTCAGAATTACCAAAGTTGGAGGGTTATTAATTAATTAGGATATTATATATTTATTAGATAAATAAATATATAATAGTTAATTAATAAGTTTTTATATATATTAGATAAATATATATATATTTATATTTATCATAAACAAATTCTTTTCCAGTTAATAAAAGGAAAGAATTTGAGATAATTATAATATGGAAGCTGAATCTCATTCAAACTGTTTTATTCTTCCCATATAAATAAGGCTTATGGGTTAAGAAACAATTAAGCTTTTTGCTAAGAAAATCAGTTTCAGTTTCCATCCTCCTCTCTCCCTCTCTCCAACCGGCGCCGACTCCCCCCCCCCCCCCCCCCCCCCGCCGTCGGATTCCAGTTTTTGGTTATTCGGGTTTCATACGGTTCAACTAGAAGAACGTTCGTTGGTCGATCACCGGTGGACTATTCTCAAGCAATCCAGGTAAATTGATCTAATCCAAACCATTAGGATTAAAACTAGAACGATTAAAGATCTTTAGGCTCTAATGGGTTTTTAGCCTTTATCGCTTCCGCATGATAAGATTGAAACAGTGTGTTTTGATCACGTAGGTTTTATCAGTTTGATTAACCTATGAGATTTATCAAACCAGTGAGGTTCGTTAGATCTTAGTTAATCCTCGAGTCAGTTTGATCCGAGGATACCGACAAAAACCTAACAGTGGTATCAGAGCCATTGTTGATAAATCGTTTAGTTTTTTATCTGTTTATCAATTTATCAGTTTATGTGTGATCCGTTAAAATTTGTTGCTTGTGTATCAAGTTTTGATAAATCTGAATTTTAAGTTTTATGATTGCTTCGTATTTTTCGTATAAGCTTTCAATGATAATCATTCGTTTGAATTAAAAATTTGAACTTTATCAAATTTTAGAGTTTTTCAGTTTAAGTTTTAATTGATTGTTCATACGAAAACCCGGATAAAGTGGATGAAATCGGTACACCACCACTGTGCCACCAGCAAGATAGTGGCATCCGGGCGGCGATGGCGTTGTTTTGTGATCGCCGGGCCGCACCACAGCTAGTGGTGGCGGCGCCGGTTGCTGCTCCTAAACCACCAGGTCATGCCACCAGTTGAGTGGTGGTGACCGAACCGTTTGCTGCCATGGCCGAGCCACCAGGTGGTGGTGGTGGCTGTGGTTGTTTGTGGTTGATCGATCGGTTACCACCCAATGGTGGTGACCGTGGTACTAGACCACCAGTCGCAAAAGTAACGGTGGTAGCGGCGGTGGTGGTAGCCGTAAGGTACGACTCAGCTATGGCCGAGTTCCACCACAAACCAAGGCCGATTCGAAACCCGCAACCACCAGAAACCGCCAACGCGGTGGTGGACGGCGGTATTCGCAACGGTGACGGTATTTGGATGTTGTACTTCGCGAACCGCCGCACCATAGATTGGTGGTGGCGGCAGCGGTAATCGATTAGGGATTGTGATTGTTTCGTCACCGATAACGGTGGCTGTTGTTCGATCAATCGCCGGCCGCACCGCGCATAGCGGTGGCGGCAGCTGCTGCTGTTTCAATCGAATGCCGGCCGCACCGCGCGTAGCGGTGGCGGCGGCTGTTTCTCGTTTGATCATCGGCCACACCGCGCATAGCGATGGCGGCGTCCGGATGCCGTACCTAGACCAACCACACCACAGATAAGTGGTGGAGGCGTTGGCCGGACCGCGGTGGTGGTGGATTTTGTTCAATCACTGGCCAAATAAATCGAATCGACACCCGGCTATGGTCGGATTACGGATCATCTACGGCTACACCACCAGCGTGGTGGCGATAGTGACGGCGGCAGAGACATTCTCTTTACCATCGTCGCCGGCTGTTGATGGTGGTCGACGCAACCCTTGCAGCGCAAGATGATTTCTGTTGTGACCTTCGCGGCTCAAACCGTACGCACTCTTCACGTACCAAACCATCCGTCTGGGGTTTTTCCGTTTTGGGCCAAGTTACGTTATCAGGCCCAAAGCCCAGTTCTTTGGACCAAGTTATGGCCCAAAGGAACTTGTTTTTGTTTTTTCAAAATAACCTTTTATCCAAAATTCTTTTCCCTGTTTAATTTTTATCTAAACCAGTTAGACTAAATTATCCAGTTTCATGAACGGTTTTATAAAATTAAATTTTTTAAGATAAGCCCAATATTGTGTTTTTACTCAGAGGCCAGTTTTAAAAATTGGATCGATAAAACCTATTTGATATAAATTTTTGGGTAAAAGGATTATTTTTAGCTAAAATGGTTTTAGTTTTGTAAAATAGGATTTATTGTTTATAAATCTCAGTTTTAAGTAAAAACCATTTTTCAGTCTAAAGGTTTTTGGTTCATAAAACAGTTTGTTTTTCGAATCAGTTATAAAACCAGGTTTTGCAATAATTGAGACAAGATAATTTTAACGGATCCAGATTTATTTCTCGTAATTATAAAATTGCTTTTGTTATATTGCATATATATACATAATTGCGTAATTGCTTGAGCTCTATATATGGATTTCAGTTTGATTTTACATATATATATACGTTATAGTATTTGCCAACTTAGACCCTTAACATATTTACGGGGAGGCCTGCGTGCCATTTGCAACCCCTTATGTAATAATGACCATAGGATAGATATTTGTTTTATTCTTTCGGGATGACGAGGCCAGTGGGAGCTGCTAAAATTCCTCAACTTATCGGAGTACTAACAAAACATGGCGAGGCCAGTGGGAGCTACGCGAGTTTTGAAGCTTTTAGTAAAAAAAAGGTCATTATTGGTCCCTAGGAAACGTTGGCAAAAACTATAATTAGGTACTATGTGATTAATTATTGTTTAATTGCATAATTGATTGATTATTTGTGATATCTTGCATGTTAGTAGTTTTAAATAAAGTTGTTATTTTAAAACTAGGGTGTATCACAAAAGGGTATATAGGTTTTATTATCAGTTTCATCAAACTTTTCAAAACAATAGTTTTTGTTTTAAAACCTATAGATGATTGTTTTATATAAAAGGCAAAGTTGACAAAAACAGTTAGTTTTAATCAACTAGGTGTGCTATTAAAACAGTTAGTTTTAATTAGCAAGTGATTTTAGAACAGTTGGATTTAAAATTACATGTATGTTTGAAACAGTTAGTTTAAAACGTAAGTAGCCTTTATAACAATCAGTTTTTCAAAAGCCTGGAAGTAAAATTTTTCAAAACCCCGAAAATCATAGATCAGTAGTGCAACCCATCTAGGGGCACCTTCGGCGTAAAGTACATGGGCATTGTAAGTGATCACACATTCAACGTCCGTGTTCAAACTGAAGCTGGAGGGGTTACATAACTCTGCGAATTATCTCCGGGTGGTACCGGCCAGAGTATAGTGATCAGGTCCCCAAAATGGTGAGATCTGTTTTGGTACTATAATGTTCACCGGGTGGTACCGGGCCAAAAAGCACTTAGAGGGACTAAAACATGCACAGGTAGTTGCCATGGTCCCGAAAAGATCTAGGAGTCATGTCAGTTAGACATGATTGGTAAAAGTCCTTACCTACCGAAATAATACGGGTCTGGTGGAGTAAGAATATTACGCACATCAGGACGTATGAAATAAGGATCCTAGTCCAATAAATTGATCATTTAAGGGTTTATTGATAATTATTGGAATTAATCTATTTACAGTTGCTAAAAACCAAAAGTTTTATTTTGTGTAGATGGCAAGCACTGTTACCAGCACTAACAATCTTTCCCTCCGCTCTATCCTAGAGAAGGATAAGCTGACCGGCTCTAACTTTCTCGACTGGGAGCGCAATCTGATGATTGTGCTCAGACATGAGAGAAAATGGTATGTTCTAGAAGAGCCACTTGGGGAGGCACCTCCGGCAAACGCTCCGGCTGCTGCCAGAAATGCCCACAAGAAGCACTCGGATGATCTCCTTGATGTCGCCTGTTTAATGCTTGCAACTATGAGCCCAGATCTGCAAGCAGGGCTCATAAATACAAATGCTTATGACATGATCCGCCAGTTGAGGGACATGTTCCAGACCCAGGCTCGTACAGAACGCTACGATGCCACCAAAGCATTTAATGAGTGCAAGATGGTAAAAGGGACATTAGTAAGTGACCATGTCATGAAAATGAAACGGCACTTAGATCATCTGGAGAGGCTAGGTCATCCTGTTCCGTTGCAGCTAGCAACAGACACCATACTCAATTCACTGTCAGAAGACTACAGGCCCTTCGTAGTCAATTACAATATGAATAACATGGAGAAAACAATAGCAGAGTTGCACTCCATGCTTAAGACAGCTGAACTGAATATGGGGAACAAGAACAAGACCAAGGATGTCTTGATGGTAAAAGACGGAGGGGTGAAAAAGAAGAATGGGCAAGCTAGCACCAGTAAAGGAAAAGGACCAGTCCAGGCCATCCAGAGTGCACCCAAGAAAGGCAAAGGCAAGGGCAAGGGCAAGAAGGTTAAGCCAAACAAAGCTAGGACCGAGAATCGCTGCTTTATATGCAATGAGATCGGTCACTGGAGGCAAAACTGCCCTAAGCGTCATGAAGCAGGTATGTAAACCTCAGAAAATTTATGATTGCTTTGACTTGTCACTTCTTACTTGTTGGTTTACAAGTATACTGATACCTAGAGCAATTATTGCAGGAAGTCAGAAGTGAAATGCCCAGAGGTTGCTGAGGATTAGAAGTACAAGTTTATTTCAATTTAAGTCAAGATATTTTGGATTTAAGTTTTAAAACAGCTATTTCTAGTTTTTATGTTTTAAACAGTTTTTGGACGATTGTAATTTTTTGAATTTATAATTCTATGATTTTATTTTCAAAAATTATTATCTTGACATTGAAATATCTGATTGTGCCTGGTATTCTTAAATCTGTATGATCCTAGTTGTTGCCTGTTATAATTACTTTAATACAATTGAAGTAATTTGTATAAAAACTATCAAAGACACACAAAATTCTATGTGAATGTGTTTTAAGAATAAGACATTTATGAATAATTGTTTTGTGATCAAATTTTAAAAGGGAGAATTTAAGATATTGACTCAGATAGCGTTAATAACAGTATTTATGAAACTAAGAAGATTCCAAGTTCTGGAATTAGGATTTGACCAAATCCAGTTAAGTTTTATAAAAGAAATTCTCAGAATCATCTAATCAAGTTTGATCAAGTGTTATTATTCAAATGTTCTGAGAAGAGAATTTAGGATATTAACTCAGCTAGCGTTAATAACAGTATTTATGAAACTAAGAAGATTCCAAGATCTGGAATTAGGACTTGACCAAATCCAGTTAAGTTTCATAAAGGGAAATTCTCAAAGTTCATTACTTGAAATTAGGATTGACTAATCAAAGTTTTGACTAAGTCAATAGTAAATTTTGAGTAATAGTTAGTTTTTATATAAGTAAGTGGGAGCCCAATTTATTCTCTATCTAGTATGAGATAAAAGAATAAAGGATATAATTATTGATATATCTCAGAATTCATAAATCCAGATAGGATAAGAATTCACAAGATATAATTTATCCTTTTAGTTAAAAGGATAAAAGTTTCAAGATCCTTGAAACAAAGGTCGTGACTGACTTTAAAATCAATAATTAAGGTGTTGGATTAAAATATAGGATTCCAGTAGATTTGTCAGTGTTACAAATGGAATCTGATTTCAGGTAGAAATCATTCATCTACACAGCAACTAAGGAAAGTTGCAGTCTTACATATTCAGGAACCGGAAGTTAGTCCAGGTCTCCGAGTTCATGGAATATGATAAAAGTCTAGTTATTGTTTTTATAAGGTGTTTGCAGAACAATAATTAGCAGATATAAGTAGATCGTATAAACAGACTTGTACTTTTTGGTTATCACTTTGATTAAAATGGTAAACTTTAATCAAAGGGTTTAAACTAAAGATAGGTGATACTTTATTTTAGACCAGTATCTAACAAACGTTAAATAGATGTTATGAAAGTTATTAAAGAAAAGATATTTGGTTTTGTTATCATTACAGCGTGTAATGTGGACTATACAAAATTGATTTCTTTATTACTTTCACATTTTGCATGTTTTAATATATCCAGGAATGAAATCAGTCTCCGATTTTTCATTCAAAATCTGTCCGCGACAACTTATCATTGTGGGAGCATGATAAGGAGTTAAAGTCATTGTGAACTTTTAGGTAGTTATGATCAGTTGCTGAATAACAGCTACAAGTGTTGTAGAATAAAAGTTGCACAGATATTTGATAGAGTAGCAAATATCGGACGTGATCCGCGGTTGAGATTACTTCTTGGAGTGAAGTCATAAGTGAATCTCACAGTGGTTGTCCCTATCACCTGAGGTATCTGATTTGATATCATGAGGACTACTGAATTCTTAGTGCACTCAACCGCTACGCCATAACAGGGTGGCTATAAAGGGTGTAACTAGATTCAGCGGAAGCCGTGGTGTTAAAGGCTGATATGCAAGATGGGATTTGCACCTCTTCTCAGAAGAGAGATATTTCTGGGCCCATCTTGACTGACTAAGTATACTGATGAAGTGCATGGCCATGCCCAAACGAACTGATTGGTTCTTTGTCGTTTACCTATCAGTGAAAGTCAGATAATCAAGAAAACAGAATCTTGAGTATTTAGAGTTGACATTTTCCAAGCTCATACTCACAGATGAAATATCGCGATGCAAAGGGAAAAGCCAAGATATACCCAATCAAAGAACAGTAGTTTCATAGATACCAGTTCCTCACGGAATGTTTATATCACCAGTCTGGGTATAAGAGTTCTTGTAACCTGGTCAGCCTAAGTGCCTGTCTAGGGGCCTCCTTAGGTCAGTGTAATCAAAGGCGGTATTGCCAACTTGCACAAGTGGGAGTCTGTTAGGAATTATGTGCAGAGTTGACAAACCAAGTAATTACACATCCAACGTTGCAAGACACTTGAGGGTCACACCTGTGAGGACCTATAAGTCGAACAAGTTAGATGAAACCCCGAAATGGAGAGTTAGGATTTATAATAGTGTATTATAAATCAATTGGGTAATTACAGTCAGAATTACCAAAGTTGGAGGGTTATTAATTAATTAGTATATTATATATTTATTAGATAAATAAATATATAATAGTTAATTAATAAGTTTTTATATATATTAGATAAATATATATATATATATATATATTTATATTTATCATAAGCAAATTCTTTTCCAGTTAATAAAAGGAAAGAATTTGAGATAATTATAATATGGAAGCTGAATCTCATTCAAACTGTTTTATTCTTCCCATATAAATAAGGCTTATGGGTTAAGAAACAGTTTCAGTTTCCATCCTCCTCTCTCCCTCTCTCCAACCGGCGCCGACTTCCCCCCCCCCCCCCCCCCCCCCCCCGCCGTCGGATTCCAGTTTTTGGTTATTCGGGTTTCATATGGTTCAACTAGAAGAACGTTCGTTGGTCGATCACCGGTGGACTATTCTCAAGCAATCCAGGTAAATTGATCTAATCCAAACCATTAGGATTAAAACTAGAACGATTAAAGATCTTTAGGCTCTTATGGGTTTTTAGCCTTTATCGCTTCCGCATGATAAGATTGAAACAGTGTGTTTTGATCACGTAGGTTTTATCAGTTTGATTAACCTATGAGATTTATCAAACCAGTGAGGTTCGTTAGATCTTAGTTAATCCTCGAGTCAGTTTGATCCGAGGATACCGACAAAAACCTAACACATACATCATCATCATGTTCATGATCATATCATTATAGATCTTGCACTATTTGCATACATCATTATAGATCATTGTGTTCATCATATCGGTTGATTTGGAACATACACTCTTTTACCACTCACCGTTAAATAACATGATACTACGTAAATCTCTAAAATATGTCGTTGGTCCCCAGTGACCACATATATCAAACTATTAGTAAATGCTTGTATTGTATGATGATTATTTGAATGCTTGTATAGTAGGGATGAGAAGTATAACACATATCACCATGTTAATTATCCGAATGATTGATGATTTTATTGACTTTAGATCTACTTGGTAGTTAACATTACTAGAAAAATGGGCATAAGCGATGAATATTAGCGAAGGCCAAATTCCGTTGTTGATTAGCGATGGATAGGCCACAACTGGATTTCGTCACTAATTAGTGATGGAATACGTCCGCCGCTGATTAGCGACAGAATTGTTATAATAAAAAATAAATTAGTAATTCCACTTGAATTAACGACGTAATTGCTTTAAAAAACAAATAATCATATGTCTGTCGCTACATATATGCTACATGCTGCCAATCCTACTCATTTTAACCTAACCTATTAAAGGCATGGCTAAAATCGAAATTCGAGTATCTCTTTACCACTCACCGCTACATAACATGATACTCCGTAAATCTCTACAATTTTGAATATGGAAATAGTTATACATCATAACAACCATACATAAAACATTATAATAGCTTGTAAATATGCTCATCACATAAAACATCACACTAGAAAGAATCATAATCCATCCATAATAATGTAAATATAACTCATCACTTAAAACATCACCCTAGAGAGAATCATAATACATGGATAATAATGTAAATACAACATTAATATTATTCACTAGCTCAAAATATTGCCAAAAAACAATAATTAATTAAGTTGATGGCCCATTTACTCTTTCTAAATGTTTCCTTCTTCAATTAATTGTTATAATTTTTATTCCAAGATTCTTTTCCTTCTTTGAAGTTTCTAAACCCTTGGCTTTCTCTTTACTTTTTGGGTAATTTGTAGCTACACCCATGTGCCACACTTTTTTAGCTTTTTCCTTTGCATCTTGTACCAACACGGTCCTCTGCTCGTACTTGGGCGCTTGGTTCCTATTGAAGGACTTCAGTTGTGGTCCAGTTGGAGTTGATGTTGGAGCAACAACAGTAGTAGCTAGAAGAGGAGGTCCACTTGGTGTGTCTCGAAATCTAGGTGTAAAAAGTAATGGACTTGGTGGTGAGGGTTGATGAGGTTTTGGGGTTGGTGATGGTGGTGAGCAAAGAGTGTGGGGTAAGCGTGACCATGGAAGGTTTAGAGCTCCTCGCCATTGAAAATATGATACGATTAAATGTTTGCTCGATGTAGAAAATCGAAGAGGAAACAACGGTATTTATATAGAGTCTAAAAGAGATCCAGAGAGGGTTCTTCTTCCATTAATTAATTACAATATGCATTTAACTTCTTTATTAAAAAGTATATTTGTCGGATGACATGCATAAAATATGAATTAAGAAAGTCAGCTTTTTTTTTTCTTTTCCCTCGTGCATAACATTCATCACAGGACCTACTTAAATATTCAAAACAAGAATCTAATTCAACAATATTATATACTTGGAAAACCCAAATTTATAAGATGTCACATACTTAAATGTCTTTCCAGTCTGTAAGTTTAATAAATCATTTAACTATCCATCACATGTAAAATATGTTGTCCTAAATTGATATAAAGTTTTTGAAGGTCATAATAAATTTGTAGTAGACTTTTTACATAAACCTTTTTATTGTTATTAACTTTCTGCAACATTCATTGAAAAAACCTTTGAATAAAAATGTATTGTACAAAATATGTGCTAAAACACATTCGAAAATTTCTATAAAAAAGGCTAATACAACAATTTATTTTAAAGTATCATGAATTTTTTTTAGGTTGACTAAATCGATACACTTTTAGAGAAGTCATAGCCTTTGTTGCTAAGTGTAAAAATACATAGAATATTTTACGAAATTCCAGATTGAGTTTGTAGACAAATGCTTTGACCGATTTAATAAATATCATTTGAGATTAATCCTAAAAAGCCACCAAAGTTATGTTAGAAATACTAAAACAATATTACTGGAGGATTTTTGACTAAATTTTTAACTTGTTTTAAATGAAACTTGTAGATTAATTTTAAAAAGTTGTTCAAAATATGTTGAATTTAAGGGATCGTTGGATTTTAGCACGATTGCTCTAAAAAGAGACTCTTTCGACAACACTAGCTTAGGGGTGGTTGTTAACTTGTCATGGCATTCATATCGAGCTGTGCGGACATCATAATGTAACCTCTAACCTTGGTCCTATGGAAATGATTATTTGGTTGTTCAAAATATTTTTAAACAATTTAAAAACATCCATCGAAAATTCAAAGAACTTACTCATGGATTGTGTAATTATGGATGTTTTATTTCCTTCTTTATAATTGTTTTACGACACAGCTAAGTAACTATCACATGTTTATTAACAGTCATAATTGGTGAATGTGAATAAAATTAACAAGTACAAAGTCGAACCAATTCACTACTTGACAACGGATCTTGATCGAAACATAATTTATTGATACACTTTTCCATCAGTAACTACGAAACAAATTTCTGATATATAATATATTTTAAAATTTTGTACACATTGTTTTCATTTCTATCGATAACATTCTCAGCCACGATATTACAATGATAACGGTTAGCATTATTCCATTAAGTACATTAATTTCTTTTCTTAAGTTTAAAATTCCATCGAATATTATACCAAATTACCGATAGAGTTTGTAGATAATGCCTTGACCGATTTAGATTAATCCTAAAAGGCCACCAAAATTATGTCGGGTAACTAAGACATTACCGGTGGATTTTTGATAAATTTTTTAACTTGTACTAAATGAAACTTCTAGATTAATTTTAAAAACCCATTTAAGATTCGTTGAAAATTAAGGGCTCGTTGGATTTTAGTACGATTGGCGAACACTTAAGGAGTCCCTTTTGACAAATGCAAGGTTAGCGATGGTTGTCATTGCATTCGTATCGAGCCATGCGGATACCACCTAACATATTTTGTATAATTGTTTTACAAGGCAACTAAATAACTATGATGAATGTCAATAAAATTAAAAAGCATGAAGTCGAACCAATTCACAACTTGACAGCGGACCTTGATGAGAACATAATTTATTGATACATTTTTCCATCGGTAATTATGAAACCGATTGCCGATATATAATACATTTTAAAATTGTGTACGCATTGTTTTCATTTTTGTTGATAACACTCTCAACCACTATGTTGTATAACACATCGATAGAAAAAGGAATCAAACATTTGTCTAAGAAGTCATATATAAGAAACATTTGGAAAGATGCATTAACTTTAATTATTCAATTTGCAAATATGGTCAATCAAACGCTTATATATATGTGTGTATATATATTGTTGTGCATGGAACTGGTTAAACTTCCTAGTAATCACTATGCTATACAACATATGAGTTCTTCCATAATGTTGTAAATAAAAATTGATAACCTTCTTCACACCTTCACAATAATGCCTACAAAAAACAACAAGTTAATGCCGATGAAGTTTTTCCTTGTGAACGATTAACATTTTCTGAAGACGAAGATGTTGGGGTGGGTGTTTGAGACATGATTCCAGATATGGCTGTAGCACCAAATTGTGTGTCCTTTGAAACTATAGGGTGTGTGTCCTTTAAAGCTATAGGTGAATATTCTTGTTCTATTGTAGCTTTAACTACAAACCGTTGTGGTGCACTTGGTGGTGATGGTACTGAAATAATGTTAGTAGCTACAAGAGGAGGTGGGTTTGTGGTAGGTAGAGTTGGTCCATCTGTTGTGGCTCGAAACCTTGGTGTAAAAAGTACTTGAGTTGGTTTTGTCAATGGTGTGGATGGATAAGGTTGTTGGATTGATGATGGCTGCGAGCGACTAATGTGGGGCAACCGTGACCATGGAAGGCTTGGAGGTCCTTGGTGGGAAGCCATTGTAAAATAATTGGAATTAGATCAAATGGTTGATCGAATGCAGAAAATTTGAGGGGCAACAGCTATGTTTATACAGAATAACAACAAAAACAATAATCATGAAAAATAAGGTTGAATGGAATTAGATTCCAAAAGGGTTCGTCCCCTAATATTTTCATTCTTTTTTGACCAAAATAAATGATCACATTGACAAAATTAAAAGATGAACTTTATTTCCGACATGCATAATATATAGCATAATATATAGCATTATGATGGGACCCGAGGTTATAGTGTCTCCAATGAGACCCGGGGTTAGAGTGTCTTCGCCAGAAAACACTTATTTGGTAGCATTATGATCA
Organism: Centaurea solstitialis; assembly: GCA_030169165.1. Taxonomy (NCBI): domain Eukaryota; kingdom Viridiplantae; phylum Streptophyta; class Magnoliopsida; order Asterales; family Asteraceae; genus Centaurea; species Centaurea solstitialis. The sequence continues at coordinate 54,087,560 of CM058042.1, read as the reverse complement.
TCTTTTTGGTTGCCTCATTGAATATAGCATGTGATTAAATAGTTAGTAAAATGTCTTTCATTAACTAAAGTGTGTGATCTTCCTGCCGATGCTTACTAAAAGTTATATTTACCATAACATGGTTGGTAACTTGTAAAGTAGTATTAGAAGTTATGTATCACGATAATATCGTTCCGTACCAGCTTATTTGTTATTTTTAATTAATTTAAGTTTAATCAATGATGCAACATATATTGGTTTTGAAGCTAAACTATAATATAGATGGATATACAAAATATGATTGAACGAATTCTCCGAGCCTTAACAACCTTATTTTGTCCACAAGTTTATAGTATGTCATTGGTCCCGAGTGACCGCATATATCAAACTATTAGTAAATTCTTGTATTATATGAAGATTATTTGAATGCTTGTATAGTAGGGATAAGAAGTATAACACATATCACCATGTTAATTATCCGAATGATCGATGATTTTATTGACTTTAGATCTACTTGGTAGTTAACATTACTAGAAAAATGGGCATCAGCGACGAACATTAGCAAAGGCCAAATTCCGTTGTTAATTAGCGATGGATAGGCCACAACTGGATTTCGTCACTAATTAGTGACGGAATATGCCCGCCGCTGATTAGCGACGAAATTGTTATAATAAAAAGTAAACAAGTAATTCCACTTGAATTAACGACATAATTGCTTTAAAAAACAAATAATCAGGTGTCTGTCACTACATATATACTACATGTTTCCAATCCTACTCGTTATAACCTAACTTGTTAAAGGCATGGCTAAAATCGAAATTCGAGTATCTCTTTTACCACTCACCTCTAAATAAAATGATACTCCGTAAATCTAAATTTTTTTGAATATGGATATAGTTATACATCATAACAACCATACATCAAACATCATAATAGCTTGTAAATATGCTCATCATATAAAACATCACACTAGAAAGAATCATAATCCATCCATAATAATGTAAATACAACTCATCACATAAAAGATCATGCTAGAGAGAATCATAACCCATCCATAATAATGTAAATACAACATTAAAATTATTCAATTGCTCAAAATATTACCTAAAAACAATAATTAATTAAGTTGATGACCCATTTACTCTTTCTAAATGTTTCATTCTTCAATTAATTATTATAATTTTTATTCCAAGATTCTCTTCCTTCTTTGAAGTTTCTAAACCCTTGGCTTTCTCTTTACTTTTTGGGTAATTTGTAGCTACACCCATGTGCCACACTTTTTTAGCTTTTTCCTTTGCATCTTGTACCAACACGGTCTTCTGCTCGTACTTGGGCGCCTGGTTCCTATTGAAGGACTTCAGTTGTGGTCCAGTTGGAGTTGATGTCGGAGCAACAACAGTAGTAGCTGGAAGAGGAGCTCCACCTGGTGTGTCTCGAAATCTAGGTGTAAAAAGTAATGGACTTGGTGATGAGGGTTGATTAGGTTTTGGGGTTGGTGATGGTGGCGAGCGAAGAGTGTGGGGTAAGCGTGACCATGGAAGGTTTGGAGCTTCTTGATGGAACGCCATTGAAAATATGATAAGATTAAATGTTTGCTCGATGTAGAAAATGAAAGAGAAAACAACGGTATTTATATAGAGTCTAAAAGAGATCCAGAGAGGCTTCTTCTTCCACTAATTAATTACAATATGCATTTCGCTTCTTTATTAAAAAGTATATTTGTTGGATGACATGCATAAAATATGAATTAAGAAAGTCAGTTTTTTTGTTTCTTTTCCCTCGTGCATAACATTCATCACAGGACCTACTTTAATATTCAAAACAAGAATCTAATTCCACAATATTATATACTAGAAAAACCTAAATTTATAAGATGTCGCATACTTAAATGTCTTTCCAGTATGTAAGTTTAATAAATCATTTAACTATCCATCACATGTAAAATATGTTGTCCTAAATTGATATAAAGTTTTTGAAGGTCATAATAAATTTGTAGTAGACTTTTTACATAAACCTTTTTATTGTTATTAACTTTCTGCCACATTCATTGAAAAAACCTTTGAATAAAAATGTATTGTACAAAATATGTGCAAAAACACATTCGAAAAAATCTATAAAAAAAGGCTAATACAACAATTTATTTTAAAAGTATCATGACTTTTTTTTAGGTTGACTAAATCGATACACTTTTAGAGAAGTCATAGCCTTTAATGCTAAGTTTAAAAATACATAGAATATTATACAAATTTCTAGATTGAGTTTGTAGACAAACGCTTTGACCGATTTAATAAATATCATTTGAGATTAATCCTAAAAAGCCACCAAAGTTATGTCAGAAATACTAAAACAATATTACTGGAGGATTTTTGACTAAATTTTTAAGTGAAACTTGTAGATTAATTTTAAAAAGCCGTTCAAAATATGTTGAATTTAAGGGATCGTTGGATTTTAGCACCATTGCTCTAAAAAGAGAATCTTTCGACAACACAAGCTTAGGGGTGGTTGTCAACTTGTCATTGCATTCGTATCGAGCTGTGCGGACATCATAATGTAACCGCTAACCTTGGTCCTACGGAAATGATTATTTGGTTGTTCAAAATATTTTTAAACATTTTAAGAACATCCATCGAAAATTCAAAGAACTTACTATGGATTGCGTAATTATGGATGTTTTATTTCTTTTTTTATAATGATTTTACGAGACAGCTAAGTAACTATCACATGCTTATTAACAGTCATAATTGGTGAATGTTAATAAAATTAACAAGTACAAAGTCGAACCAATTCACTACTTGACAACGGATCTTGATTGAAACATAATTTTTTGATACACTTTTCCCTCAGTAACTACAAAACGAATTTCCGATATATAATATATTTTAAAATTTTGTACACATTGTTTTCATTTCTATCGATAACATTTTCAACCACTATATTACAACGATAACGGTTAGCATTATTCCATTAAGTACATTAATTTCTTTTCTTAGGTTTAAAAATCCATCGAATATTATACCAAATTTCCGATAGAGTTTTTAGATAATGCCTTGACCGATTTAGATTATCCTAAAAGGCCACCAAAATTATGTCGAGTAACTGTCTGTCCTAATCTGATGAGAATCAAGATGGAAACATCGTAAAAGATAAAATCAATGAAGATGACAATGGAATGCTTAACACCAATTTAGTATTTCTTGAGTTTCAAGTTGGTGGCTACAATGATAAGGAATGTTTCTAGAGATCTTCAAATAAGCGTTCACAATTAACCCTAACCCATACATTCTATATATAGGGGTAGGAAAAAGGAAATTACAAGAAAGGCCCTTGGAGTCTATGACTCCTTTTAAAGGGCACCCAAAAGTTAACTAACAAGACTAAACATAAACAAACTTAACGAAATAACTGGATAGACCTTCGACTTCTTCACAACCCCAAAATGAGGGTCTAACAATCTCCCCCTTTGGGAAGAAGTCAAAAGGGTGGTGGAAGCTTCAGCGCCGGCTCCCATTTTGACAGCTGAAGGTACTCGTCCCATTCTTTTTTTGAAAGGTTCACCTGGACTTTGGCCAGACTACATCCTTGGCAATTTTTACCGAGAGCTAAAGCATGCTCCCATGGGATTAATACTCAGTGGCCCCTGGTTGCTCACCCCCGGATTCGAACTTGGGTGGGTTTTTCCCCAACACCAAGCCTTAACCGGTAGGCTGCCCCATTGGGGTTACTCGTCCCATTCTTCGATTATCCTTGATCTCAACTTCAACGCCGCTTCAACTCTTCTGAACATCAGCCTCTCCTTGAGCTTTCCCTCGATCAGGTTCATCACCTCTAGGATCCTCGCTTTTCCGTCATTGTGCTTCAGCCTCGGAATCTGATCGGTCAGCAATCTGCTCTGCAATCCGTTGTAGACGTACATAAGGGTGCCATCACAAAATTGAGCGAGTTCCCCGAAGCGCATGAACTTCCGCTCTTTCTTCTTCTGTGTGAGGTAGACGACACCATGCTCTGGAGTCTTCGTCGGGAAGTAGAGGTTGTAGGAACCGATGGCTTGTACTTGCAGATTCGGGCGAAGCAGATTGACCTTCGGCTGACGGCTTTCAATGGCCATCTGGTAGTCCGTCACATGCGCCAAAGTAATTGTGTGCCGGACATATTTCTTCAGAACATCCAGGCCATCGGTGAAGTATTTGGGACGGAGGATTGGACCTTGCAAATACTTGATCAAAGTGAGTAGGTCTTCGAGGTGAATCCGATCAAGATCTGCTTCCGTGAATGTCCACTTTAGAAGCTCTCCGTTGGGTCTGCCTCTTCCGTACATAAGGACGTCAAACTCGAGAAATAACTGGTACCCGTGTGATAAAACCAAAATTGTACATGTTTTGGTTATGCTTAATTGAATGATTTCGCTCCATTTCTCACCCATTTCTGGTCTAATTACTCACACTTTGGACTTATTCTTACTTTTATAGGTTTTGGAGGCCGTGGAACGGAAAAGTACGGAAAAAGGCGAGAAAACGTGAAAATTGCATAAAGTCAATCCAGTAGCCATTTCGCATCCGCGAAGTTTCAAGTCTGGCGCCGCCAAGTTCGTCAAAGTTGAAATCCAGGGTTTGACCTAAGTGTTTCGCGCCGCGAGGTTGCCGCTTGGCGATCGCGAAACGGGCTCCGAGTCTCTCCTTTTAAATACTGGCCTCCTCATTCAGTTGACATAGAGACAAATTTGTGTGTAATTCTAAGTTCTTTAGTGTTAGAGAGAGAGAGTTATTGTGCCGATACGCTGCGGGGTTTGATTCTTGATCATCCGTCGTTGTACTGTCGGTATAATGTCTGTTTCTACTCTCTTGTTTTCTGACTCTATAATGTTTAGTAAGTAGTTTTCTGTAGTGGTACTTATTATAGTTGATAAACCTTGTGGATGACGATTTTATGATTTAATGTTTATTAGTTTGTTTTTGGTTCATTGAATGTATGTTATGGTTCCGATTTGATTCGTATTGTATGGTTATTTGAACTCGTTGGTTGGGTGTATCTGTTGGACCAAGATAGATAGACTCTGATAGGTTAATCAACCTTTCTTGACCTTCCCTTCGTAACCCGGAGAGTTGTGTTAGGTGGTTACTCGGACCGAGAGCGACCAGGTAGTAGAATACCGTGCAATAGAGATAGGATTGGGTGACTGGTACTAGACTGCCTGACAAACAGTCTATGTATTAGGACTAGGAGGACCAAGACCTAGTTGACAGCCATAATAATCACATGCTAGGGTGTCCTGTTAGACCTCTTTATTGGGAAGAGTCAGAAGCTCTATCTTTATTAGCTTTCTTAGTTAAATTTCCTTTATTTGAACAATTTATCTTTCTGTAATGCCCTTGTTTAGAGGTTTGGAACCTCGGGGGCCGTTTATGACATTCTTGTATTTTCCCTCATTCCTATTTAAGGAATGAGATGTTTAGGGTTTTGAAAATGAATGCATTATTATCTTTGGAAATTACCTTTATTGCAATATTTTACTTATCACCATTGATGCTTTTTATCAAGCTTTGTGTTCATCATTCTTCATAGATTTCTATCCATCTACTCTCTTTTCTTGATTATTGGGACAAACAATTGGTATCAGAGCTGATCCTTGTTTGATTCCTTGGCTTGTTTTGATTTAAAAAGGGGGTTTTCAAAGTTTTTGTTCAAAAACTTTTTGGGTTTTTAAATCCAAAAAGGGTTTTAAAAGAAGAGTTTATAAGTGTTAAGTGATTCCCCCTTGTTTTCCTACTGTTTTCACACAAATTGGGGGTCTTAACACTTATTTTTTAAGTGTTTTTGAGGTTTTTGAGTGGATTTTCGGAGTTCCTGTACAGGTTTTCCGAATCGGAAAACAAGAGCTGATTTTTCAGTTCAAAATTTCCGAATCGAAAATTGTACTTTTCTCCGAATCGGAATTTGCACCTTTTCCGAATCGGAAAACATTGTTTTCCGAATCGGAATTTGGTCCTTCTGATTTGGGGTTTTGTTCCTTGAATTCTCATTTTCCGAATTGATTTAGCCTTTTCCGAACCCTTACTTTTGAGCCAAATCCGATTCGGAAAACGTCAGTTTCCAGATCGGATTTTGGCTCTTCGAGCCTGAACTCTTGCAAAATTGTTCCTCGAATCCGACACTTAGCTATTTTTCAAATCTTTCAAAACTTGAAGCTAACTGTGTCCCGAGGCGCTCAAAGTATCTTCTTTTTACAAAAACTTTTTCTTTAGCCAAGTGAGTCATACTAGGAGATCCTCTTTGAGAGTGAGAGATGTCGAAAGAAATCATCGGAATCGGATTCGAATCTCGCCCTCCCGTCTTGGTGATGGGCGAGTATCAGCAATGGAAGCGCCGGATGATTCACTTCCTTGATCTTTTGGATGAGAACCTAATGAAATCCATCCGAGAAGGCCCAGTCAGACCAACGGTTACCGTAGCCGCAGTTCCGAGAGCTGACACATGCCCAGAATTACCATCATACGTTGTTGAAAAGCCTGTAGAGATGTACAACCCGGAACAGAGAGCACATCACCTCGTCGACAAGCAAGCACTTACCCTCCTAATCATGGCTCTCCCGAACGACATGTATGCAAGAGTCGACAGTCTAACCAACGCACGAGACGTCTGGCTGGAGATTGAGCAACAGATGCAGGGTGGTGACACTGCTCTAGAGAGCCAGAAAGAGAGCGTGTTAAATGCCTATGAAGGTTTCAAAGCCCGGGAGAACGAATCCCCCACAGAATCCTATCAAAGACTGAATTCCTTCGTCAATGATCTAAGAAGGCTTGGGGTTGAGAAGACCAAGTACGAAGTCAACGTGAAGTTTCTGAAGAATCTCACTGCAGAATGGCAAAACCTGGCCATCAACATTCAGCTAAACAGAAACCTGGGAGTTATGGGTCTTCACGACCTCTTCAGCATGATGGTCCAGCATGAGGAATTCATCACCGGGGGAAGAGCCAAGAAAGCAGTTGATCCTCTGGCACTAGCGGCAGTGCCCTTTGGAGGACCGAACTCTGTTCCAATCCAACCCTCACAGTACAACAATATCCCTCCCCAGTATCATCCAGAAGATTACAACCAAGAGTTCAACCCGAACCTTGGTCCGAGCATGCAACATCCCGATGATCCTTTGATCATTACCATTTCTGATGAAGAACTCTTCAACGTGAATGAGTCCCTTGCCCTAATCTCCCACAACGTGCAAAAGCTGAACGCAAACCGTGGATTTAACAGATCACGGGGATCAGGATTTCCTGGAGGAGGTAGGATGGGGCAAGGCAGGGGAGGACAGTATCAGATGGACAGATCTCAGTTCAGCAACCAAGGCAGAGGAAACTATCATCAAGGGGAAAGATTTCAGGCATACGATCAGGGAAGATTTTGCAACGAGCAAGGAAGGTACAGAGAAGACCAAGGCAGGTACAGAGAAGACCAAGGGAGATTCAGAGACCAACCCAGAAGAGATAACACTTACCTAGACTATCAAGGAGGTCCAGGGTATCAAGGAGATTGGAGAGGTCAGGTCTCCGACCTCAACTACCGAAGAAGCTTGAGGTAATACATTCCTGAGTCTGGGTATATCGACCGTCAAGGGTATGAAGGCGGATACGGAGGGAGATATGATGGAGGAAGACGTGATCAAGGACCGGGTTATGGATTCGAGCAAGAAAGGGACGACCGCTGGTCAGATGAGAGAATGGATCGCGGCAAAGGAAGCTACAAGGGAGGTGATCAACGGGGAAGCAGTTCCAAACAAGCTCCGAGAGAAGATCAACAAGCCTCTGCCGACCAAGGTGGTCAAAGGTCAAACCAACCCTCGATTCCCATGAACCAAAACCCCGCTCCTCAACAAGCCGCCAGTCCCACTACCACTTGCTACAAGTGTGGTAAGTTGGGACACTATGCCAGAGACTGCTCAGTAAAGTACAAGGATGCTGCCTACTTTGAGAAAAAGGCTGCTTTGATGAGGAAGAAGGAGAAAGGGGTTGCTTTGCTTGTGGATGAGGAGAATTGGGTATGCGAGGAAGAGAGCTCGGATGAGGATGACCATATGGTGAAGGGTTTGTGCTTGACGGCCGATTTCGAGGGACCAGAAGCTGTTGGTCCTAGCACTTACCAAGACATCGATCCATCTGAGGTATCCACTATTCCCGATATTACTGATTCAATGACAATGTTAGAAGCTAAAATTTGTGACTTAGAGAGTAGTCTCCAATTGGAAAGGAACCTCGTCATGAAATTTAGAACTGACAGTGCCATTTACAAGAGCTCTCTTGAGGATTTGACCATAGATTATAACCGTGAGATACTTGACTCTGGTATTAGAGAGTCCAACCTTTGAAACAAACTTTTATGTCTTCAAAAATCCCATGAGGAACTTAACAGTGACCATGGGGAGCTCACAATCAAATTCCAGTTACTTTCGGAAGAAAGAACTAGACTGTTTTCTAAAAGTCAAGAGCTTGAAGATAACAATTTCAAAAGAGGACAATCTGAACAGACTCTGAGTATTCTCACTCAGCACGCCAACAAGAATTCTTTTTATAAAGCTAAACCCGGCCTTGGACTTTCCGAAAATCATGTTTTAGAAAAGGCACCTTCACATCTATACAACTTTGTGGACATGGCCGCCTCCAAGCCCAAACCTGTTCTTGTAGGAGGACACGTAACTGAGGAATATGTTAGACAGACTGTCACTTACACTGAAGTAATCAATGGTGAGACCATCACTAGAACCACCAGTCCGTCAAACAGTACCTCAAGGCAGTCCACCCACAAGTCCTGCTCCGAAGAAACCTATCTTCGTTCCTGCTAGTGATCCGACCAACACCCAGCCTACATGGGAAGGCATTAAGGCTAGAACCCCTCGTGTAGCTATGCCTCCCATCAATTACACCGACCTAAACACTAGTTACAACACTAGGGAAATGGAACTTTCAGAAGAGACCTTAGTTATCCCACCCGAGGATATTTCCGCAACTAAGTGTCCCGACCTAGTCAAACTAGAGAAGGAGGTGTTTGAACTTAGATTGAAAGCCATGGACTTAGATGCCTCTCAACATCAGATTCTGAATCTAAGAGCGATTGTTTCGGAAAAAGACACTTTGGTTCACACCCTTGAAAATGACTTACTCGAGGCTAACGCCGAGAGAATTAGGCTTCTTCAGAGTGTGAGACCACAACCTCAGCCTTTGCTAATTTTAAAATCAAGGTTGCGGATCTTCAAACGCGATACATTCTCCAAGATGTTCACTTAGAAATATCAAAAGAGCTTTATCATGAGGAAAGGATAATGTATCGCCAATCTTTAACAAACCAACGTGTGTCTAATTCCCTTTTGAGACGGAAAGTTATGGATTTTGAAAACTTTTACTCTTTGGATTCTGATGATGATACGACTTATCCGGTTCTCAACCATAGTTTGGCTAACCCAAAACCCAAACCATTCTTGGATCCCAATGTTGAATATGATGTGAAAGTATTTTTAGATGAGGGTGATGATCCTTCTGGTTTGATTCCAGAGAAAGAAAAGTCTGTTGTTTTAAAACCTGAGAAGCCTGCTGAGCCACAAGCTTCTGGTTCTGAGAAAAACAACCCCATGGGTGCAAACAATGTTGGTACTGACAGGGAAAAGTCAGTTAAGCCTCACACACCCACGGGACTCCAGAACAAGAAATCCAACTCTAATGATGCTTGTGCCTCAGTCAAACCCATCAAAGGTCTTGACTTTAATTCAAGTACTTTTGCCGTGGGTGAGACATCTCGGGTAAAACCTAATCAACCTTTCAGTTCCACCAAACCTAAATTTTCAAAACCGTCATCTAGAAAAGGTGGCAAATCCATTTCTAAAAAACCGTCCTCTAACTCACACCGTGCTTTGAATGCAGATGCGAGGAGGAAAGATGGTGGAAAGAATGTGAAGCCACCAAGAAAGGATCATCAGGAGAGAAACAACACCTTTACTGCTTTCCCTAAGAAGCATAGTCCTGGCCGTGCGGGTTTAGGCTATGCTCCACCTAGTGTAGGATTTAATTCGAATATGTCTGTAAACCGTAATCGCAACTTAAACGATGTTTTTGATACGTTTCGTAATGACATGTACTTTATGTTTGATAATTTTCTACGCTATGGTGTGTCTAACTCTTTCAATGCTTCTCAATCTAATGTCAAATCCCGAAAGAGAAGGGGAAGAAAAAGAGGAAAAGCTAAATCCTCTTCGTCAGTGGAGTCTCCTTCGCCTAAGGAGAAATCCGAAAAGGGGACTGCACCGACTGATTTATCTGTCTCTAACCCAAAGGAACCCATTTGGCAATGGGTCCCTAAGCAAGCTTAATCTGTCTTGCAGGTCAGTCATGTGTCGTACTTCGATTCCGGCGCATATAGACACATGACTGGTCAGAGATCCTTCCTTTTCGACTATGTTGAAAAGTTTGAGGGATATGTTAAAACTGCCAACAAGACACCGAAGCCAATGGTGGGTTATGAAAAAATCACGGACGGAAGATACATCATCAAAGATGTTAGGTATGTCGAGGGGTTAGGGTACAACATGTTCAGCTCCAGTCAGTTCTGTGACAATGGATACTGGGTGAAGCAATTTCAATACGGAAGCGATGTGAATGATGAAGACAACAACGTCGTCCTTAGTGCACGGAGGAACGGCAATCTTTACTCCACCGTGTTCCGTTCAATCCCTCAGGCACACCCTCAGTTTGAAGCACTTTCTAATCCGAGGAATGCAATCTGTTTCCTTGCTAAGGCGTCAAAGGAGGATAGTTGGTTGTGGCATCGAAGACTTTGCCATCAGAACTTTAAAGACATGAACAAGCTGGTTTCAAAACGCCTCGTCAAGGGATTACCGGAGACTCGTCTTTCCAAGGATACACTTTGTCCTGCTTGTGAGCAAGGAAAGATGAAGAGAAGCTCCCATCCACCGAAGATGGAATCAAACAGCAAAAATCCCCTTGACATGATACACATGGATCTGTGTGGACCTACAAGAACTGAGAGCCTAGCCAGAAAGAAGTATATGTTGGTTCTCGTAGATGAGTTCTCAAGGTTCACCTGGCTTGAATTTCTTCGAGCCAAATCTGATGCTGCCAATCGAATCATAGCCTTCATCAAGCGGATTCAAGTTCTCTTGGGTCGCCGGGTGAAGAAGTTAAGAAGTGACAACGGAACCGAGTTTCGCAATGCCAAACTGCAATCCTTTCTTGAAGATGTGGGAATCTCTCACAACTTCTCTGCCGTGCGCACTCCTCAACAAAATGGAGTTGTAGAAAGGAAGAACCGGACGTTAGTCGAAGCAACGAGATCCATGATGGATCATTCAGGCGTTCCTCAATCATTTTGGGCTGAGGCAGTCTCCACAGCATGCTACACGCAGAATCGTACCTTGATCGTTAAGCGGACCGGTAAAACCACCTACACGATGGTTGAATAGCGTAAGCCAAACATCGATTACTTTAGAGTTTTTGGATGTAAATGCTATGTTTTAAATGACCGGTATGATTTGGGAAAGTTTGAACCCAAGTCTGATGAGTCTATCTTCATCGGATACTCATATAACTCAAAGGCTTATAGGGTTTTCAACAAACGGACCCGAACCATCTTGGAAAGCTCAAATGTTGATTTTTCCGAAACCGAAACCTATTCTGTTGCAAGTCCGAGTAATGTAGATGCCTCATTCCCTGAACTGTTCACCGCACCACCGAGCACAGATTCTTCCACTAACTCTTTTGCTTTAGACTTTATAGACCTCGCAGATTACGATCTACCCACACTCACGGGTCCGATTGTAGTACCTGCTCATGCTGGTTCGACCACTACTTCCGTGACATCCGATGCCTTCATCACTGAGCCTTCTTCAAGAACTTCTACAAACTCAGTGACACCAGAGTCGGCGGTCTCTCCCCCTGAAACTTCATCCGCTGCCTCACCGGAACCCGTCTGAGAACAGACCCCACACCCTGTTCTTGCACCAATCCGGGAAGAAGCTCCGCTACCCTCACCTAGTTCAGCTCAAAGAACCTATGCTCAGGTAGTGCGTGAGCCCCGGTTAGAGGCAGTACCGCAGACTTATCTGGAAGCAGGATCATCGAGTAGAAACCAGCGGGAGGTCTTTGCCGTGCAAGATGAGAACGACGCATCCAACAACCAACAAGCTTATGTCACTCTTCCACACACTCGAAAGTGGACACAAGATCATCCCCCCTCCCAGATCATCGGGAGTCCCTCACAACCTGTCAAGACGCGATCTTCAAAGAACGTAGAAAACCTGATTCTATTTGGAGGTCTTAAGTGAATTTGAACCTTCAGATGTTTCCCAAGCTCTTACCGATCCTGATTGGGTTTTAGCGATGCAAGAAGAGCTTGCGGAATTCGAGAGAAACAAAGTATGGCGTTTGGTAACCAGACCGTGGGGAAAGTCCATAATCGGGCTGAAGTGGATATTCCGGAACAAGAAAGACGAGAACGATCTCATCATCCGGAACAAAGCTCGATTGGTTGCCAAAGGATATCGCCAACAAGAGGGTATTGATTACGATGAGACGTTTGTGCCCGTGGCTCGGATCGAGGCTATTCGGATCTTCCTTGCATATGCCGCACACAAGAACATGACAGTGTATCAAATGGACGTCAAGTGTGCCTTCTTGAAGGGTGTTCTTCAAGAAGAGGTGTACGTTGAGCAACCGGAAGGATTCGTCGATCCCAGATATCCAAACCACGTGTATGTGTTGGATAAGGCGCTTTACGGTCTCAAGCAAGCTCCTAGGGCATGGTACGAAACTCTCACTGATTACTTGCTAGGAGTTGGCTACAAGAAAGGTACAATCGATCCCACTTTGTTTCTTAAGAGATCAGGTAGTGACTTAATCATAGTTCAGATATACGTGGATGATATTATCTTTGCATCTACGAAGCCTGAGATGTGCCAAGAGTTTGAAAATACCATGAAATCCCAATTTCAAATGAGCATGATGGGCGAGTTGACGTTCTTTTTAGGACTTCAAGTTCGACAACGCCCTGATGGCATTTTTATAAGTCAAGCTAAATATGTTCATGATCTTTTAAAACGCTTTGATTTCGGTGGTTCAAACTCTGCGGCAACACCAATGCCTAAGAACTTTCAACTAAACGCTGATTCTTCTGGTAAACCGGTTGACCAGAAGACTTATCTGGCAATCATTGGTTCCCTCTTATATCTCACGGCTAGTAGACCCGATATTGTCTTCTCCACGGGTGTCTGCGCTCGTTCCCAGTGTGATCCTCGTGATTCACACTTGTCTGCAGTCAAAAGAATCCTTAGGTATCTCAAAGGCACACCGGATTTTGGCTTTTGGTACCCAAAGGATTCTGGTTTTGAACTAATAGCCTATACAGACTCAGACCATGCAGGTTGCAAGCTTAACAGAAAGAGCACTTCCGGTGCTTGTCAATTTCTTGGAGAAAAGTTGTTGAGTTGGTCATCCCGGAAGCAGAATTGCGTGTCTCTATCTACTGCGGAGGCTGAATATGTGGCCGCCTCCTGCTGCTCACAAGTTTTGTGGATGAAAACTCAACTTGCCGACTTTGGATACACAATGCAGAGGATTCCTATTTACTGCGACTCCAAAGGTGCGATTCAAATCACGGCGAATCTTGTTCAGCATTCTTGAACGAAGCATATCGACATCAGATATCATTTCATCAAGGACCACGTCGAGAAAGGTAATGTTGAACTGTACTTTGTTGAGAGTGACTATCAGCTTGCTGATCTGTTCACCAAGCCGTTTGATGAGAAACGTCACTTCTTTCTCCTAAGCAAATTGGGAATGCTAGACCTCCCTGCCTGAGGTCTAGGGGGAGTCGGGAATTCATTTTATGTATGCATGTGTATAGGGGGAGTCTTTAGGAGTCTTTGAGTGTTTACATGAATCGAGGGGGAATGTCATATCTATAACTGCTTGTTTTTCTAACGTTCTCGGATCCACACTACAATGGATACCTTTCTAGACCTTATTTTGTAGGTATGGAACCTCACGACGACTTCTGGTTACTTCAGATCAGAACTCACACAAAACCCAGTTGAGACGTACCAGGTAAGTCTCTGTATTCGTGGATCGGGAGCTGAACTTGTAAATTTTTGCGAACTTGAAAGTTCAAGGGGCGGTAGAGTACATGTTTTGAACTTACAAGTTCGGGGACTAACTTTGTCACTTTCTAAAACTACATGTTCAGGGACTCGTTTTGCACTTTTGCGAAACTTGTAGTCCAGGGTCTGTTTTGAAAATTTCTCTAAACTACAAGTTCAGGGACTTGTTTGTAAGTTTCTTGAAACTTCAAGTCCAGGGGTTATTTTTGCCATTTGGTGAAAGTCAGGTTAAGAGAGCCAAAAGGAGTGCCAAACACAGTGTTTTTCAACCCAAACGCAGTGTAAGTTGGTAAAAATATAAATACCATCTTTCAAGGATTACTGTTCACAACTTTCAAAATTTTCACTTTTTCTCTCTGAAATCTCACCCGGTAACCGCTCTCGCAACCAATCCCGAAATCATTCATTTTTGCTCCGTTCGTCGATCCGATTACGTTTCTGCAATCCTGGTAAGTTCACGAACAATCCTAAAGCAATCATATCGTTTAATCTTATCGTTTTAAGGCCTGGATCGAAGCCTAAAGTTTTTAAAACTTACCCGAAACCCAAACTTCTTGGAATGGGATTTCAGGACGTCAAATCAATCCCATTATGCTTCTAAACTTGTTTATTACTAATTTAGGATGCATGTTACTAGTTTAGAGCTTCAAATCGATGTTTTGTGGACGGTTTTTGGACTTGGAAAACGAACAGGCTCGGTTTTCCGAATCGGAAAACATGAGTGTTCATGTTTTCCGAATCCAAAGTCGTTGAGTATTCATAGTGTTTTCCGATTCGGAAAACCAGATAAATCCGGTTTGGATTATCAGGTTTTCCGAATCAAGACTTGTACCTCGTATTTTTCAAGTGTTATCTTTTCCGATTCGGAAAACATGGAACTTGCCGTATGGGTTTCCGAGGTTTTCCGAATCGAGTGTGAGAACAAGTTTTGCTCGTTTATTTTCTAAGTGTTATTGTTTTCCGAATCGGAAAACCCATCTGTTGAGCATGCCTTTATTTTTTTCTAAGTGTTTGTGTTTCCCGATTCGGAAAACCCTTCTTTATTCATAGGCTTTAAATTTTCAAGTGCTGAGCTTTTCGATTCGGAAAACCCTCTTTTCCGAATCGGAAAATGCTCCCCTCGTGTGTTTGCTCGTTTTTGACTCGGAAAATACGAAACACTCATTTTTGGGTTTTCGAGGTTTTCCGACTCGCGCCTAGTCGAGGGTATAGTATTTTTCACTTAGCATCTTTCAGAGCACTTACTAATACCATCTCACGTCTTGACTTGACAGAAATGGCTCATCAACCGAACGCCCCTCCTTCGCCGATCAACAATGCCGCTGGTCGCGCTTTCATCTCCCCGAGCGACATTCGTCCGATCAACCAGAACAACGAATATGTCGACCTGGCTAACTTCGTTGTTCAAGACGATGTGGTACTCGAGATCCTCAAGGCGCATCCGTTGGCATACGCGATGCAGACCACTGCCGACATCCCAGTGCTATACCTACAGCAATTCTGGAGGACGTCCCGAGTAGAAACCAGAGACGGTGTGCAAACCATCGTGGGACGCGTCGATCATACCGAACTAACGATCACCTTGGAGGATTTTCGGCAAATCCTTCACTTGCCTGCTGCCAATCCCGAGGCACCGTTCGAGCCACTAGTAACCGGCGCCGAGCTCTTTAGCGAGATTCTCGCACTCGGAGTCCATGCCACACCAACTCAAAGGCTGAACGGGATCTCACACGTCACTCAAGGGATGTTGCCCCCCCTCTGGTTCTCCGTCTTCAACATTCTGAACCGCACTCTATCTTCGAAGACTCACGGCGTGGACCGGGCATCAACCCACTTGTGGCACGTCATTCACTTTGTCGCCTACGGAAGGCGAATCGACGTCGCTCAACAACTGTGGTTGGACATCATCAACGACGTCAGGGAGGGCCCTGCAAGGAACCGTCACACATCCATCCCTTGGATGCGTTTCTTCAGCATCATCATCCGTGATCATATGGATCGCCACCCGACGGTCCGACGCAGATCAGGCCACCAACGCTTCCAGAGCCAGCAGATTGGAAGGATGAACAAGAGGACTCTGAAGCGCGGCCAGGTAGAAATACCCATCCCTGAGAATGTGTTGGATATGGCGGACCATAGGGCTGAGAGTGTTAGGTTATACCGTGTGTCAATAGGCTTAGAAGCCGCGTCCACGGACTCCTCAGAACCGAGGAGCCCTACCCCGGACGCGCAACTCGTCCCTCGTAGAAGCCGTGCCACCGGCACGGCGGGCCAAAGCTCCAGTGGGGGAGCTTCTGGCTCGGGAGTTATGAGTGTAGACGTTAGGGGAGAAGCGGGTAGAATTGTACGAACGTCCGCCACTCCTCACATCGAGGGAGCCGAGGCCTATCTGAGAGCCATCGAGACTCGGGCTAGCCGTGCCCGCACACGCACATACGTTGAAGAAACGACGCAAGTTGCCGTTGAACGTGATCTCATGCGTGGCTACCGGGTCAAGCAATACACCGGGATACTCCAGCAATCCCCCGTTCACTCGTCATCCGAAGATCGCCGCACGCCGTCGCCGCCACAACAAAACGAGCCTATGGAGGTGGAAGTGGAAGCTTCCCCACAAGAACAAGCACACTTCCCCTCCCCACCTCATGCGAGCGCGGCCCCACAACGACAAGGCGAACCATCCGGTGATCCCTCCGGCGATGACTCCGACGGTCATGAGTCTTCTGATCACTCTCATTTTGACCGTCGTGAGGAAGATGACGAGGCTACAGAATCCGAGAAGCTTGACTATGGATCTGACGAAGAGTTCCAAGAGACCGAACCGGCGAAGGGCGGAAAGGCCCAGATGATCAATGCTGATGAAGCTACCTCATCATTCAACGACGACAGGATGTCCGAGGATCCCGTTTTGGCTGGGGATCTAGCATCAGATGACCGGACTGTCGGTCGTGAGGAGGAAGGAGAAGCCAAAGTTGGTACCGGCTGGGGTAGGTTAGATAGTGAAGAGGAGGAAGAGAGAGAGAGAGAGATTAGAAAAAGAGACCGAAGAGGCAGAGGTCCAGTTGGATGAGCCGTGGGCTCAGATTCAGGAAGCGGTAGGAGAAGAAGAGCCGCATAGGTTAGTAACGGAAGTCCCCCCAACCCAGAGTCAATCCAACAGAGAGGCAACCCACATCGAGACTAGGCACCTTATGGTGTCTGGTCAAGACGCTAGCAGCCAACTAGCGCATTTGCACACCTTAACCACCCACTCACCCATCTCTCAACAGATGGTCGTTTCAGTCTCTCACGGGGATACAGCACAACTTCCACCGGCCACTCACTCGGAGTCTGCTGGTGTTGAGATAAGAGAGGAACTGCCCCACCTCTCGACTTCATTCAGTGCACATAGAGTCGTAGAGCCACTTTCCAGGACATATGTGATCCCTTCTATCATTAGGCCACGATATTCGGTAACTCAAGCGGAGATCCCACGGGACTCCGCCGGAACGGGGAGAGTTGGTGCGCCCGAAGACGCCCTTTGAGGATCCACCGGAAGCCCTGACACCGTCAACATTACACCAGCGGTGACATCTGGCCGAGAGAGCACCTCTATAGGTCTCTTCTCGACAACCGGAGCTCAAGCAGCACCTGGTTTAGAACCACCGGGACTGGGTCCGACAGACTCGAGCGAAGTCTCTAAAGACGCTCACGCAACAACGGGGCTCTTAGGCCTGACGGATTCGGGTGGAATCCCTAAAACCACCCCAATACCAACGGGACTTCAAGGTCCGACGGATTTGGACGACTACCTAAAAGTCGTCCACTCACGAATGCAAGCCATTAAGGAAGGCAACAAGGCTAGGGATGCACGAGTCGAGGCGTTGGAGCGTGCCTTGGCCGAGACAGAGCGGAAGCGATTAGTAGATCTTGAGGCATCGAGGAAGCTTCAAGAAGACCGGGATCAGGAGCTTTATGAGCTCAAACGGCGGATCAAGGGCAAGCATAGGGAGGAAGCCCCGTCAACCGAAGTTCCTATCCCCCGACAGTCCGAAGATGTTCTCCGTCTTCCACCTCCTACCTCGGGCAACCTACCGGACATCCCTGGATATGTCACGGGGGCGAAGCACGCGATCATGATTTCCTCCTACACCACTCAGATTGATCGCCTCTCCGCCCAGCTTCGAGAGAGAGACGCCCAGATCGAGATCCTTCAGCAGCGCATCCAGGAATTGGAGGCCACGTGTCGGTCTCAGGCTCAGCCTTCCAAACGAAGGCATGACGAACCTGACGACTCGGCACCAGGTCCTTATGAGGGGGAGGTGCAAGGCTCCAAAAGGCTTCGCATCGACCTCCAACCAGCCTCCGGTTCCGGTTCCTCCTCGGCTCCAGCTTCTACCACTGCTCCATCTGGCGCTCCATCAGAGTCTGCCGCCGCAACTCCGTACGAAGATTCAGATACGGAGACTCTTGATGTTGAGGGTTGGCATTACGAGTCAATCCCGCTAGACGAGGTGATACAGTTCCCTCATCTAGTTGAGACAGCAAATGTGGATGTCGTTACCCCAGAAGCAGCACCGACCGACCTCTCAGCTGATCAGATTCCGGAAGAAGCCCGAAGAATACTGCGGTCGCTCGCTCAAAGCCTTCGAATTTATTAGAAGGGGGATGACATCCTCCGGGACTCAGATTATGACAAGTTCCTCTCCTCAGTTGAGTTTCCCACTTCAGAGGCTCCTCAGTTGATCTCAACCACGACTCCCGAGTCCACTACTCCCACCGTCATCCAGTTGAACTGGAACCACTCGGTCATCTTCAGGCCGTTTCTCGAAGAATCCTTCTCCCTCATCTTCCAGGAAGAAAAGCTGCATGTTTGGTCTCAAAAAGTCTACTTCGGGATCTCTCACATCAAGAAGCTCAGAAGAAGAACAGTGTACGTCCACCAGAGGGTTTGTAACTGGGCGACTCACGGGCGACAGAGGATAAGGCGTAGATTCACGAAGGTAACTAATGTTCGCCCCTACAAGCACGGACATCAGTTATTCCTCGAGTTCTATGTCCGAATGTATAGAACGGCAAACCCACTGGAGAACTACAGGATTGGACGTTTACTGAAGCAGATCTAGATCGCATCCACCTCGAAGACCTCCTGACTCTCATCAAGTATATTCAAGGCCCAATCCTCTGACCCGACTACTATCGTGATGGCCTTGAAGTTCTGAAGAAGTATGTTCCTCATGCGATCACTCTGGCTCGTGTGACGGACGACCAGCTTGCTATTGAGAGCCGTCAGCCCAAAGTCAACCTGCTCCGTCCGAACCTGCATGTGCCCGCTATTGGAGCCTACTATCTCTACATGCCAACCAGAGTACCAGAGCATGGCATCGTCTACGTCACCAGGAAAAAGAAAGAGCGCAAGTTTATGCAATTCAGCGAGCTTGCCAAGTTCAGTGACGGTACCTTGCTCTACGTGTACAACGGGCTCATGAGCAGATTGTTGACTGATCAGATCCCTTCATCGAAGATCATTGACGGGAAGGCCAAGGTCCTGGAGGCAATCAAGCTGCTAGAGGAGAAAATGAAAGAGAGACTGATGTACCGACGTGTCGAAGCCGCAATGAAGATGCGTGCGAGGATCATAGGGGACTGGGAGGAGTTCGTGCAGATGTCGAAGTGGGATCCTGCTCTGCAGTTACCGCCACCCTTCTGACTTCTTCCCAAAGGGGGAGATTGTTAGACCTCTTTATTGGGAAGAGTCAGAAGCTCTATCTTTATCAGCTTTCGTAGTTAACTTTCCTTTATTTGAACAATTTATCTTTCTGTAATTCCCTTGTTTAGAGGTTTGGAACCTTGGGGGCCGTTTATGACATTCTTGTATTTTCCCTCATTCCTATTTAAGGAACGAGATGTTTAGGGTTTTGAAAATGAATGCATTATTATCTTTGGAAATTACCTTTATTGCAATATTTTACTTATCACCATTGATGCTTTTTATCAAGCTTTGTGTTCATCATTCTTCATAGATTTCTATCCATCTACTCTCTTTTCTTGATTATTGGGACAAACATGTCCCAGACTTAAATTCCTACAATAACCAAAACAACCAAACCTTTGGCCAGTTTAAATCATCCACTTGGGGAATCACTATATCATGATAAGTACTACTGTTTTCATCCTTATAGTTTTAATTCATCTTTATTTGTTTTCTTAGCTTCTTAGTTAATTTAGTTGTCTTTTTATTAATTAAACCTTTCTTTCATAAAAACCCCCCAAAGCTTTAGGTTAATTAAACTAGTCAAGATTAATAGTCTACAACCGTTCCCAGTGGTAGATACGATAACTGGACTTTCCTACACTATATTACTCACGGTCAGGTACGCTTGCTTGTGAATGTGGTAAGACAGTGGATAGGCATTAGAAGTTAAAACTTGTTTCACTTTTTATATACATTAATTACCGCATCAAGTTTTTGGCGCCGCTGCCGGGGAACGATAGTTGTTAGATTTTAGTCTTTATTAGTTTTGTTAATCGATCCTTGTGAGGGATTCTTTCCCTTGCAAGTTTCCCGCAAGTTGCCCGTAATCGTTTGTTGTGGTTTCAGTCACGACGGAACTGTTAGAGCCATTTGAGGAGCCGGAGAGAGAATTCAGAAAAAGAAACAAAAAGAAATCAAAAGCCAACAAAGTTCGCCCGAGAGCTTTGAATTTTGAAATGGGGGACGAAGCACCGATGTGGACCGCCCGGAAAGCCGCTCCAACCGTACCCACCAATCCGATCACGAAGCCGGACCTAAACAAGGAGATCCCGGGGAAGCTCCTTCATATGATCAAGGACCTTACTTTCGACGGGAAAAACGATAGCAATCCTATCGTGCACATGGAGAACTTCGTTGACATATGTGATCTATTCAAAACGGAGGAAGGCCGAGATGATGCTATTCGACTTCGAGTTTTTCCTCTTACACTCACCGGAGAAGCCAAAGCTTGGTTACGATCGTTGGAGCCAAGTTCGATCACCAATTGGGAAGGACTTCGCTCAAAGTTCCTTTCCCGATTTTTTCCACCATCCAAAATTGACAAGTTACGAGCCGAGATTCGATCCTTTCAACAAGATGACGGGGAGACAATATCCGAAGCATGGGAGCGTTTCAAACACCTTCTAAATTCGTGCCCGAGTCACGAATTGAGTAAGAGTGAGCAAGTCCAAACCATCTGTAGTGGGCTTGCTTATTCTTCACGAGCTACATTAGATTCATCTGCCGGAGGTGTATTTATGTACAAAACGCCCACGAAAGGATATAAGCTTCTCGAGGACATGCTTATACACAATATAGATTGGAGGACGGACAAGCGCTTGCAAATCCCGAGAATGGCCGGAAAGATCTCAACCGACTTCGATCCATCCGATGAACTAGCCGCAATGAAAAACCAACAGGTAAAGTTTGAACGTAAAATTGAAGAACTGATTAAATCTGTTCATGCTTTGCAGGTTGGATGCGAGGAGTGCAATGGACCACACTTAACTAAAAATTGCCCGAATCATCTGATGATGACACCCGAAGAGGTAAACTACCTCAACCGAGGCGACTATCAAGGGAGGTGGAGCAACAATCGTAACTTCATCCCTAGACCTCCCGAATTCTTTGCACCAAATCAACAAACCCAAAGAACGGATGGAGAGCCGTGCGTTTCTATCGAGGACCGACTTCTCCAATTCATGGATGCACAAAAGAAGCTTAACGATGAGGTAGGTTCGTATTTACGTAACCATCAAAGTACTATCCAGAATTTGGAATTACAGGTTGGTCGTGTTTCGCAATTACTAAGTGAAAGGACTCAAGGGGAGCTGCCAACGCAAACCCATGTCAACCCGAAGGTAGAAAAATGCTCATGATGACCGAAGAACCATCAAAGAAGAAGTGGACAGATATTTACACGAAGAAGTACGTGGAGAGCGATAGTGGTAGTGAACCTGATTATGCCGCGGACTATGGCTCGGAGGGGTTCACAATTTCGTTCGAGCACCTAGGACTCAAAGGACCCATTTCATCAAGCGATGATGAGAGGGAAGACAGAAAGCAAGGCAGATATGCGGAGTTCGTGATACCGAAAGAGGAGAATAAAGGCAAAGAGAAGGAGAAAGAGAAGGTGGCGGAAGATGAACTCACCTACATTGCACCTATCAAGCATGATCCGGGAAGTTACAATTTACCTATTTCATGTTCTAAATTTAAAGGTCTTGCTTTGATAGATTCAGGTGTCGCACTTAACATGATGCCTGTTGGTTATTGCAGGAAAATGGGAGTCAAGAAGATCGTTCCAACAGACTACCAATACCGAGGGGTGAATGGATACATGACTAAGCCGTTGGGGATAGCGGAAGGAGTCCCGATTCGAATTGGAAACTTTGTCTACTTCACGGACTTCATCATAGCTAACCTTCCGAAGGACACGGAGATCTCGATTATTCTTGGAAGAGCCTTTTTACACACCGCCCAAGTAAATACCGACATGCGAAATCAAGTGTCAAGCTTGGGGTATGGAGATTAGCGGATCTACTTTGATCCCAACGAAAAGCCGGTCACCCATCTCGATGAGCCTTATGAGGATCTTTCTCAAGCCTACAAGAAGAACACGAGCCGTCCACTACTCCCTCATGAACATGTAAAGAAGACGGAGGACTATCCGAACCCGATACACCAAGTGAATGAAACAACCAACGGGTCGGGACCCTCCAAGAAAGAGCATAGGAAGAAGAAGGGCACGTCAGCCCGACGTGCCAAGAAATGAGCCGAAAAAGGGGTCGAGCTCTAGACCCATTAAAAAATGAAGCGCTTCTCGGGAGGCAACCCGAGCAATTTCTTTCGTTTTTCATATTTAGTATTTTTCGAGTGTTTTTTTTCTAGTATTTTTGTTTGTTATTGCTTAGATAACCATACAGAGGAGATAGAAGCCAGAATCGAGCAAATCCGATGCGCGATGAAGATTTTCAAAAAGTGGAAACAGTGAGCTCTTCGCGATCGCAAGTTTTTAACTCTCGCGATGGCAAGTCAGCCATCCTTGGTATCAGGTAAAATTTTCGAATCTCGCGGCGTGAAGATGTTGTCACGCGACGCGAAGTTTTCAAATTAGGGTAAAATTTTCGAAAACCGCCTGTTTCGCGACGCGAAACTTTCTGTTTGGCGACGCGAAATCGGTGCAAACGGGTTTTTAAACCCTTCTTTCTCACTTTTTCAAAGTCCACAACCCTAAATCTCTCTAGGCACCGCGAGCTATCTTCAAGTACTTGCGAAATTTGAATTCCTTGAGCTTCAATTTCATCATTCTTCATGGCAAAGGTATGTTTCCTGAACTTAATTTCATTGGATTAGCTTAATTTGGTAAGATTAGATCTTGATTTGGGCATCAATGGTGTTTTTGTGCTTTCATAGGTTTTAGATTATTCTTGAAGCTCCATTGATTGTTTAGTGCTTATTGGTTGATGCATGCTATACACTTTGATTGAGATTTCATTCTAGCATGCTATTTATTTGTTGAATCTAGTGAATGTGCTTTAATGATAAGTGTGGGGATTTTGCACCAAAATCCCCCACTCTTGTTTAATTAGGTAGATTTGTTTTGATGGAAGTTGGACTAAAAGTTCAAGTGTGGGGATGTTTCACCCCCCCCCCCCGCTTTTGTTTTGGTTTTTCATGCATGCATACGTTAGTTGAACTTGTTAGTCATGGAAGCTTTGTCTCGTTGGGTTTTGATATGCATGAACCTTGTCTTGCGTTTATTGATCAATTGAATCTAAGACAATGGTATTTTGGATTTTTGTAGAGACAAAGAACCCGCTCGTCAACTTCCACCGCTCCAACCTTCCATGCACCGGATGGGAGCCATGCCTTCACCTATTTCATGAACGACCCAACTTTGAACGCTCCGAAGCGTGAGGAATACCGGGATACAGTTAACCGGCTTAACGCTCGTCAAGTTTTAGTGCCGAGGAGAGTCGATTGGAACCTCCTTCGATCCATGGGAGTCGAGAACCACATCAAGGCGATACTCGAGAAGCACGCCTATGACGAAGATGGCACCGAGTATTACATATACCGTGCATGGGAACGAGTCTTTGACATCACCGAGACCATCTACCGCGAGCTTATCATTGAGTTCGTGGCCACTTTTCGTTTTGACGCCGGAAAAGCCCTTGAGGAGTTCTACCAGTCATGCATGACGTTCTGACTCGGTGGAGTGTGGCGATCGCTTTCTTTGGTTGTGTTTGCCATTGCTTTGGGAATATACACCCAAGATGAGGTCGATGCTCCCGGATTTGTGGAGTACATGTGGGCGACTACGAAAAGACATGACGGTTTTGATCCTCGGTTGGCTTGGGCGATTTTGGGTGATGGTGACTATGGCAACAATCTTAAGGTGAAGGGTTTTCTTGCTTCTTCGGACTGACTTTTGCACCGCATGCTCATTCACGCAGTAAATGCTCGTTTCTCGAGTGAGGAAAAAGTTTCTTCGTACGATCTTTGGCTTCTTGAGCGGCTTTCTACGGATGACAAGTATCCTAATGCTTCGTACCTTATTGCCATGCAACTCGTTAAGGCAAGTGGTTATCGAGATGGGAGTCGATTGGTTGGTGGCCAATACGTTACGCTTCTAGCCAAGCACTTCGGTATCCTAACCGAGGGTGCCATTGCCTCGATGACAAACCTTGGTGAGATGGGGTGTGATTGATATGGACCAACTCTGTGGCATGGGTGTGGCGATGGTTGATCATTTGATTAGCGGGGATCGGAACACGTGGATTCACAACCTTCAAGCTTATGGGACGAAGAGAGCACCTCGAAGCACGCAAGAGACCGGTGGCACGAGTGGGGTGAACGGGGGAGAAAAACCGGCGGAATGGACGGCGTATTCGGGTTATCAAGACTTGAGTAACCGACTCTCGGAGATGTCATTGTCCTATGGCCAACATCATCAACACATGGAGTACAACACAACGGAGGCTCTCCACCAAGCAAATTGGCAAAGTGGAGTGATGAACCAGATGGCCTCCCACTTCGGTATTCAACCAAATACTGCGTATGCTCCATCACCTTTTTGGCCGTACTCTGAGGACGCACCGCCCGGTTTCCCTACTTTCGAGGATTGGCGCAACCAACCTCGTGGCCCTTATTGATCTCTATCTCTTTTATCTCCGTTATTCGATATGGTTGTTTAAAGAATTTTTATTCTTGCTTTGTGTGGTTTGTTTGGTTGGACATCTTTTTATTTTTGTTTGGTTGGTTTAGGATTTAAGACTTTTTAATTGCTTGCTTAGTTTGGTTTATTTTCCTTATGTTCGTTTTTGCTTTTTCTTTTTCTTTTTGGTAATAGATACAGCATCTATGATCTTGAACCGAGCACGATTTTGGAATACTCTCTCTCTGATCAGATCAGATTTTGTCACTTAACCCGGGAAGTTTCTCTTTTTCCCAATTACTCCTTAATTGTTTTAACTGTTGCATTGAGGACACTGCAAAATTTAAGTGTGGGGAGGGGGTTATGTAGACTTATCTGTTTAAATGGGTTCACTTTTTGCCTTTTGGTTTGTCGTTTTCCAAATTTTTGAAAGCTTTGAGACTTGACCTCAATTTTTTTCAAAATCTGAGATTGTTTTTGGAACTTAGTTGCTTGCGTAAGAGAACACTGAATGAGATTATTTGAGTAAAAGGATGCCTCGGAATACCAGTTACCATGAGTGCCTCACCCAATTCCTTTGAGAGTTTGAGCCTGGTTGTTTATTATATCGTGAGGAATACCGACTTTGACCCAAGGTAGAACTTGTCATTTGAATGCTTGTCGAGACCACATAAGAGAAGTATTCATCACCATTGCACTGATAGAGGCATTCGTTTCTAACCCTTTTAGCCTTCGTTAGATAACCTCATCTTAAGGTTATTTAATTTGCTTAGCCAAATTCTTGAAAGTACTCACTTTTAGTACTTTATCCCTTGAAACCAATTTTGAGCCTTAGCCTTTCATTTCTTTACCCATATTATATATCCCTTAGCCTATTTTTTTATCTATCTTTTGGCCGTGACTTAAATTTTAGAACTTGAGATGTTGTGATCCATATGTTTCATATCTGAAAATTAAAGCGGGATTGATTTTGAGCTAAAAAGAAAAGAAAAGAAAAGAAATATCAAAAGAAAAGAGTAAAAGTAAGAAAAGAAAAAAATGAGCAAATGTGCAAAAGAAAAGAAAAGAATTCGAGCCAAAAATAAGCAATATGCTTAGGCCGATGCTAAAAGAAAAGCTCATCCCGGAAAAGAAAAGTGCGTAATTCCAAAAGTCAGATTTCTTCTCAAAAGTATTTGGATCACTACTGATTAAGTTTCTTGAGTTTTTGTTAAAAAAATTTAGTCACTTATATATCCTTTATCCTACCCTTAACCCTTAGCCTAACATTACAACCCTAAAGTCCTCTTGACGGTTGACAACTTCTCAGTGGTGGAGATTAGATTTGGTGACAAGCTTATGCATGCGGGAATTAGTCGAGTATTGGTGTGATCAGTTTTCGTATATACATTTTTACCCCCGAGAGATACACTTTAAATTGTCATTCATACTATGTGAGGGTAAAAGGTTGAGCTGGTATCCAATTGCTTGATGTGTCTTGTTCTTGTGTTCGATTATGTGAGTATTCTTTGTTCTCTTGAATGATCTTGGCTGGAGATAATTTTGGCGTTATTTTTCTTATCTTTTAGTCTTTTGATTGAGGACAATCATAGCTTAAGTGTGGGGATTTTGATAACACCAAAATTATACATGTTTTGGTTATGCTTAATTGAATGATTTCGCCCCATTTCTCACCCATTTCTGGTCTAATTACTCACACTTTGGACTTATTCTTACTTTTATAGGTTTTGGAGGCCGTGGAACGGAAAAGTACGGAAAAAGGCGAGAAAACGTGAAAATTGCAAAAAGTCAATCCAGTAGCCATTTCGCGTCCGCGAAGTTTCCAGTCTGGCGCCGCCAAGTTCGTCAAAGTTGAAATCCAGGGTTTGACCTAAGTGTTTCGCGCCGCGAGGTTGCCGCTTGGCGATCGCGAAACGGGCTCCGAGTCTCTCCTTTTAAATACTGGCCACCTCCTTCAGTTGACATAGAGACAAACTTGTGTGTAATTCTGAGTTCTTTAGTGTAAGAGAGAGAGAGAGTTATTGTGCCGACACGCTGCGGGATTTGATTCTCGATCATCCGTCGTTGTACTGTCGGTATAATGTCTGTTTCTACTCTCTTGTTTTCTGACTCTATAATGTTTAGTGAGTAGTTTTCTGTAGTGGTACTTATTATGGTTGATAAACCTTATGGATGATGATTTTATGATTTAATGTTTATTGGTTTGTTTTTGGTTCATTGAATGTATGTTATGGTTCCGATTTGATTCGTATTGTATGGTTATTTGAACTCGTTGGTTGGGTGTATCTGTTGGACCAAGATAGATAGACTCCGATAGGTTAATCAACCTTTCTTGACCTTCCCTTCGTAACCCGGAGAGTTGTGTTAGGTGGTTACTCGGACCAAGAGCGACCAGGTAGTAGAATACCGTGCAATAGAGATAGGATTGGGTGACTGGTACTAGACTGCCTGACAAACAGTCTATGTATTAGGACTAGGAGGACCAAGACCTAGTTGACAGCCATAATAATCACATGCTAGGGTGTCCCAGACTTAAATTCCTACAATAACCAAAACAACCAAACCTTTGGCCAGTTTAAATCATTCACTTGGGGAATCACTATATCATGATAAGTACTACTGTTTTCATCCGTATAGTTTTTAATTCATCTTTATTTGTTTTCTTAGCTTCTTAGTTAATTTAGTTGTCTTTTTATTAATTCAACCTTTTTTCATAAAAACCTCCCAAAGCTTTAGGTTTATTAAACTAGTCAAGATTAATAGTCTACAAAACTTGACCGTTCCCAGTGGTAGATACGATACCTGAACTTTCCTACACTATATTACTCACGATCAGGTACGCTTGCCTGTGAATGTGGTAAGACAGTGGCTCGGCATTAGAGGTTAAAACTTGTTTTGCTTTTTATATACATTAATTACCGCATCACCGTGTCTGTAGGGTCGAACCGCAGTTACCTTCACGAATCGGCTCCTTAGTCGTGTTCTTCTGTGCTTTGTCCAGTTGCAGATCCGTTGGCGGACATAGGCGGTTCTTCGACGATTTGTGGAGCTTTCGGGACCATTTGTGGAGCTTTTCCTGCTAGAAGATCTTCGCGAATGATTATTCTAAGAACGGCCTGAAGATCACTGAATGGTTCCAGTTGAGCTGAATGATTGTTGGATTTAGAGAGTCTGGAACGGTTGTTGTAATGGTGGGCGTCACGTCTGTCTCAGGAAACTCTACCGTTGGGAGGAACCGGTTGTACTCGCTGTTGCTGACGATATCATCCCCTTTCTTGTGGAAGCGGAGGCTTTGTGCAAGCGAACGAAGGATCTTTCTGGATTACCTCATCCAATGGTATAGACTCAGAGGGATATGTCGGTGCCGACTCCAGAGCGATGATGTCAACTTCAGCGGTGGGCTTCTCATGTGGAAACTGGATTACCTCATCCAATGGTATAGACTCGTAGTGGAACAACTTGACGTCTAGCGGTTCGTCATCAGAATCCTCATATAGAGGAGCGGTTCTGGACGGAGCTGATCCTGAAGCTGAAGCTGGTGCATGAGAGGATCCGAAACCCGAGGCGGGAGTGAGGTTGATGCGAAGTCGTTTGCTGGCTTACGTCTCCCCCTCATGAGTACCTGGTGCGGAGTCATCAGGGTCTTCATGCCTCCGTTTAGAAGGCTAAGCCTGAGACCGACACGCAGCCTCGAGTTCCCAGATATGCCGTTGAGCTATCTTGAGCTGTTCGTCCCTGGCTGCTATCTCTGCCTCCCATTGGCGCAGTTTCTTGGATAGGCCGTCCACCTGGAGGGTGTACCCGACAATCACCAGTTGGTGTTCTTCCTCTGTCACGTAGCCAGGGATCCCAGCTTGAGCACTCGGTCTTGGAAGTGCAAGGCGGAGGACATCCCCGGATGGCCGGGCGATCGGAGCTTTAGTTTGTGGAGCGGTTTCCACATGTTCGCCTTTTACTTGACGTCGGAGTTCCTGAAGCTCACAATCCCGGTCTTCATTCGATTTCCGGTATGCCTCAAGATCGGCTCGTTATTGTCTTTCGGCTTCGGCCAAGGATTTCTCAAGTGCCTCGAACAGTCTTTCTTTGGCCGCATCCGCCTCCTCTAGCTTCTGTAGTCTGGTTTGGACGACTTTAAGGATGTCGTTCGAATCCGTCGGAGCCGGTCCCATAGGTGTTGCTCCCGGTGCAGTTTGTGCTCCAGTTGACGAGGAAAGTCCAACAAAGGTACTTTCTCGGCCTGCGCTCATAGCTGGTAAGATGTTGATCATGGCAGGGCTTCTGGATGATCCTCGAACGGCGTCTGAAGACGCACGAACTACGTCCGTTCCGGTCGAGTCCCGTAGGATTACGAAAGATGATTTCCCCAACAGTGTCCTAGGAAAGGAAGGGATATCGAAGATCCCACCGAGTGGCTCTACCACTCTATGTGCACGAAAATAAGGCGATAGGTGGGGCAGTTCCTCTCTCATCTCAACATTGACCGACTCCGAGTGAGTGGTCAATGGAAGTTGTGCTGAATCCCCGTGAGAATAAGAAACCACTGTCTGTTAGGAGACATTGGAGTGGCTGGTTTGGGCGTGCGAATGCGCTGGTTGGCTGCCAGCGTCTTGACCCGACAGCGTAAGTTGACTGGTCGATATGTGGGTTGCCTCTGTATTAGTTTGACTCGGGTTAGGGAGGACGACCGTTTCTAGACTCCTAGTGGTCTCTTCATTTCCGACTTGTTCTTGGATCTGTAACCACTCTTCATCTAGATGGACCTCTTCATCCCCGTTTTTTTAAGGCCTCACCATCACCTTCACGGTCTTCACCTCCTTGTCGCTCCAAACCAGTCTCAGCTTCTTCTCTTTCCTCCTCGTGCACGACGGTTCGGTCGTCGGATGCCATATTACCTCCGAGGTTGAGGTCGTCAGAAAAATCATCGTTGAAGGATGACGTTGCCTCATCATCATCATCATCCGGTTGGGCTTTGCCGTCATTAACTGGTACGTACTCCGTGAACTCTTCACCGGAGCCGTAGTCCACTTGCTCGGACTCGGTGGCTTCGTCGTCGACGTCACGACGGTCTGATGGTGTATGCTCGGAAGAGTGGCCACCGTCGGAATCATCACCGGAAAGTTCACCGGAGGGATCGCTTGGTTGGCGAGGTACCGTTGCCGCGTGAGCCGGTGAGGGAATGTGTGCTTGTTCTTGTGGGGAAGCTTCCACATCCTCACCGGTGGGCTCAAGTTGTTGCGGTGGCGACGACATCAGTGCCTCTTCAGAAATTGGCGATGGAGGAGTGACTGGGCGAATCCCGGTGTACTGCTTGATCCTGGTGCCAGTCATGCACTCGGGATCAAATAGAATGGCAGCTTGCTCTTCTGAATACGTGCGGGTGCGAGTCCGGTGAGCTCTAGCTTCGACCATCCGTTGGTAGGCCGCATCGGCGTCATTTCTAGACCAGTGTGGAGGTGCTAACTATTCTACCCGCTTCACCCCTCACGTCAACACTCATCACCCCTGAACCGGATGCTCCCCGAGTGGAGCTCCGGCGCTCCGTGCCTATGGCACGACGCTCAGTTGGGACGGGTTGCACACTCTGGGTAGGGCTCCCCGGTTCTGAGGAGTCCGTGGATGCGGCTTCTAGTCCTATGGACACCCAATATAGACCTACACTCACCGCCGCCTGGTCCGCAGTGTCTAGAACATGTTCAGGAACTGACATCTCCACTTGACCCAGTTTGAGGGTCCTCTTGTTCGTGTTGGGGTTTTTGCGATTCGGATAAAACAGATATAAACGTATAAACGAATAAACGCAGCGAATAAAACAAAACCCGAACAAAGATCCAACCGTAATTTAACAGATACAAAACTATCAAGGGGGTTTTCTCGCGTTTACCTTTAGCGATCCAAACTTTTCTCCGGAAGCTAGTGAGGGATACACCGCTACTGCACCACCGTGAGACTGGCTGCTAGACCGCCTAGGATTCGATCGGAAAATCTCCCGATGTGTGTGTGTGTGTGTCAACGCCGACAAGAGAGAGAGAGAGAGAGAGAGGGATTTGGGATTCTTGGTGAGAAAGTAATTATGAAATCTATGTTATAATTCTATTACCCTAACCCTATATTTATATAGGTAATTATGGTAATCATATTAAGAATCCCAATCCATAAATAACTCTCTATAATAACTTCCTTAATTAACTTAAACTTGTTAATCAAGTAATTATATTTATCTGATAAATAATAAATAAACAATTTATTATTTATCCTTTTCTCTCTATTAAATAATTAAACTTAATTAATTATTTCCACACGATAAATCCAAT
This sequence comes from Centaurea solstitialis, assembly GCA_030169165.1. Lineage (NCBI taxonomy): Eukaryota > Viridiplantae > Streptophyta > Magnoliopsida > Asterales > Asteraceae > Centaurea > Centaurea solstitialis. Next base: position 54,055,974 of record CM058042.1, on the reverse strand, counting down.
AGGTCTCGGGTTGGGTGTGTAGCAGCGTGACCCACTAGTGTCTTATAACATTGGACATAGTGATCCTAATTACTGTCTTGCACATAATCCTTTCAGACTCCCACTTGTGCCAGACAAGTAACTTAACTGTCACTATTAGCCTAAGGAGGTCCCTAGCCAGACACTTAGGTTAACCAGGTTATAAGATCTCTTATAGCCAGAGATACGATTCATATTTGAATTGTACACAGGTTCATTCCTTTTACACACGATATTTTAAAGTGAGTTTTGACATGGAGCTGAGATAGTTCAATCATAAACTCAAGTATTTCCTGACTCTGATCTCGATTGCCTGCAGTAACGGATCTTCCAAATAACCCACTGTTATTCTATCCGAGCGTGGCCACGCATTTCTGCCAATCTTAATCGTCAGGGGGCCCAGAAATATCTCTCCCATGTGGGAGGTGTAAATCCCGTCTTGACTATCCGCATCTACAACCACGGCTTCCGCTGCATCTAGTCATACCCCTTATGACCACCCAGTTACGGTGCGGCGTTAGAGCATGCTAAGAGTACAGTAGTCCTCATGATCATAGACCAGATATCTCAGGTCAAAGGACAACCTATCATCAAGTCAATGCTTATGACAAGGGCTCCATGAAGCAGACTTGAAACTGGTCACATCCAATACCTATTCACTCTGATAAGTATCTATGAATGTCTAACTATATCAACTGTATATTAAACACTTCATAATAGCGTTATAACCCTACTGAGATTCCCATCTCAATAAGTTGCTACGGAGATTTAGATTTTTACGAACTCGTGAAAAATCATGGATAACCTTAAATATGCGAAAAGTAATTTTCTTGAAACATCTTTAAAATAGTATCTCTTTATTTCCAACACACAGTGAAATAAACTTTCATAATGTTTCAAAATTACATTGATAATCGATAACATAAACTAACTACTAGTATCCAGGTACTGCATTCCTATGGAACTAGTATGGCCCTCATGCTTTGCTCTAGCTAAAGGCTTTGTTAGCGGATCTGCAACGTTCTCATCCGTCGGAATCTTGCATATTCTCACATCTCCTCTTCCAATAATCTCTCGGATGAGGTGATATTTCCTGAGTACATGTCTCGACTTGTGATGTTCTCTGGGCTCCTTCGCTTGCGCTACTGCCCCAGAGTTATCACAGTAAATATCAATGGGTCTAGAGATACTGGCTACAACTCTTAGATCCGTGATAAAACTCCTGAGCCAGACAGCTTCCTTTGCCGCGTCTGATGCTGCAATGTACTCTGCCTCTGTAGTGGAATCCGCTATGGTATCTTGCTTCGAGCTCTTCCACGAGATCGCGCCTCCATTTAGGGTAAATACATATCCTGACTGTGATCTAAAATCATCTTTGTCGGTCTGAAAACTAGCGTCAGTGTAGCCTGTGACGCTAATCTCGTCTTCAGATCCTCCAAAGACCAAGAACATTTCTTTTGTGCGTCTCATGTACTTGAGAATGTTCTTGACAGCCACCCAATGGGCTTCACCTGGGTTCTGCTGGTATCTGCTCGTAACACTTATCGAGTAAGCAACATCAGGCCTTGTACATAACATGGCATACATAATTGATCCTATCGCTGAAGCATATGGGATCAATTTCATCTTGTCCTGATCTTCACTAGAAACAGGACACTGTGCTTTGCTTAGCACTATGCCATGCTGCATTGGGATAAATCCTTTCTTGGATTCGTCCATCCTGAATCGTTTCAGGATTTTGTCAATGTATGTACTTTGACTAAGCCCGATAAGCCGTCTAGATCTATTCCTATAGATCTTTATACCAAGTATATAGGCGGCTTCTCCAAGGTCTTTCATTTGGAAACACTTGCTTAACCAAGTCTTTACACTATGTAAAGTTGGTACGTCATTTCCAATGAGTAGAATATCATCTACATATAAGACCAAGAAGGTTACTATGCTCCCACTGAACTTTGTGTAAACACATGGTTCAAACTCACTCTTGGTAAAACCAAATTCTTTGATTCGCTCATCAAAGTGTAAGTTCCAACTTCTAGATGCCTGTTTTAATCCATATATGGATTTCAACAACTTGCACACTTTATTAGGATTCTTTGGATCTATGAAACCTTCCGGCTGTTCCATATAGACGTCTTCTGTTAACTTCCCGTTCAGGAAGGCCGTCTTAACATCCATCTGCCAAATCTCGTAATTGAAGTACGTTGAAATGGCCATCAAGATCCTAATAGACTTTAACATTGCTACTGGTGAAAAAGTTTCATCATAGTCAATACCATGAGTTTGCGTGAAACCCTTTTGCTACCAGTCTAGCTTTAAAGGTGTGCACATTACCGTCCATGTCAGTTTTCTTTTTGAAAACCCATTTACGTCCAACAGCCCTACAGTGTTGGGGTAATTCTGTCAACTCCCATACTTGGTTGTCGTACATGGACTGCATCTCAGCCTTCATGGCCTCTTGCCATTGTTCAGACTCACTGCCTGATACAGCTTCTCCATAGGAGGTTGGTTCATTCAAGTCTCCATCATCCTGAGAGACTAAGAACCCAAGATACCTATCTGGCTCTTGCCTTATCCTAGTGGATCTGCGAAGGTCCTGTGTTTGCACCTCCTCAACCGTTTCCGGTTGAGTCTCAACATATTCTTGTTGAGCAACTGGCTCAACTATCGGTGAAGTGTCATCTTCCTCTACCTCTTGTAGATCTACATCATTCCTGGTATCCTCTTGGTTGAGGAACTTATCCTCCAGAAAATCACCTCCCCGAGCTACAAAGACTTTGTTCTCGGTAGGATTGTAGAAGTAGTATCCCACAGTAGTCTTGGGATATCCTATGAAGAAGCACTTATCTGATTTGGGTTTGAGTTTTTCAGAAGTTGGTCTCTTGACATATACTTCACAACCCCAAATCTTTAGAAAAGACAATTTTGGTTTCTTGCCTGTCCAAATTTAATATGGTGTCTTTTCTACCGATTTAGTTGGCACTTTGTTCAGTATGTGGGCCGCTGTTTCGAGCGCATGTCCCCAAAATGACACTGGTAGTGAGGAACGACACATCATTGATCTTACCATATCAAGCAAGGTACGGTTTCTCCTTTCTGACACACCATTCATCTGGGGTGTGTACGGAGGTGTGAGTTGTGAAACAATCCCACATTCTATCAAATGATTGTTAAATTCCTGACTCAGATATTCCCCACCTCGATCTGACCTTAGGAACTTGATCTTCTTGTCAAGTTGATTCTGTACTTCACTCTGAAATTCCTTAAATCTTTCAAAGGCTTCAGATTTATGTCTCATCAAGTAGACATAACCATATCTACTGAAATCGTCAGTAAAAGTGATGAAGTACCGGTATCCTCCTCTAGCTACATGACTGAAGGGACCACACACATCTGTGTGTATAATTCCCAACAAATCATTTGCCCTTTCATTATCTTTGTTGAAGGGTTGCTTTGTCATCTTGCCGGATAAACAAGATTCGCAATTGTCAAACGGTTTAAAATCGAAAGACCCAAGGAGTCCTCCTTTCTGGAGTTTCTCTATGCGTTTCTTGTTTATGTGACCTAGACGACAATGCCAGAGGTAAGTCTGATCCTCAATATCCTTGGATCGTTTACTTATATGATAGACTTCTCTATTTTCTTGTAGATTTAACACATATAGACCATTAGAGGGAGTTGCTTTGAAATAAAAGATATCATTTTTAAAGCAAGAGATAAGTTTATAATCATATTTATAATAAAAACCTTGGTCTACAAGTAAATCGAAAGAAATAACATTTTTGATCATTCTAGGAACATAGTAACAATTTTCAAGTTCCAATACTAGACCCGAGGGTAAACTAAGACTGTAAGACCCTATAGACTCAGCTACAAGCATCTGGCCTTCGCCGACTCTTAGGTTCGAACGGTCCTTCCCCAGCATCTCCCTTCTTTTGAATCCCTGTAAATGATTACAAATGTGATTACCACTACCTGTATCAAGTACCCATGATTCATAAGAAGTGATCAAACAGTCTATCATAAAGATACCTGGTGCATCGGGTAAACCGATGTCTAGCTGGTCGATGTCCATCGAGTGAGCACAAATATCCTTGCTACCGCATTCTGGGCAACTCAGATCTCCCAGCTCGTCAATCCAATCCGTGTCCATGAGGTCAGCAGGTGCTGTAGTTTTCGGCTCCAAACTGGCCAAAATATCCTCATGAAGCTTTGCCACGTCTCTCTTTGGTTCTCCAATGTACGCACTAACTGTGTTACGTATCTCATCAGTGAGGGAGAACCACATGAGATGCACAAGTTCCTCCTGGACAACTTTGTATCCCATGCGTGACAAACTTTTAAAGAGCTTCCTCATCTCTAGGAGATGCTCTTTAACAGATTGACCTCTTTCCAGTTTCAGAGAATAGATCTCTTTCATGATCAAATACTTCCCACTCTTCTTATAGAAACCCACCTGGTTCTCTATATTCTTCACGACCTCATGGCAATATCTAACCCTCAAATCAGTAGTAAACTCGGGTGAGGTAGAAAAGGACAGAATCGACATCACATCAGATTCGTCAGCCATGAATTTGAAGTATTCAGCAAAGTCCTTTTCAGGAGCATTGCAACCGGGTCGTGAAACGGGTTTCTCTATCACGTACCGCTTACCCTGTGCATCCAAGACATTGTCAAGGTGCATTTTCCAGACTGGAAAATTTTGGCCTGTAAGCTTCCATTTCCCCATTATCAGGCGGAGAGATTCCTCAGGTGAATAAAAGATAATAGCAGACATCTACAGTCAAATATAAAATTCCGATTTAGTTATCTGATTGTACTTCTAATAAATTATTACCTTAGAACAATAATTATATTAGACTAGAATCCATATTTCACATGAATTGACAGGCGGTTTGCTCACGCAAGCCAATCCATGCTATTTCTGGTAGGTAATGCCTTATACCAATCGCATCTTTAAACGAAGATACGACTTCTAGATCGTCGGGACATCGGATACTTGAATCCGTGCATATTTAGTCCCTCTAGTGTGTTTTGGCCCGGTACCACCCGGTGAGTTGTAACAATTACCAAAATAGATCGCACCATTTTGAACTGGATGTACTCTGGTCGGTACCCCCCGATATCGCAGAGTCTTTTCACCCCCTTCAGCTTGGGGTTTGAACGTAGGGCTAAAGGTTCGACTCCTTCGAGCCCCAACGTACCTTACGCCAAAGGTGTCCACAAATGGATCACACTAACTGATCTAAGATTTTCCTAAGGATTTAGCCAGTTTTTAGTTTTGAAAAAGACTAGTTCGAAAAACAAACTGTAATCGAACTCTTTAATCTGATTTCATAAAATTTTGTTTTTATCTAAGACTAAGTAATCATAATCAACCACGCAGATAAAAACAAGACAATGTCATAGCTTTTGCCCAGATCTATTGTCAGTCTCGTGAGCCAACACGAGAACTGACGGTCCAAAATCCTATGTGACTAAACAACCACAAGGCATGAAATCTTGGTGCTCCCACTGGCTCCAACATCTCCGGTCGTGTCTCCGTGAAACTCCGTCTTTAGCTTTAACGAAACTAATATTAACTATTACATAAAAGGGTTGCAAATGGCACGCAGGCCTCCCTTACCAAAATAATTACATAAAGCAATAAAATAACACAATAAAGAACACAACCATAGGTCAAAGGGCTTGGCTATGACAACTAAGCAGTTTAAAGAATTAAACTAAGACAGAACTGTTTTTGATAAGACTGGTTTTTGCAATAACCCAAACTGGATTATATTAAAGTTTTAAAATATTAATTAAAACTCATTCTTATTCGAAAAGAGTTCCTAATTCGAATTTGATAATTATCCCAAAAACAATTAAAGGATAATGATAATCCCGATCCCCAAAAAAAAATTGATCCGTAAAACTTTAGTGATTATCGTGTCTTGACCATCATGGTTTTACCGGAACCAAAAATTATCACCGATTATATCCGCCATCGACAACCGCCGCGACGTGGTCGGCCGTCGATTGCCCGGAACCGGCACACGACGGCGACGTCAAACGAACGCCACCGCCGCTGCCCCGTAACACCATCGCCGCGAACGGCGATGACGCAAAAACGCCACCACCGCCGCTCCAATCGTCGCCGGCGCGCAACGATGACGCAAACGCCACCGCCGCCGCCCCAATAAAACAACCATAAACCGCCGCCACCACCGCGGCTGCCCTAGCCGACCGGTGGTGCGGCTTTGCGGCGCTCGGACGACCACCACCACCATCGCCGATCGCGGCTTTGGTGGCTGGTGGTGTTGGGACTGAGATCGACCACCACCACCGATTCGGTGGTGGGTGGTTTGCGGTTTTGGCGAGGAACGACCACCACCACCGTCGCCGATCGCGGCTTCGGTGGTGTGGTGGTTTGCGATGGACGCAGCCGCCACCACCGTCGCCGATCGTGGCTTCGGTGGTGGTTTGCGATGGTGCCGAAAACAGCCACCACCACCGTTGCCGGTCGCGGCTTCGGTGGTGGTTTACGGTTTTGATGAAAAACGACCACAACCACCATCGGGGTGGTTCGGTGGTTTCCGGTGGTCCATCCGGGATTCATCCGGCGATCGGCCCGGCGGTTCGGTCGGTTTATCACCGCCGTTCCACCGCCGATTGCCACGAGTCTCGGGATTAATCCAAAAATCAAAATTTTACCGGAAAATTAGATTTTTACCACAAACCAATTTTTATCAAAAAACTAAAACAGATCTGATAAATATACGGAAGTGGCTCTGATACCACTGTTGGGGTTTTTGCGATTCGGATAAAACAGATATAAACGTATAAACGAATAAACGCAGCGGATAAAACAAAACCCGAACAAAGATCCAACCGTAATTTAACAGATACAAAACTATCAAGGGGGTTTTCTCGCGTTTACCTTTAGCGATCCAAACTTTTCTCCGGAAGCTAGTGAGGGATACACCGCTACTGCACCACCGTGAGACTGGCTGCTAGACCGCCTAGGATTCGATCGGAAAATCTCCCGATGTGTGTGTGTGTGTGTCAACGCCGACAAGAGAGAGAGAGAGAGAGGGATTTGGGATTCTTGGTGAGAAAGTAATTATGAAATCTATGTTATAATTCTATTACCCTAACCCTATATTTATATAGGTAATTATGCTAATCATATTAAGAATCCCAATCCATAAATAACTCTCTATAATAACTTCCTTAATTAACTTAAACTTGTTAATCAAGTAATTATATTTATCTGATAAATAATAAATAAACAATTTATTATTTATCCTTTTCTCTCTATTAAATAATTAAACTTAATTAATTATTTCCACACGATAAATCCAATAGGTCTCGGGTTGGGTGTGTAGCAGTGTGACCCACTAGTGTCTTATAACATTGGACATAGTGATCCTAATTACTGTCTTGCACATAATCCTTTCAGTTCGTTCGGTGGATCTGCTTGCTGTGGAACTTCGGATGGCTCGAACGACGACGAACCTCCGGATGACGATCCATGTGATCGCGGATCATCAGACTGAAAAATCTCATCCACGGGATGGATGAGTGCTGGTTTCGGCAGTGTCGACGTCCCGAGTAACATCTTGCCAAAGTTGCTGAGTGATGTCGATCCTCCGTCCGTAGGCGACAGAGTGAATCACGTGCCAAAGCTGGGTTGAGGCCTTATCCACTCCACGGGGTTTGGAGGACACGCACCTGTTCATGAGATTGAACAGGGTGAACCACAGCGGGGGCAGCATTCCCTGGGATACTTGGGAGATCCCGTTGAGTTGTTGGTTTGGGGCCGTCTGGACACCTAGTGCGAGTATCTCGCTAAAGAGCTCAGGTCCAGAGACCAGTGTGTCGAAGGGTGCCTAGGCAGTTTCAGCTGGAAAGTGAAGGATACGTCGAAAGTCCTCCACATTGATGGCAAGCTCCGTCTGGTCGACGCGTCCTACCAGAGTTAGGACATCGTCTCTGGTCTCTAGGTGGGAGGTCTTCCAGAACTGCTGCACATATATCATCGGTACCTCCGCCACGGCTTGCATAGCGTATGCAACCGGGTGCACCTTCAGGATCTCGACCACCACCTCATCTTGCACCTGGATGTGGTGCAGGTTCACGAACTCGTTTTTCTGAGTTATGGGACGCAGGTTCGCCTGCGAAATCAACGCACGATCGGCAGTGTTGTCGATCGGTGAGGGAGGGTTGTTCTGTTGTCGAGCCATTTCTGACAAAACACAATGAGTAGAGAAGTCAGTACCGATAAATAAATCACTAAGTGTTGAAAAAGTTCAACTTGGGAGACATCAAATCCCGAGTCGGGTTTTGACATTTCCCAAGTCGGGAAAGGTGAAAACCCGATTCGGGAAAGGGTTTTCCCGAGTTCACTTAATACACACTTGAAAAGCCCCTTGGTCAAACACGAGTCGAGAAACTCGAATACCAGAGTCGGGTTATTCAAGTTTCCCGAGTCGGGAAAGGAGATAAACAATTAATAAATGATAAGTTTCCCATGGAAACCCGAGTCGGGAAACAATGTTTCCCGAGTCGGAAAAGAGTTAAGCACTTAAGACTTTAAAAACAAGTTCAAAATACCCTGGCCTAAAAATCGAGTCGGGAAACTCAAAAACCCGAGTCGTGTTTTAATGTTTCCCGAGTCGAAAAACATGAAGGTTGAAAAATTCCTTGCCAGAAGTCGAGTTGGGAAACTCGAAAACCCGAGTCGGGTTTTCATGTTTCCCGAGTCGGGATACTTTGAAACATGTCATCGTCCCCGAGTCGGGAAACCAAGAACATTCAAGTTTCCCGACTCGGGATTTTTGAATATCCCGAGTCGGGAAACCATGTCTGTTCGGTTTCTCCACAAAAAACGGCCAAAAACCACGATTTGAATCACGAAACTAGTTGTAATTGATCTAAAGAAGCTAAAAACTAGATTAAGAACACTTTTAGACCGATTGAACGTCCCGAAAACCCATTCCAAAGAGTTTGGGTTTTGGGTTTTATGCAAAGCCTTTAGGCTTCGATTCGGCCTTAAAGATGATAGATTTAGACGCTATGAATACGTAAGGGTTGCTCAAAATCTTACCGTGAGTTCGGTGAAGTAATCGGAGCAAAAACGAGCGCGGTTAGGATCGACGGTTATGGGAGCACGAGAGAGGGAAAGATGAAGCAGAGTTTGAAAAGTGAATAGTAAAATATAATTTTCACCTTTTATATTTTCTTAAAAAATTACATTGTGTTTGCTAGAAAAATACTGTTTGGCTTTCTCTTTTCGGCTCTCTTAACCGGAGTTTCAGTAAATGGCAAAGTTGACCCCTAGACTACAAGTTTCACATGTGCAAAAAGAGTCCCTGAACTTGTTGGTTTAAAAAATTTTCAAAATCAGCCCCTAAACTTATGTTCCAGAAAATGGCATATTTAGTCCTCGAACTTGTAAGTTCAAGAACATGTCACTACCACCCCCTGAACTTTCAAGTTCACAAAAATTTACAAGTTCAGGCCGCGAACCCTTACGAAACGACAAACCTGGATATTTTCTTCAGGTATTAACCGTGTAACCCCGGGATTAGATTTTGTGCGAGTTCTGATCAGAAGTAATCAGAAGTCGTTGTCATGATCCACACCTACAAAAACAAATTAAACGCGGTATCCAAAGTGATGTGGATTTGAGAACATTAGCATAATTAAGCAAACAAATACAAGACACTCCCCCTAGATTTGTGCATACTCTAAGAGGCTCCCCCTACACACATGCACACATTATACAGATTCTCGGCTCCCCCTGGACCTCTAGCGGTAGGTCTAGCATTCCTAACTTGTTTAGAAGAAAGAAATGGTGTTTCTCATCAAACGGCTTAGTGAACAGATCAGCAAGCTGAAGGTCACTTTCCACAAAATACAGTTCAATGTTACCTTTCTCGACGTGATCCTTAATGAAGTGATAGCTAATGTCGATGTGTTTCGTCCGAGAATGTTGAACTGGATAAGCCGTGATTTGAATCGCACTCTGGGAGTCACAATAGATGGGAATCCTCTGCATGGTGTACCCGAAGTCTGCTAGTTGGGTTTTCATCCACAGAACTTGTGAACAACAGCACAGAGCGGCGACATATTCTGCCTTCGCCGTAGAGAGTGAAACACAGTTCTGTTTGCGGGACGAACAACTCACCAACTTGTCCCCGAGGAACTGACAAGCTCCGGATGTGCTCTTTCTGATCAACTTACAGCGGGCATGATCTGAATCCGTGTAGCCGATTAGTTCAAAACCAGAATCCTTTGGGTACCAAAGGCCAAAATCAAGTGTGCCCTTCAGGTACCTAAGGATTCTTTTGACAGCAGATAAGTGTGATTCCCTAGGATCACACTGAAAACGAGCACAGACACCCGTGGAGAATACAATATCAGGTCTACTAGCCGTGAGATAAAGCAAGGAACCAATGATTGCCAAATAATTCTTTTGATCTACCGGTTTGCCAGATAAATCAACATTTAGTTGGAAATTTTTGGGCATTGGTGTAGCAGCTGAGTTCGAGCTACCGAAATCAAAACGTTTGAGTAAATCATGAACGTATTTAGATTGGTTTATAAAAATGCCGTCAGCGCGTTGTCGAACTTGAAGTCCTAGAAAGAACGTCAACTCGCCCATCATGCTCATTTTAAACTGTGATTTCATGGTGTTCTCAAACTCCTTGCACAACTCAAGCTTCGTAGATGCAAAAATGATGTCATCCACGTATATCTGTACTATAATCAAATCACTACCTGATCAACGAAGAAACAAGGTGGGGTCGATTGTACCTTTCTTGTAGCCAGCTCCAGTCAAGTAAACAGTAAGAGTTTCATACCATGCTCGAGGAGCTTGCTTGAGACCGTAAAGTTCTTTGTCTAATACATAGACATGAGTTGGATACCTCGGATCCACGAACCCTTCAGGTTTTTCGACATATACATCTTCATGAAGAACTCCGTTTAAGAAGGCGCATTTGACATCCATCTGATAGACAGTAATGTTTTTGTGCGTGGCATATGCGAGGAAGATCCGAATAGCCTTAATTCTGGCTACAGCGCAAATGTCTCGTCATAATCGATACCCTCTTGTTGGCGATAATCTTTAGCAACTAACCGGGCTTTATTCCGTATGATAAGGTCGTTTTCATTCTTCTTGTTCCGAAAAATCCATTTCAAGCCAATAATGGATTTTCCCCATGGTCTAGTCACCAAATGCCAAACCTTGTTGCGTTCGAATTCAGCTAACTCTTCTTGCATTGCCCGCACCCAATCTGGATCGGAAAGAGCTTGCTGAACATCTAACGGTTTAAAATCACTCAGGAACCCGCCAAAAAGAATCAGGTTGTCAACATTCTTCGAGGATCTCGTCCGAACAGATTGAGAGGGACTCCCGATGATTTAGGAGGAGGGGGATCTCTTGTCCATTTTCTGGTATGAGGGAGTGTGACATACACTTGCTGATTGTTCGATGCATCATTCTCGTCGTGTGCTGCTAAGACCCCTGGCTGGTTCCCACTTGAAGAACCTTCTTGAAGGTTCGTTAGTGGTTCTATGTTTAGAACAACCTCCAACCGAGGCTCCCGAACTACCTGAGAATAGGTCCTTTGAGGGGAGCTCGGAGAAGGTAGTGGAGCTTCTTCAGGAATGGGTGCAAGAACGGCATGTATTGTCTGTCCTTGGATGGGTTCCGGTGAGGCAACGGTTGGGGTTCTGTTGAAGAATTTTCAGGGGGAGACACCACTGACTCCGGTGTCACTGAATTTGTTGAAGTACTAGATGATGGTTCCGTCACGAAGGCATCAGATGACACAGAAGTGGTAGACGAACCATGATGAGCAGGAACTACGATTGGTCCCGTGAGAGTTGGTAGATCGTAGTCTGTAAGGTCTATGAAATCTGAAGCAAAAGAGTTAGATGCTGAATCTGTGCTCGGTGGTGCGATGGACAGTTCAGGTAGTAAGGCATTTGGATTACTAGGGCATGCATCAGAATATGTTTTAGTTTTAGAAAAATCCACATTTGAGCTTTCCAAGATGGTTCGGGTGCGTTCGTTGAATACCCGATCAGCCTTTGAGTTATGTGAGTATCCGATGAAGATAGACTCATCAGACTTAGGGTCAAACTTACCCAGATCATCTCGGTCATTAAGAACATAAAATTTACATCCAAAAACTCTAAAGTAATCGATGTTAGGCTTACACTGTTCGATCATCTCGTAAGCGGTTTTACCAGTCCGCTTGACGATCAGTGTCCGATTTTGCATGAAGCATGCTATAGAAACGGCTTCAGCCCAGAATGCTTGTGGAACGCCTGAGTGAGCCATCAAGGATCTCGCTGCTTCGACCAACGTCCGATTCTTCCTTTCTACAACTCCATTTCGTTGAGGAGTGTGTACCGCTGAAAAGTTGGGAGAGATTCCCACATCTTCAAGGAAAGATTGCAATTTTGCGTTCCGAAACTCGGTGCCGTTGTCGCTACGTAGCTTCTTCACTTTGCGATTCAAAAGAAATTGAATCCGCTTGATGAAGGCGATTATCCGATCAGCAGCGTCAGATTTGGCTCGTAAGAACTCAAGCCAAGTGAACCTCAAGAACTCATCAACGAGAACTAGCATGTATTTCTTTCTGGCTAGGCTCTCGACTCTAATTGGTCCACGCAGATCCATGTGAATCATGTCAAGTGTACTCTTGATGTTGGTATCCATCTTTGGTGGATGCGAGCTCCTTTTCATCTTTCCTTGTTCACAAGCGGGACACAAGGTATCCTTTGAGAGACGAGTCTCAGGTAGTCCATTGACCAGGCATTTTGAAACCAACTTGTTCATATCTTTAAAATTTTGATGACATAGCATGTGGTGCCACAACCAACTGTCCTCCTTGGACGCCTTGGAGAGCAAACAGATCGCATTTACTGGTTGAGAAAGAGCTTCAAACTGAGGGTGTGTCTGAGGGATTGAACGAAAGACTGTGGAATACAGATTGCCGTTCCTTCGTGCACTAAGAACAACATTACCGTCTTCATCATTTACTGAACTGCCATACAAGAACTGTTTTACCCAGTAGTCATTGTCACAAAATTGGCTCGAGCTAAACATGTTGTACCCTAATCCCTCGACATACCATACATCTTTGATGATGTACTTTCCATCGGTGATATTCCCATAACCCAACATTGGCTTTGGAGCCTTGTATGCCGTTTTGATGTATCCCTCGAACCTTTCAACATAGTCGAAAAAGAAGGACCTTTGACCAGTCATGTGTCTATAAGCTCCAGAATCGAAGTACCACACATCACTGACCTGCAAAACGAATTAAGCTTGTTTAGGGACCCATTGCCAAATGGGTTCGTTAGGGTTAGAGATAGATGAAACTCTCGGTGTAGTCCCTTTTTTGGATTTCTCCTTAGGTGCATGGGACTTCACTGACGAAGAGGATTATGATTTCCCTCTTTTCCTTCCCCTTTTCTTTCGAGAACTGACATTAGAATGATGAGCATTAAGAGAATTAGCCACACCATAGCGTAAGAGATTATCAAACATAGAACACATGTCATTTCGTAAACCATCAAAAACATTGTTCAAGTTACGATTACAGTTTACAGACATGTTTGAATTAAATCGTACACTAGGTGGGGCAGGGCCTAAACCCGCACGGCTAGGTCCGTGCCTCTTAGGGAAAGCAGTAAACTGGTTGTTCCTTTCTTGATGATTGATGCGGTAAATATTATATATAAAAAGCGACACAAGTGTTAACCCTTTATTTACCCAACTAGTATTACCACATTCACAGGTAAGCATACCCGATCGTGAGTAATATAGCGTAGGAAAGTACCAGGTATCGTTCTTACCACTGGGAATGATTAAGCTAGATGTCAACTAAAGCTATAATTAATTAACCTAGAAAATTGGGGGGTTTTGCTTTTGGAAAAGTATTATGAAAGATAAAAGACAAATAATAAACCTAACCAAGAAGTGGAAAACTGATAATCAAGAAAACATCAGAGACAATTGCATTCATTATGATATATTAAGACACTTTTTCAGATGATTACCAAAAACATAGATTCAATGGTTATTGTAGGAAGTTAAGCATAAAGCACCCTAACATACGTATCTCAGGTTGTCAACGAGGTTGATCTCCCGACCCAATTACAAGGACTTGGTTGTCAGACAAATCTAGTAAAAGTCACCCAAATCAATGTTAACCGTGGAACCCTACAATCTAGTTTACTCTTGGTCCGATCAAAACTACTCACCACGTCTCCCCGCGTCACCGGATTGAAAGGTAAGAGAGGTAAGAATCACATTCATTAGTTGTCATCTAACAAACACAATCCCAACCAACGACTTCAAGTAACCACAGTTAAAACATCAAAATAGGAACCCACAGATAAATATTCAATAAACCATAAATCTAATTATTAAAACCATAAATTCAAATCATCATCCACCATAATGTAACACCATGAGAAACTAACACATAGACATGCTAATTGTAGATGAAAAACCAAATCATACTAAAGACCGGTAGATTTGGAGTAACATCCTCTCAAATCGTCTCCTCCGAATGTCGATCATCGAGCCTCCATCTTCTCGGGTTGGAAACCCTAAGCGGCTCCCATACTAACTAACTTAACCAATTATTTGAGAGAATTGAATAGAAAACTGGATATATTGGATGGATGAAACTGAATGACCAAGGCTCTTATTTATAATTAAACTCGGCAGGCCCGTTTCGCGTTCGCAAAACGGCACCTTCGCGGAGCGAAAACATGCTACGACCCAAACCTAATCTTCTGGAAGCTTCCGAGAGAGAAAAACCAAGTTTCGCGACGCGAGCTTCTCCTTCGCGGCGCGAGTGGGTACCTCGCGGCGCGAGCTATATCTTTCGCGGTGTGAGTGGGTACCTCGCGGCACGAGCTATATCCTTCGCGACGCGAGCTATATCCTTCGCGGCGCGAGGGTGATAGATACGGCTCCCAGACTTCTTCGCCTGATTTTCCAGAATGTTCCATTGCCTTATCTGCTGAAGATCCATCTTTTAGAGGAAGTCATCCGTCTTCGGGAGCAAGAAAGCAGTCTCAGGAGCCAAGAAAAATCCATATTTCCAAAGACTGCACAAAAGTCTCCTTTTTGACGCTTTTTACCCTCTTTTTATACTTTTACGCACAAGCACCTCCAAAACCTACAAGATTAGGATTTACACCTTTTTAAGTCAAACAGTATAAAAAATACTCTCAAATTAAATACAAAAGTGGGGAATTAGCATGAGTAAAATATGTATTATTTTGGAGTTATCAAAATTCCCACACTTAAGATTTGCTTGTCCTCAAGCAAATATCTGATAAAATAAGAAAAATAACGACAAAATTATCCTCCATCTATGATCATGCTTTGAAAGAACAAGGATAGTCGCAAGAAATCAAGCACAATTCAGACACAAATCAATGCCTCACAAGTCATCAAAGTCATGCTCAACCTTTTACCCTCACTTTTGATAATGTGTATCTCTCAAGGGGTAATATGTTATATAAAGTGATCACACTGATACTCGACTTCTTACCAACCGCATATGCTTGTCAACAAATCTCATCTCCACCACTTAAAAGTTGTCAACCGTCAAGAGGACTTTATGGTTGTAATGTTAGGCTAAGGGTAAAGGGTAGGATAAATGATATATATAAGTGACTAAAGGTTGTAGCAAAAACCTGAAAACCAATCAGTTCAAGATCCAAATTTACAACATCTGACTTTTTGAGATTTTTAGAGCTCGGGATACTATCACTTTCACTTTTATATCGGCCTAAGCATATTGCTTATTTGGGGCTCGATATTTTTTTCTCTTTTTCAGCACAACGACTATTTTGATTTTTCTTTTTGATGAGTCGTTTTCTAGACTTTTTATTTTCAACTTCCAAACTTTTCTCAATCCCTTTCTCTATTTGTCAGATTGCATAAAATTGATCCAAAACATGAAAAACTTCCAAATTTAAGGGTTAAAGGATAAAATAGGCTAAGGCTCAAAAGGGGTTTCAAGGGAGAAAGTACTATAGGTGAGTACTTATAGAATAAGGGCTAAGGCAAATTAGATATCCTTATAATGAGATTATCTAACGGAAACGAAAGCTAAACATTGGGTTTGAAACGAAGGCCTCTATCAGTGCAATGGTGACATACTTTCCTTATGTGGTCTCGACAAGCATTCAAAGTGACAAGTTCTACTTGGTTCAAAGTCGGTATCCTCACAAAATAAATAAGATATAACAATTCAGGATCAATCTCTCAAAGGAATGGGTAAGGATCACTCATGGTAATTATCATACACATGACTTTTTCAAACTCATAAAAACTCTAAAAGTGTCTTCCTAAATGCAAGACTCTTTTAACTTCCACAAAAATTTTAAAAAGATCATGGATTTCGAAAAATTTATGCCATATAATTCAAATCATACCAGATAAGCAATTAAACACAATAAGGACAAACAAGCAAAAGTTTACTTAACCCCCTTCCCACACTTAAAAATTGCAGTGTCCTCAATGCAATAACAATTAAAGCATGTATGCGGAAAGGTAAAAAGATAAAGAACGAATACTGCCTGGGTTAAGGAAACTGAAGCTCCGACGAACAACTGAAATCCAATTCGTACAACTGATTCGAGAGTCTACACACCAAATCTGAAAAACTAAAAACAAAAACAAACAAACTAAAAAAAATAAAAATAAAAAGATAGATAGTACGGTACAACCAAATCGAATCAATAACATCCATAACAAAACATCGGACCAAATAATCAATGGGGTCCACGGAAGTGGTCCCACCACTGATCATAACTCTCGTAACCTGGAGGACTCGGGTCCTGTGGGTGCCACACATCATACTGCGGTAGTGGTGATGGTCGGAACTCAGGGTTTGTGAACAAACCCATTATCGACTGATTCTGCCAGTCGAGTGATCTGTGAATCTGAACATCATGGTAGTGCGTACGTGACGAGAGACCCTGAAAAGCTACATACGTGTCCCAGCTGGGCGGTATCTGATGTGATCCCGAGGGTCCTACCTCATCGTGCTGCTGCTGTGGCTGTTGTGGCTCATGTATCTCCTGATCCTCAGGGTCTACTCTCAAACCAATCCAAACCCACGAACTCCCGACTCCTCTCTCAATCACTTTCATCTCTTTCAGCTGATGTTGATCTATACGGCCTAACTCTCCCAAACAAGTCAAAGAGGCTGTCACCTCTGGCGTCAAAATACCATGGGAAGAAGCTAGGCGGGTGATGTAGTGACCACCTAAAAGTCCACTCGAGGTCCGGAATCCTCTAGCTCCCGTGAGAAAGTCGGCTATGATATACGCTAAATGGGTGTGGCGGTCTCGGCTCACTAACTGATGAAGTAACCACAGCTCGAAGTCCCCTATCTTGCCCTGACTCGACTTCCTCTGGTTCACTGTATAGGCTATCATCCTATGTAGGACTCTATGCTCCGGGTCTACTAGGCCACTAGACTTGGTGTTAGACCGTCGGTACGGTCCGTGACCAAGCTGGCTCCATAACTCGCTATAGTCCAAATCCTCCGGTGGAGCTAGGGCGCACTGTCCTAAATAGTACTCAAAGTAATCCGTACCTACCATCCCAGCAGTGTAAAGTCCAAGGGATACAGCTAACTGGGCTAAAGACTTCGTAAACCATCGGCCACCCAAACGAACGGTGCCAAAAACTTGATGCGGTAAATATTATATATAAAAAGTGAAACAAGTTTTAACCTCTAATGCCTAACCACAATTACCACATTCATAGGCAAGCGTACCTGATCGCGAGTAATATAGTGTAGGAAAGTCCAGGTATCGTTCTTACCACTGGGAACAGTCAAGTTATGTAGACTAATAATCCTAACTAGTTTAATTAATCTAGAAAAATGGGGGGGTTTTGGGCAAATGGTTTAATTAACTAAAAGACAAATAATTAAACAACTAAATAACTAGAAAGCAAAAAGAAGATGATTTAAACTTTATAAGAGAAAACAGTAGTACTTATCATGGTAATAACGACTCCCCAAGTGGATGATTCAAACTTGCCAAAGGTATGGTTGTATTGGTTATTGTAGGAATTTAAGTCAAGGACACCCTAACATGCGATGTTTATGGTTGTCAACCAGGTTGGTCTTCCCGGCCCTAATACATGGACTGGTTGTTAGGCAGTCTAGTACAAGTCACCCAATTCTATCGCTATTGCACGAAACTCTACTATCTAGTTGCTCTCGGCCCGAGCTAACCACCTAACACAACTCTCCGAGTTACCGAAGTGAAGGTCAAGAAAAGTTGATTATCCTAACGGAGTCTATCTATCTTGGTCAAACAGATACACCCAACCAACGAGTTCAAATATCCATACAATGCAAATAAAACTGGAACCACAAATTCACATTCAATAAACCAAAACAAACCAATAATAAATTAATTCATAAAAAATATCATCCACAAGGTTCATCTACCACAATAAGCACTACTAAATGAAACTACTCACTATACATAATAAAAAACAGCAATAGAACTATAAAAGACAGACATTATACCGACCGTACAGCAACAGATGATCGAGAACCGGAGAACAATCTCCGTGTAAGATCTAATCGCTCGTATCGGCATAACTCTCTCTCTCACGGACTAAAACTAAATGACTTCTGGATGTGTATGTCTGACTTGATTGAAGATGATATCTGGACTGAAGGAGGAGGCTGATATTTAAAAGGCATCCGTAGGCTCGTTTCGCGATCGCGAGGCAGCAGCTTCGCGGCGCGAGGCACTTAAACAATCCTATATTTCCTTTTTAAGCAAGTTCTGGAATCTTCCATCGAGAGTCTTTGCCTACTTCGCGGCGCGAGAATCTCTAGAATCGACGAGAAGTCAGTTAAAAGCATGAATATTCTAGAAGTGGCACTCTTCGGCGCCAGACTTAGTAACTCGCGGACGCGAAAATCTCTCTGAGTTGACTTTGCTCAATTTCCATGTTTTTCCGCCTTTTTTCATACTTTTTCGTTCCAAGGCCTCCAAAACCTACAAAAGTATGATTTTGCCCAAAATGTGAGTAATCAGATCAGAAATGGGTGAGAAACGGGGTAAATTTTAGCAACTAAGTACGACAAAAACATGTATAATTTTGGAGTTATCAAAATCCCCACACTTAAGCTTTGACTGTCCTCAATCAAAAGACTGAAAGATAAGAAAAATAACGCCAAAATTATCTCCACCCGAGATCATCTAAGAGAACATAGAATACTCACACAGTCAAACACAAAAACAAGATATACCAAGCAATCGAACACCAAGATCAACCTTTTACCCTCACAAAATATGAAAGATAATTTAAAGTGTATCTCTCGGGGGTAAAAGTGTATGTATAAGAAGTGATCACACCAATACGCCCAAAAGATAGATAGAAAGTTAGGCTAAAGGAATAAATGATATTGGGTAAAGAAATGAAAGGCTAAGGCTCAAAATGGTTTCAAGGGTTAAAATGTTAAAGTTGAACAATTTCAAAGTTTTGGCTAGGCAAATTAAATAACCTTATAATAAGGTTATCTAACAAAGGCTAAAAGGGTTTGAAACGAAAGCCTGTATCAGTGCAGTAGTGATAAATACTTCTCTTGTGTGGTCTCGACAGGCATTCAAAAAAGTCGGTATTCCTCACGAAATGGATAAACAATTAGGCTCAATCTCTCAAAGGAATAGGTGAGGCACTCATGGTAATTGGTATTCCAAGGTATCCTTTTAATCAAATAATCTCATTAGTGTTCTCCTACACAAGCAACTAAGTTCCAAAAACAATCTCAGATTTTGAAAAAAAATGGGGTCAAGTCTCAAAGCTTTCAAAAATTTGAAAAACGACAATTCAAAAAGCAAAAAGTGAACCCATTTAAACAGTTAAGTCTAAATAATCCCCTCCCCACACTTAAAATTTGCAGTGTCCACAATGCAACAATTAAAAACAATTAAAACAGGTAAGGAGTAACTGGGAAAAAGAGAAACTTCCCGGGTTATGTGACTTGATCTGATCTGAAATTGAGTATTCCGGAATCATGCGCGGTGTAAGATCATAAACTGCTGTATCTATTAACAAAAAGAAAAAAGAAAAAATAAAAAGAACAAAATAAAAAATAAAACATACTAAAGAAAACAATTAAAATTATCCTAAGCAAACCACACAAAATAAAAGAAGTTCAAACAAGAAAACCACACAGTTAAAAGTTCAAAGTATAGTACAACCCAATCGAATCAAATAAAACCGATCAGTTACGGTTTTCGAAGGCCCATTCATCATAAGATGAGTAACCAGCTGGAGCGTCGTCACCATCACGCCATAGAGGATGAGGGGCGAGAGGAGCCGAGGGAGCATGTCCCACGCTCTCGAAATACTCGTTCATTGACGCGGTGACACACGACAATTCCCGGCGAACACTGTACATGTCATATGATAGCCGGTCGAGTCGCTCCATGATGTCATGATGTTCGCTGCCCAACTGTTCCAATAACTCTTGGATAGCTTCGCGAATAGACCCCGATCCTTGCGGTTCACTAGACCCGCTTCGTTGACTTTGTTGATTTGATGGCGGCGGATGGCTCGATTGCCCCGGGTAGGTTGGTTGAGGTGGTGAAGTAGCCATATTGATCGGTCCTTCGTGGGAGGCGGTATCCCCAATCCAAACAAAGGTGCCCTTTTGAGGCCCCGGTGCTAGTAGCTTCATCGAACGAAAAAGAACCTTATCCAGAATCCCCAAAGGAGATAACTTGGTGAGAGTCGCACAAACTTCCGGCCTAAGGGCTCCCAATTTCTCCGCTATGACCATGATAAAATGTCCTCCACAAAGACCCGTTCCGGCCTTATCGTGCACTTCGGTGGTGTTTAAGAACATTTTTATCATTACATAAGCAAGATTTGTTATTGCATCTCGATCGACTAACCGTGAAAGAAGCCAAAGATCACTCTCCAGTACCTTCTCCTTGATAGCCTTTCGGTAGGCAAGCGAGTGGACTAACATCCGATGGAGAAGACGATGCTCGGGTAGGATGAGAGAACTCTCCTTGGTGTTGGACTGTTGATAGGATCCCAATCCAATGGTTGCCCAAAACTCCGCACCCGAGAATTTGGCACTACGCTCACAAGCACCGTTAAGGAAGTAGTGACAAAAGTAGTCCGACCATGACTGAGCAGCGGGGAAGAGACCGAGCAAAACCCCAAATCGTGGAAGTGTAACGAAGTGCCATTCCCCAAGTATGCGGAGTTTTACACACACACCATCGAATTTGTCTTCATTGAAAGCCTCCAAATCGAACTCAAATGTGGCCAAAAACTCCAATACAAGCTCAAAGTAAATCGGCTCGTAGGTTTTTAGGACTTTCTCCCAATCCTTACTCACGAAGCGAACAACGCCATATCGATCGCGATACTCCCTTCTCAAAAGGTCTGAAAGCCGATCTCCAAACCCAATCTCATCAACAAAGTTCAAATCCACTACCGAGCCGATTTCAATTTCTCGCTTCTTTAAGCGGCCAAGCTCAATCATCAGAGACATCTTCTCGCTTTGTGGGATGTTATCTGAATCAATAGACAAGCATGGATGTTCCCGTGTGTTGCGAGAAGAAGAGGAAGTTCTCTACAAAAGCAAAATCCAAGTGTATCATTCAAAACAATGCTTATAATTTCCCTTCCCCACACTTGAGTTAAACCAAATCATGTAATTATAAAGCTAAAAACAACTCAAGTGTGTGCAATCAGATATATCAAAGCAAGAAACATTCATCTCCAAGGAATCAAAGAAACCTTAACCAAAGAATCCCCCTTTATGGGTATTTCCACAATTCAACAATCTAGGGTTTTTGGGAATCTTCAAATTGAAGCATTAGAGAGAAATTACATACCTTTGACGCCATGGAATCGTGAGGTGAGAAGAGAATTGCAGAGAAAAACCGAAGGGAAGGGGAGAAAAACTGAAAATGGGCTAGAAAATTGGGGGTTTTGCTTTTGGAAAAGTATTATGAAAGATAAAAGACAAATAATAAACCTAACCAAGAAGTGGAAAACTGATAATCAAGAAAACATCGGAGACAATTGCATTCATTATGATATTTTAAGACACTTTTTCAGATGATTACCAAAAACGTAGATTCAATGGTTATTGTAGGAAGTTAAACATAAAGCACCCAAACATACGTATCTGAGGTTGTCAACCAGGTTGATCTCCCGACCCAATTACAAGGACTTGGTTGTCAGACAAATCTAGTAAAAGTCACCCAAATCAATGTTAACCGTGGCACCCTACAATCTAGTTTACTCTTGGTCCGATCAAAACTACTCACCACGTCTCCCTGCATCACCGGATTGAAAGGTAAGAGAGGTAAGAATCACATTCATTAGTTGTGAATTAACAAACACAATCCCAACCAACGACTTCAAGTAACCACAGTTAAAACATCAAAATAGGAACCCACAAATAAATATTCAATAAACCATAAATCTAATTATTAAAATTATAAATTCAAATCATCATCCACCATAATGTAACACCATGAGAAACTAACACATAGACATGCTAATTGTAGATGAAAAAACAAATCATACTAAAGACCGGTAGATTTGGCGTAACATCCTCTCGAACCGTCTCCTCCGAATGTCGATCATCGAGCCTCCATCTTCTCGGGTTGGAAACCCTAAGCGGCTCCCATACTAACTAAACTAACTAATTATTCGAGAGAATTGAATAGAAAACTGGATATATTGGATGGATGAAACTGAATAACCAAGGCTCTTATTTATAATTAAACTCGGGAGGCCCGTTTCGCTTTCGTGAAACGGCACCTTCGGAGCGAAAACATGCTACGACCCAAACCTAATCTTCTGGAAGCTTCCGAGAGAGAAAAACCATGTTTTGCGGCGCGAGCTTCTCCTTTAAGGCGCGAGGGTGACAGATACGGCTTCCAGACTTCTTCGCCTGATTTTCCAGAATGTTCCATTGCCTTATCTGCTGAAGATCCGTCTTTTGGAGGAAGTCATCCGTCTTCGGGAGCAAGAAAGCAGTCTCAGGAGCCAAGAAAAATCCATATTTCCAAAGTCTGCACAAAAGTCTCCTTTTTGACGCTTTTTACCCTCTTTTTATACTTTTACACACAAGCACCTCCAAAACCTACAAGATTAGGATTTACACCTTTTTAAGTCAAACAGTATCAAAAATACTCTCAAATTAAATACAAAAATGGGGAATTAGCACGAGTAAAATATGTATAATTTTGGAGTTATCAATGATCCTTTCTTGGTGGCTTCACATTCTTTCCACCATCTTTCCTTCTCCCATCTGCATTAAAAGCATGATGTGAGTTAGAGGACGGTTTAGTAGGAATGGATTTGCCACCTTTTCCAGATGACGGTTTTGAAAAATTAGGTTTTGTGGAAGGGAAAGGTTGATTTGGTTTTAACAGAGATGTCTCACCCACTTCGAAGGTGCTAGAATTCAAGTCAAGACCTTCAATGGGTTGGACTGAGGTACAAGCATCATTAGATTTTGAATTCTTGTTCTGGAGTCTCTTAGGTGCGTGAGGCTGAACTGACTTCTCCCTGTCAGTACCTACACATTTTCACCCTTGGGATTATTTTTCTCAGAACCTGAAGCTTGTGTCTCAGTAGACTTCTCAGGTTCAGAAACAATTGATTTCTTTTTCTTTGGAATAAAACCAGAAGAATCATCATTATCATCTAAAAATACCTTCACCTCATATTCAACATTGGGATCTAGGTCCAACTTGGGCCATCTTATCCTATGGCTAAGGACAAGGGATGCCTCATCATCTTCTGAATCCATGGAGTAAAAATCCTCAAAATTAGATATTTTCTTTTTCAAAAGAGAGATTGACACATCTTGATTGACAAAGGTTTGGCGATACATCATCTCCTTTTCATAAAGGAATTCTTTTTCTAATTCAAATTGAACTTCTTGGATGATGAGTCGCTTTTGAAGATCCGAAAATTTGGTTTTGAAAACAGTGAAAGAAGAATTTGCGGTCTCACACTCCGAAGAAAGCTTAATTCTCTCGGCGTTAGCCTCGAGTAAGTCCTTTTCCAGAGTGTTTATCAAGTTGTCTTTTTGAGACAATGACTCTAAGATTCATAATTTGATGTTGACAGGCATCTAGATCCATCGCTTTCAATCTAAGTCCAAACACTTCCTTTTCTAGCTCAACTAGGTCGGGACTCTTAGTTGCGGAAACATCCATGGGTGGGATAACTAGGGTCTCCTCAGATAATTCGATTTCCCTAGTGGCATAGCTGGTGTTCAAATCGGCATAATTGATTGGTGGCATAGCTACACAAGGGGTTCTAGCCTTGATTACCTTCCCAAGAGGGGTCGGTATTGGTAGGATCTCTAGCCGGAATGAAGATAGGTCTATTGGCAGCAGGACTGGTGGGAGGACTGCTAGTGGTGCTATTTGACGGACTGGTGGTTCTAGGGATGGTCTCACCATTGATGACTTTGGTGTAGGTGATATTCTGTCTAACAAACTCCTCGGTAACATGTCCTCCTACAAAGGCAGGCTTAGGCTTGGAAGCGGCCATTTACTGAAAGTTGTATAGATTCGAAGGTGCTTTTTCCAAAACATGATTTTCGGCAAGTCCTAGTCCGGGTCTAGCTTTGTAAAAAGGATTTTTGTTGGCATGCATGGTGAGGATACTTAGAGTCTGTTCAGATTGTCCTCGTTTAAAATTGTTGTCTTCGAGCTCTTGGATTTTTGAGAAAAGCTTAGCTCTTTCCTCAGAAAGTAACTGAAATTTGATTGAGAGCTCCCCATGATTACTATTTAGTTCCTCATGGGATTTTTGAAGAGACAACAATTTATTAGACAAATTTGACTCTCTAATACTAGACTTAAGTACCCCTCGATTATAATTCAACGTCAAGTCATTGAGAGAGCTCTTATAAACAGCACTGTCGATTCTAAATTTCGTGATGAGAGTTCTTTCCGATTGGAGATCTCTCTCTAAGTCACAAATTTTAGCTTCTAACAGTGAGACAATATCAGTTATATCAGGGATAGAGGATACCTCAAAAGCTTCGTTATCATAGTGAGTACTAGGACCAACACCATCAGGTCCTTCAAAGTCTGCCATCAGGCAGTGTCCTCTTACCAGCTGATCTTCCTCATTTGAGCTCTTCTCTTCACAGACCCAGTTCTCCTCTTCTACTAGCAGAGCAACTCCCTTTTCTTTCTTCTACAACAAGGCAGCCTTCTTCTCAAACTAAGCCGCATCCTTGTACTTCACCGTACACCCCTTAGAGTAGTGTCCCGGTTTGCCACACTTGAAGCAAGTGGGGCCTTGCCCTTAAGATCTGGGAAGTGTGGCTTGCTGAGGAGTGGGATTTTGGTTGTTTGATTTTTGTGGTTGACTTGACTTTTGACCACCTTGGTCAGCGGGAACTAGATGATTTTCACTAAGGGATTATCTGTTGAAGCTGCTCCCATGTTGATCTGGCCCACGATGGTCACTTCCGTTGAAATTTCCCTTTCCACGCTCAATCCTTTCGTCGAACCAGCGGTCGCTTCTGCCTTGCTCATACCCAAACTCAGATCCTTGATCGTGTCTTCCACCTTCAAATCTACCTCCATAGTCGTTCTCATATCCTTGCCTGTTGAAGCCTGACTCATGACCAAACTGTCTGGAACTTCCCCGAAAGTTGTAGTTGGGATTCTGTCTGCGCCAATTTCCTTGATAATTGGAACCTCCTTTATAGTCTATGTAAGTGCTATCGCGTTGGCGGTTGTCTCGAACCTTCTTTGATCATTTCTACCCTGATCATATGACCGATACCGTTCTCCATGCTGGTATCCTCCTCTCCCTGTTCATTGAACTGATATCTGCCCGAAGATTGATGTCCCCCTCTTCCTTGACCCATTCGGTTTCTGCCTCAAGAACCGGTAAATCCCCGGTTTGCATTCAACCTTTGCACGTTGTGTGAGATCAAGGCAAGGGATTCATTCATGTTGAACAACTCTTCATCCGAGATGGTGATGATCATGGGGTCATCCGGGTGTTGCATGCCTTGGTTGAAGTTCTGATTGAACTCATGGTTGAAGTCTTCCGGATGTTGAGGAAAAGGCATGTTGTTAAAGGAGGTTGGTTGTAATGGAGCAGAATTGGGTCCTCCAAAGGGCACCATAGCGAGTGCTAGAGGATGAATTGCTCTTTTAGATCTGCCACCAGTGATGAACTCCTCATGTTGTACCATCATGCTGAAAAGGTCATGCAGTCCCATTGCTCCCAGATTTCTGCTCAGCTGGATGTTGATGGCCATGTTTTGCCATTCTTGAGTGAGGTTTTTCAGGAACTTGACATTGACCTCGTACTTGCTTTTCTCCACACCCAATCTTCGGAGATTATTGACAAACGAGTTTAGACGTTGGTAAGATTTTGTCAGAGATTCGTTCTCTCTAGCTCGGAAACCTTCGTAGGCATTCAGCGCACTCTCCTTTTGGCTTTGTTAGAGCAAATATTATTGTATCCGAGATCATAAGATGAGGAAACAATGTTGAAGTCAAAGCAAGTCAAACAAGGAAGTCAAAGATGGAAAAGTCATGAAGAAAGTCAAAGGTCAAAGCATTTAATAGAAAAGTCAAAGTTGTAATTAGCAAAGTCAATGTATGTGTATGTTGAGGTCAATGGTATAAATAGTAAGTGATAAGGAGTGTTAGTTAGAGACTTGAGAGAGGGAGCTTTATTGTAATATTCATTAGTGTGTGTTTTAGAGAGAGATTATAGAGAGAGAAAGTTCATATTGTAAAGATTACATCATGAAATGAAGATTTGATTGTTGAATCCATTGTTTCTTGCACTTACAAGTGGTATCAGAGCTATGGCAGAAGATTTGTGCACAATTGGATGAAGATTTGAAGAAATTTGATGAAGATTTGAAGATTTTTTGAAGAAATGGGTTTTATAGATTTTTGTGTAGATTTGTAGATTTTTGTTGTAGATCTTGTAGATTTGTGTGTGTTTTTGTGTTTCTAGTGTGTTTTTTAATCATCTCTAATCATTCTAGATCAAATTTGCTTCAAAATTTGAGTTTTGATTTTTGAAGTTCTTCAAAGTTCATCAATGGAGGTCATGAGTGATTGTGAGATTTAGTGTGTTTTTGATTCGTTTTTGAGTGGATTTGTTTCTAAAAAGTGTTTTTGGACATGAATCTACCATTTGTTTTTAGTTTTAGAGGTTAATTTTGTGTTTTTAAATTTTTTGGGTTGAAGGTGTTCTTCATGTTCTTAAGTTTTTCTTGGGGAAGAAGGTGAATTTTTTGAGTGTTTGATCCAAAATTCTTAGAAAAGTTTGAAAAAAGTTGTTTGTGGGTTCAGATCTGTTGTTTCGAGCCTAATTTTGTTATTTCGAGTCACTTGTTCTTATTTCGAGCGAGTTTTTTGAAGCATCTCGAGCTGAAATTTAAATTTCTTGAGTCTTAATCAAAGATTTCGAGTGTACTTTTATCAGAAAAAGGAGAGATTAAAGTTGTTTTTGTCAGCTAGTGTATTAAATAGGAAGGTGTGTCATCCTTAGTGGTCAACTCGAGGTCATCTTCAGCTTTAATGAGTGCATCAGGCGTGTAGGCGTGTAGGCGCGTCAGAACGGATCTCAAGGCGCGTCAGAACGGATCTCAAGGCGTGAGTTACAGCTGTCTGCGAGTGGGAGACAGGTCTCGAGCGCGTGGAGGTGTGTGCAGCAACTCAAGAAGCATTTTCTGGCGCGTGAGGGCAAGTGGCTTCGTAATTCGAGCGCGTCAGCAGACATTTTGGCGCGTGGGAAGGTTGTTTGACCGCGTGAGGCGCGTTGACTCTCTTCTCGAGCGCGTGGGAGCGCGTGGAACAGCATCTCGGGTGCGTCAGACTCATCTCGAGCGCGTGTCGGCACGTGGTGGATGTAACTCGAGCGTGTGGCGCGTCTGGACTTGATTTCGAGCGAATGTGAACGTCTTTTGGCGCGTATAGCCGTATTTCGAGTCTTTTTAAAGCTATCTCGAGCCTAGTGTAGTGTTTGAGTGATTTTTCAAGATATCTCGAGTCTTGTGCTTTATTTTTGAGTGTTTTTTAATGTGTTTGAGCTATTTTTGAGCTAGTGTACTTGCAAGTTTGATTGTTTTTCTTTTCTTTATTTCTTTCTCTTTTATTAAATAGTTGTCTTGTATTTTTCTTGTCTGTTACACTTTTAGTCCGTGTTCTTAGTGTTTTCAAGTTGTTGAGTCGTTTATATTTCTTGTTTTGTCATTTTTTCATCTTTCAAGTTTATTTTTTACCCATTTTCTTCGGAATTTTTGATTTGTTTGACATAAATCATTTGTGCACTACTTACACTTCTAATCGAAGTTTCTGTTGACGATCCTTATTATCTTTTGTGCAGATAGCAATGGATTCAGATGATGAAATTCAGTATGAACGAGATTGGGATAAAACGAAGAGACTAGAACGTGAGAAGGCTAGTCTTACAACACAGCTTGCAAAAGCAGTTGCTCAATTTAAAGAAAAAGAGCTTCATATGAAAAATCATATCAAAGAACAAGAGCTTCAAATGAAAAATCAAATTAAAGAGAAAGAGCTTCAAATGAAAAATCAGATCAGAGAAA